>SJYV01055846.1:215374-276209 GCA_006410875.1 Neotragus pygmaeus
CCAGGGGTGCCTGAACTGAACAATTTCAGAGGTCAGCTGTGCCTGTGCACGGGGCAGCCACTCCGGGAGGGCTGGCACTATGGAGCCTGAAGACGGCCCTGGAGGATGCCGGTCCCAGGGTCTGCCAGCAGCCTGCAGCTCCCGTCCTCCTGGGGCCACAACCGCAGCTCAGTCCTCCCTCCTCTTTCCGCCTCTAGTTTACCCTTCCCTGGAGTCGGATGAGGACAGTCCTGTGTTCAAGTCCCGGTCCAAGAAGAGGAAAGGCTCGGATGACGCCCCCTATAGCCCGACAGGTAGCGCTGGGGGCTGGGAGGGGAGCTCTGTCCACACGGAATGCCAGCAGTCGTGTTACACACCCACTGGCTCTGTGGCTCAGACAGCATGTCTGTTGCCTGCAGGAGCCCAACTGGGGCTCCACCTCAATCCAGGACCTCAGCCCAGTGCTCTCGCAAACACTCAAAGGCGTCCCGGCTCCTGCCAGCAGGGCAGTGCAGGGTCCCTGTGGCATGCTGGCCCTCTGCCTTGGCTCTCCTCGACGAGCAATGCTGGGAGGGTCCCGTTTGCCCTTGGCCCCCATCATGGCAGCCAGCAGAGTGGGGTCTGGTTCCCCTAACACGCTCCCTTCCTGATCCCTCCTGTCCTGCTGGTGGAGGGCAACCACCCCCACATGAGGTTGGGGCTCTTGCTGACCTTCTCCAAAATGTGACTTGTCCCTGGGATTCAAGGACAGATTAGGGCAGGGCTGGGATATCCGGGAGGGCGCTCAGGCCCTGGGTGGCGACTTGAGGCAGGCTGACCTTCTTTCCTACAGCGCGGGTTGGCCCATCGGTGCCGAGGCAAGACAGGCCTGTGCGCGAGGGGACCAGAGTGGCCTCCATTGAGACTGGGCTGGCAGCTGCCGCAGCCAAACTGTCCCAGCAGGTGAGAAGACCGCCCCTGCCTGGGCTTCGGCTCCCCCTGATGCCTTTGCTCCCCCCACTCTCATGCATGGGGATCACCAGGCTAGGGCTGTCACAGCCTTGGGGACATTTGAGTATTCCTGACCCCGGTTCCTTCAGGCTCCCAGGTCCATGCTAGTGGGAAGCAGAGAAGCTGGGAGCTGGTGTCAGAAGTTGCATGTCAGCTCCCAGTGGGGTGGTGGGGAATGAGGAGTTAGGGTGATGGGGGAGGGACCCATACTGCATGTCCAACAGTAGGTGAGCTCAGATTGGGCAGGGTCTGTCCACTGCAGCTGAGTGCTGATGCCATGTCCTGGACGTCCCCTTGTCCAGGATGGCCTGCCTCACAGAGTGGGGCCTGGTGGTCCCTCCACAGACTCCAGTACTGTTCTGGGGGGCTCATGGTGGCTGGAAGTGGGCTTGGGCATGGTCCAGCCCTTTCTGNGGGCAGAGTGCTGATGCCATGTCCTGGACGTCCCCTTGTCCAGGATGGCCTGCCTCACAGAGTGGGGCCTGGTGGTCCCTCCACAGACTCCAGTACTGTTCTGGGGGGCTCATGGTGGCTGGAAGTGGGCTTGGGCATGGTCCAGCCCTTTCTGCTCCTGCAGTGCTGACTTGCCCAGCTCCATGGGAGAAGCCTTGTCCACAGTAGACCAGGCTGCTCCCAGGTTGCAGGCTGCTCCCCAGGGTCTGGGGTCTGGCCAGCCCTGTGGGGTGACACGCCTGCATGCTTTGTTCTAAGGAGGAGCAGAAAAGCAAAAAGAAAAAGAACACCAAAAGGAAGCTGGCTCCCAACACCACCTCCCCCTCTGCCTCCGCCTCGGCCAGCACCACCTCGGCCAGCACCACCTCGGCCTCCACCACCTCGGCCAGCACCACCTCGGCCTCCACCACCCCGGCCTCTACCACCCCGGCCTCCACCACCCCGGCCTCCACCACCCCGGCCTCCACCAGCACAGCCAGCAGCCAGGCCTCACAGGAGGGCAGCTCACCTGAGCCCCCGCCAGAGTCCCACAGCAGCAGTCTGGTCGACCATGAGTACACAGCAGCTGGCACCTTCACTGGGGCCCAAGCCGGCCGTGCCTCTCAGCCCATGGCCCCCGGGGTCTTCCTCACGCAGAGGAGGCCCTCCTCATCATCCCCCAACAACACCGCTGCCAAAGGTACCTTGCTTGGCGACCCCGAGTTGCCTGTGAGTGACCACAGGTCTCTGTCCCTGCAGCTGTGAGCTTCTGTGGCCAGGCCCCGCGTGTGCAGCAGGGACCAGGCTCCTCCATGTGATTTAGGGGTGGAACAGCTGGGTCCTATGGAATCCCCACTGTCACCCCAGGCCCACTGCGCCCTGGCCGTGAGCCCCAGCCAGCCATGGACATGGGGAGCGTAGCTCTAGGTTGCCCGAATGCCATCTCTGGACTGTCCCTGCTGCACACGCCATGCCCCAGCCCCTTGTCGACATAGCCTCTGAGTGGGGCATTTTGTTGACAATTGATGGCTTTGGAGGGATGCAGAGCTCACTGTACTTGGGCATCACACACTCGTCTTACAGAAAGGATGTGGGCTCAGTGAGGGATTACAGACCCCCATCCCATATGCTGCTCCTCTCACTTACCTGTCTTTTTTGTGTCTCCACCTCCACCAGGAAAACGTACAAAAAAGGGCATGGCCACTGCCAAACAGAGGCTTGGGAAAATTTTGAAAATTCATCGGAATGGAAAACTGCTCCTTTAAAGTTTGGAAAGCCAGGATCCTTCTGCTCCACTCAGGACCCCCGGAGCCCCGCTAGAACATCAGCCCCCAGGAGGGTGGCCTTGCTGCCTCACCCAGGGAGGGCCTGGCCTCCTCCCAGCAAACACCCCCCTCACATGAGCATCTGTTGCTTCAGCAGGCGGAGCTTGCCAATGTGGACAGACGTCCTTTCTCAAGTTGCTTAGAGTGACCAGTTCCCGAAACATGGCCCCGCCCGTTTGAGGACCATTCCAGTTTCAGGACAGCCTCCAGGCATCCCCGAGCATGGGTGTGATTGCAGGGCCTCTGCAGCTCTGTTGGGAGCATGAGTCCTTCAAGGAAGGAGGAGTGAGCCAGTGCTCACCAGGCCCAGAGTCTGAGCTGGCCACAGACTGGTAGCCTCCAGAGGCTTAAAAAAAGGCAAAGAACACTAGAGAGGAAGAGGAGAAATCGGGGTGTGTATATGCCCCCCTTCTCTTCCCAAGTGATTCTCAGACAAGTCCAGAGAGTGTTCGGTCCGGTTAGGAGAGGAGTCTCTGTGCTCTCCAGATAGTGGGTGGTGGGCCGGATGGTGGGTATTGTGCCCTGAATGTCTGGGGCATTTCTTGGGGCCGGCTGGGGCTGGCAGCAGGGTCAGTGTGTCAGTGGGGGCGAACTGGAGCCATCATGGGGTCCCCGGGGAAGGGCTCAGGCCCAGCCACAGTGTGGCATCCCAGGGGCCCAGGCTAAGCCACATGGGTGGGCCTCATCCAGCCTGACCATCTATACTCCGAGAAGCACTTCCCAGCCAAAGCACTCCGCCATATGCCTGGTGGGGCAGGTGGTGGCCGGGTGGCCCGAGGACTTGGGGGCCAGGCACTTCTGTCTTGTCACGTGTTGACGTTTGGTGTCGAGTGCACGGGTGGCTCCTGGACCACGTGTCTGCCCATCGACATGGAGGGGCTGGATTTGTTTCTCAGGCAATCCTGTATTTTAATTTTAGATGTATTTCCTGAAGCATATTTTTCATAGAATGTAGCGTGTAAATAGCTTTTTAAATAACTTCTTTTTTATAAGAGTAAAAGTATCTTTAGGAATTTCTTTCTATAGAGTCCTTCATTAACATTTATACGAGTTTTTTGCCGAGTATGATGAACAGTTGGGTTTCCGATGCTTTTCCTTCTTTCTTTGTATTATTATGGTTATTATTATTATTTTTTCTTTTAGGAACTAAGGTATTGCCTGAAAAACAAGTGATGTCTGTGCAGCCTTATATCTGTCTTTACAGAAGCATACGTACATACAAGATCTATTTCAGACACATTTGGAGAGGAATCTTCAACTTGAATACCAGCTCTTTCTTTCCTTCTTGTTGACGAAGGGGGTGGGGGTACAGTTACTTTACTAGCACCTTGTGAAGTGTTTCTGTGTTTTGTGATGCTGTAATTTATTAATGTTTGTAGCTTTTTATATTTGTACATTTCTTATGAGCTTTGTTTATATGCCCATCCCTGGGTGTTCTGTCCATGAGGAGAGGCAGCTTTGTGTGGGCCTTGCCATCCTTGCTCATCCTGTTTGGTGGGGGAGGGGGCACAGCCCCGGGGCCCCAGAGGCTGGAAGGGGCGAGCCTCACGGGGCCCTGACTATTCTGACCCAGCATTTGGAAGGTTTCCTTTTCCTGTCCTTGTTGAACATTTATATAATCTAACCTGGCCATCAAGCTGTTCTCTCTTTTCCTCTCTTTTATTTTTTTAATTTTATTATTATTATTTTGGCAACATGTACATTTCTAACAAAGTTTATTGTGGCTATTAAAGTGTTTTATTTCCCAATTCATATTACTCTTGTATCGAGTCCATGAGGTCTAAGGTAACTTAGATCAAAGTTTTAAAAGAGTAAAAATATTTCCGGTTTTGTACAGAACCATGTCTTTGTCGTTTTTGCCTCATTCGTTGTTGTTCACTCTGCAGTGAAGATGGTGGGGGTCTTGGACACTGGGGAGAGGAGTGGACCAGTGTGGTGGGCTGGGTTTAAGGGTGGGGAGTCAGGCCAGGCCCCCTACCCAGGCCCAGGCCCTGGCTGCCAACATTCCCCTTGGAAAACCCTTGGATTGCCCATAGGGCATATGTACTTCCCTGTACCCCAAAGCTACAGCACCCTGAGCCAGCCTGTAGGAGCAGGCAGAAGAGACCCTTGGTCGGAGTGGGCAGCCTTTGAGACCCTGGCAATACCAGCCCCAGTGCCAAGCATCCTCAGGTGCCTGTAGTACATTCTTAGTGTCTTAGTGTTCACAGGCATGCAGTTTAGTGAGTCCAGTGACAGGCACCCGAGAATATGTGCAGGATTTCAGTCTATATCTGATGTTATTTATAACAGATGAACAAAAGAAGATCTCTCCCCCCTGATCCCACCCTGACAGATGCACAGTGAAGGGCACAGTGAAGATCAAAGATTAGGGAGAAAGAGCAGCTAGCCAGAGGGGACCGCCACAGAGGAGACTTTGGGCCCACGCTGGGGCTGCCCCAGCTGCATGGCATCTCAGACTTCGCTGGGCCCTAGGATGCAGTGTTCAGCTGCACAGCTGGAATCTGCTCTGCTGGACCCCACAACTGGGGCCTCTGCACACCCCCAGATAGGCACTCACCCTGTCTGGCAGCTCTCCTGTCCTTGCCCAGATCCAGCCAGATTCTGCCCTGTGGATCCCCCAGGGGTCCCCACACCCTCATCCCATAGCCACTGAAGGACCGTGCTAAGCCCTGGGCTGTTTGTGCATCCTGCCCCCCAGGACTGGCTCTGGCTGCCCAGCCTCTGAGTTGGAGTCCTTGAGGCTGAGTTATCTGGGTACTCCTTGGGTCTCCCCACCCCAGCATGGCTGTGGGGATTGTGTCTTCAGAGGGCCACCTGGCACCTAGGGCCCTGGGCTTGGGGAGGGCTCCCAGAAGATGCCCAGAGTCTCTTCCCTGGCCCTAGGCCCTGTCCTAGGCTGTACCCATATCATCCTGGGGCAGGCTAGCCTGGTTGTGCTCTGGGCCCTCGCTGTGAGCCCAGCAGTCCACGTGTCCAGGAATGACTATAGGTGGACCAAGGCTGTGCATTTCTCAGTATGCCTGTAGCGGGGCAGCAAAGGGCCTGTGTTGCTCCATGCTTGGTGCTGACTGTGGCCCATCCGGGGTCTTCTCATCTCTATGCAAGGTCACTGAGAAAGCTCCCTGCCTGGCTACATGGACCCAACCCTCATTTGACAGATAAACTAAGGCTCAGACTGAAGCCCTCCATGGATGAGACTTGAATGCTCTGGGATCGTCCCTTGCTCAATCATTATTTCTCAACCTCCTGGCAACAGGTGGCTGGCCATGTAAGTGGAACACCACCATCGTATCAAGGCAGCTCCAGCAGGCCACGGGACGTTGGCAGCAGGGTCCTGGAGAGCCATCTGACCAGCAATAAACTTCTCAAAAGGAAACATAAAGGGTTGCACGTTAAGCCTCTGAGATGCTGGAGCTGTTTGTTTGTTATTGCAGGCTGCCCTAGCTCTGCCTGAGACTCGTGAGTGGCTGGTGTCCTGTGCATTGAACGTCGCAGAAGTAACAAATTGCCTCAACTCAACTTACAAAGTGGAGCTGAATTTTACAGTCAGTTTCCCGAGCACCTATTGAGTTCCAGCCTCCATGCTGAGAAACTTACAGAGGCTTCATCAGGGTCGATTTTGCCAAGGGGAAATTTTGCCTCAGCTGGAACTCACTGTCACCTGCTCCCTTGTGCAGGGGACAGTCTGTGATACACCCATGGTGTCGTCTTACACTCCAGGTGAAAGAAGGGAGTTTGGGAGGTTTCCTGGAGCAGCCCATGAGATGAAAATGTCTTCAGCAACACAAGCAAAGGCCTCAGGGCAGGTGACCAGACTTCAGGGTGATCAGATAGTGGGAGGTGGGGCAGCAGCTGGCTCAGAGCCGTGGAGGGTGTCCACACAGTGGGGATGCGGCAGGCCCTGGGGAGCCCTGTAGGTGAGCAAGCAGCCTGCTGCAGGATAGGCTGAGGAAAAGGGGATTGCTTTCCCCCCGGGCTCCTTCCCCCTCGGGCCCCGCTCCTTCTAGGGCTCCCTCCCCTTCTGACATCTGCCCGCCCCCCCACCCCCATCCCTCTCTACCCCTTGTGCCCATCAGGCACATGTTACCACTGTGCAAGTGGAGAGGGAGCTCAGCACCACCAGCAGCCCAGTCTGCTTTGCACCGTCCTGCCTAGATGCTCAGAGCCTTAAACCGACCCAGGGCCAGTCCCCAAACTCAGGCAAGGGTCCCGTGTGGTGCCTTGGGGCAATACTGAGCGTGACCACCAGGGGGCAGGGGAGGGCCAGGAACGACCTGTCCTGCGATAGCAACGGGAGTTCATTTAGTGCTAAGTGTCCTTCAGGCAAGACCCTGGGGCTAATGGCGGAAGGGACTGATGTGGGCAGAGAGAAGTTATCAGCATGCTGTGAGGGTTGGGAGGGAGATGATAATAGTCAGTTCGCCATCAGTTCAGTTCAGTTCAGTCGCTCAGTCGTGTCCGACTCTTTGCGACCCCATGAATCGCAGCACGCCAGGCCTCCCTGTCCATCACCAATTTCCGGTCCTGAACTATTTAAGCGGTGGGTGTGCCAGGGCCTGTTTAAGTATCTGGCATATATTATTAGCACATTCACACCTCACAACTACCCTCTGACAAAGGTCCTACAACTGTCTCTGTCTTACCAAGGGGGAAACTGAGGTACAGACTTTCACAGCTGGTGGAGCTAGGTTGCAAGTCCAGTCCAGGCAGGACAGTTGAGCTTGTGAGAGACACCCTGCTGCAGACTCCCCAAGACGCAGGAGAAAGAGCTGTGCCAGAGCAGAAAGGAGCTACTGTTCAAAGGCCCTGAGGTGGGGACAAGGGGAAGTGCCTTCTTTGAGGATGGCTGGAGTAGAGGGTGAGCACAGGGGAGGGGACAGAAGTCAGGCAGGGGAGCAGTTTTCTNCAGAGTGCCATGCGGTTTCCCAAGGCTAACCACTTACCACTGCCCCCTACACCTCAGGCCTTTCTGAGGAGGTGACCTTTGGGCAGAGCCCAGAGATGGTGGGGGAAGAGTGCCGAGGCCAAGAGAACCGCAGAGCAAAGGCCCAGGGACAGGATCAGGCTTTGTGAAGAACAGCGGGGAAGGTGTGAGTGGAGAGCGTGGCAGGGCTTCTTCTGCCCCAGCCCTCGGTCCAGGCTGTGGCCCCTGCCCCTTCCTGACCCAAGGAGCCTGTGGAAGGCCTCATCTCGCCTGGCTGTGGAAACCTGGAGCTGGCTTCAGCTTCTTCATCTTGAGTGCCTGATATCTCAAGCCCACACGGAAATTCTATGGGGCCAACTTCTCCCTGTGGGCTGCCATTCCCACCTGACCCTCTGCTGGGGCACGGTCCTCTCCTCCACCTGTCTGACCTGACAGCCTGTTGGCTGTTATCTCAGGCAGGTCACTTCCCCTCGATGGGCCTCTCCTTCCATCGGCCTTCCTGATGATGAGATGTGTATAAGAGACAGCTTTGCAGATGACGACCCTGAGGCAGGTCTTCTGTTGGACACATGGCTACTGGGGGTCTCTGCTTCCTTGCCCATGGTTCTGAGAGGCTGCACAGTGTGTGGGAGGAAGAGTGAAGAGTGCTTACCATCAAGGTTTAAAGAAAAAGATGCTGCTGATATAAAACTTAAGACTGTGTTCCCAGCCCTGTGGGAAAAAACTTAGCAGTAATGATAATGGTTCATAAAATTCATGTCAAAGACATTAGATGCTGGCGCTAAATTCCATGGGTTTCATGTTGTGATTATGCTGCCAGGGTGGTACACTTTCCTGAGTGCCTACTGTGTGCTGGGCAGAGTGCCATGCGGTTTCCCAAGGCTAACCACTTACCACTGCCCCCTACACCTCAGGCCTTTCTGAGGAGGTGACCTTTGGGCAGAGCCCAGAGATGGTGGGGGAAGAGTGCCGAGGCCAAGAGAACCGCAGAGCAAAGGCCCAGGGACAGGATCAGGCTTTGTGAAGAACAGCGGGGAAGGTGTGAGTGGAGAGCGTGGCAGGGCTTCTTCTGCCCCAGCCCTCGGTCCAGGCTGTGGCCCCTGCCCCTTCCTGACCCAAGGAGCCTGTGGAAGGCCTCATCTCGCCTGGCTGTGGAAACCTGGAGCTGGCTTCAGCTTCTTCATCTTGAGTGCCTGATATCTCAAGCCCACACGGAAATTCTATGGGGCCAACTTCTCCCTGTGGGCTGCCATTCCCACCTGACCCTCTGCTGGGGCACGGTCCTCTCCTCCACCTGTCTGACCTGACAGCCTGTTGGCTGTTATCTCAGGCAGGTCACTTCCCCTCGATGGGCCTCTCCTTCCATCGGCCTTCCTGATGATGAGATGTGTATAAGAGACAGCTTTGCAGATGACGACCCTGAGGCAGGTCTTCTGTTGGACACATGGCTACTGGGGGTCTCTGCTTCCTTGCCCATGGTTCTGAGAGGCTGCACAGTGTGTGGGAGGAAGAGTGAAGAGTGCTTACCATCAAGGTTTAAAGAAAAAGATGCTGCTGATATAAAACTTAAGACTGTGTTCCCAGCCCTGTGGGAAAAAACTTAGCAGTAATGATAATGGTTCATAAAATTCATGTCAAAGACATTAGATGCTGGCGCTAAATTCCATGGGTTTCATGTTGTGATTATGCTGCCAGGGTGGTACACTTTCCTGAGTGCCTACTGTGTGCTGGGCAGAGTGCCATGCGGTTTCCCAAGGCTAACCACTTACCACTGCCCCCTACACCTCAGGCCTTTCTGAGGAGGTGACCTTTGGGCAGAGCCCAGAGATGGTGGGGGAAGAGTGCCGAGGCCAAGAGAACCGCAGAGCAAAGGCCCAGGGACAGGATCAGGCTTTGTGAAGAACAGCGGGGAAGGTGTGAGTGGAGAGCGTGGCAGGGCTTCTTCTGCCCCAGCCCTCGGTCCAGGCTGTGGCCCCTGCCCCTTCCTGACCCAAGGAGCCTGTGGAAGGCCTCATCTCGCCTGGCTGTGGAAACCTGGAGCTGGCTTCAGCTTCTTCATCTTGAGTGCCTGATATCTCAAGCCCACACGGAAATTCTATGGGGCCAACTTCTCCCTGTGGGCTGCCATTCCCACCTGACCCTCTGCTGGGGCACGGTCCTCTCCTCCACCTGTCTGACCTGACAGCCTGTTGGCTGTTATCTCAGGCAGGTCACTTCCCCTCGATGGGCCTCTCCTTCCATCGGCCTTCCTGATGATGAGGAGACAGATGAAGCCAGGAGCTGGAGATGAAGGGGTGGAATGTCCCCACCTGGTCTCCCCCAGATCGTCTCTGCTATGGCCTGCAGACGCCTGCCCACTCAGAAGGGAAGCTGCAAAAGGACGCAAGACACAGCCAGGCCTCAGGTGGCCAGGCTTGGCCTGAGAGGTCTGCCAATGGACATGCCACGCACACCCCAACTTGCAGAGGTGTGTGGAGCAGAGGGTGTGCCCTGGGCTGGGTGTGAACCCAGGTGGCTGTGTCCATGCTCAATTAAATGTTTACTCACTTCCAGCTTGCAGTCTCCCTCCCATATTTTGGAGTGGATCCTTACTTCTCACGACCCAGGGTTTTGCGTCCCTAGAGTGCTTTGGATGGAGGGACGCCGGGCGGGGCTGGGGAGCTGAGGCGAGGTGATGGTGGGAGGGGTGCGCTCTGTGGGCTGTCGGGCAGCCTGACAAATGGGCTCCCTCCTTAGCCGCTAGCCCGCCTTTCCCAGGCCGAGTCCCATCGGCTGCCTCATCCAAACATCCCAGGGGATGCCACCTCGGCAGAAAAATGATGCTGTTCCATTAACATCTGACACGGATTTGCAGGCCCCAAACAGACGAGCGTGCATGTAAACACCCGGCCTAGCTGGGCCCTCGCCCGGCTCAAAGCGGGATCCTCGTAATTAATTGTCCGCCTGCCGGCCCACCGGCCTGAACCCACACTCCAGCCAGTGTTATTTCAATCCCTCCTGCCACCCCCGCTCCCAAACTGCATTCACCAAACGGCGGCTGTGCTGGAGCTCGTAGGAAGGAGAATGGAGATGGTTTTGGCTCTGCAGACCTCGACTTCCTCCCTGCAAAATAGAGGTGTCATCTTGGCCTCCTCAACGGTCAGGGGAATGGGGCGCCTGTGCCTGGCTCAGGTTGGGGCAGAGCATCCGCACACCCACAGGCACGCTGTCTCGGCTGCCTGGGCTTAGTGGATCAGGTGCTAAGCGAGCGGCCTCCACAGGTCAATGGGGTCTCCACGCCCCGGATGTGTGCTCAGCACGCCTGGCATTGCCGCTTATCTTTTCTACTCATTCTGACTGATTTAAGAAGTGTGTAAAGCCACATGTGTTACAGCATGTGATTTTTTACCCGGAAGAGGGAGGATTTTTGTAGACTGCTGTTCTAGAATGTGGTCTACAATCAGTGTGTATAGGTACACCACAAATACCTCTGCTTTTCAAAGAGAAATACCATATAAATGGGCTGCACATTTTGTAGAGTAAGCGTTGGTCTGCCACATTTATCTTTCCTTCCTTTTTCCCTTTTTGGTTCGTTTCTCCTAGAGTTTAGGAAAACTGAATGATTTTGCCTGTGATGGGGCCTCAGGAACTCCTTGCTCTGCACCTGCAGCTGATGGAGATGCCACCTCTGGGAGCTGCAACGTGGGGACAGATATCTTACCTCTGATGGAGTCATAGGGATAAACCAATGCCAGGCTCACAGATGGGTTCCTGCAATGTGTTCAGAGGTCAGTATCTTCGCTCAAATGCCATTTACTTCATCTTCAAACCTGGGGGAAAACCCAGTCTTATTTTCTGATCCTTTTCTCTTTAGACCACCTAACTGTGACCTCCTGGGATGAACTGTCATGGCCAAGAGTTAAGATCCTGAGTTTATCCTCCATCGACATACAGGTATTTGTGACCCATATCACATAGAAGTTTATTGGCTTTCTCTCAGTGGCTGTGGATTAAGCTCTGGAAAGTGTATTTGTGTCTGTTCTCTGCTCTTTCCACAGGGTTACCAGGAGAAGCGTTAGGGTTAGGAGATGTGTGAGTGTGTGTCTGGTGGGAGAGGTTCCTTGAGAAGGAGACATCTGGGGGTGTGTGGCAAATATGAATAAGGAAGCTTTCAAGGGAATTTTTTCTTTTTTCCTCTCTGTTTCATCTGCTCTGATTCAGACCATATAGTTTTCATGATTGCAGCTTTAGGATGTATTTCCAAACTATCAGACCTTCCCTTTGCTTCTTGAATTACTGTGCTACAATCTGTGAAGCAGTTTCGAAGGTGGGGAAAAGGGGCTTGTGCTCCAGTTACAGTCTCCACTCAGGAAGGAGGGGCTCCCTCCCTGTCTGTTCAAACCCTTCTCTTCTCCCCAGATGCAGACATTCTCTGGGCTTAGCTCTCCAGGCTCCACCCCACAGTCTTCTGGAGGACACTCAGCTCTGCTCACTCAGCTGCTCCAGACTCATTTCTCACTGCCTTGGGCTCCAGAGGTCCTTTCTGTCCTTCTGCCAACATGCTTCGATGGGTTGCTTCTGGCTTCATCAGGTCTCATGGCCCTGCTGGCCCCACCTTAGCCTTCCCCAGAATGCCTTATACCAGCCCTGCGTTGACTCTGTTTCCCTGATTCCCTTTCTCACAGTCCCCCAATTCAGCCCCAAACACTACCTCCTCTGGTCAAACTTCAGCTCAGCCTCTAACTGCCAGCAGTATCCCCACATCCCGGGCCTTCTATTCTTTCATGCCTCAACTCCTACAGCCCCATCAGGGGATGCTCTGTGTGGTCAAATGGACCCCCTCCTGACCTATTTCACTCCAGAAGTAGTTTATGTCCTTGATGTGGGCCCTGGAGCCATGGGGAGCCCCTGGTCCAGGGCAGGCAAAGGCACCAGTGACTGGTAGATGGTGGGAAAGCAAGGTGGATCAGGGACTCCAGAGAAGGGAGGAAACAGAGAGGTGGGAGGGAGACAGAAGGGGACTTTGAGAGGAGGGATATTCAAGTGGAGGGGGTGGCCGCGGTTTACAAGGAAGAGAGCTCCAGATAGAGAAACTCATGGAGTGTGTGGAACAGGGCTATTAATTCCTGCCCTGCAGGGGTGGATTAGGAAAGACAAGCAGCCAGGGCAGCCCGTCTGGGACCTGGGGTTATCACTGCTTCCTCTTGTAAGGCTGCTGGTGATTCATGGCCTGAGGGCTGATGGGCAGGTGGTCAGGGGCATGGTTAGACCAGCAGGGAGGGGTCATGGACATTCCTACTGTGGTGAACTGGGCTGACCTGTGCAGGCAGGACCAGGCTCCTGGGAGCCTGGGTGGCAGAGTGCAAGATCCCCTAACTATAGCCTGGGAGCCCACTTCAGACAAATGCTGCCTGGCCTTCAACCCCACACCCCTGATACCTCTGGTGGGGCACGCACATCTTCCTGGATTCTCTGTCTCACTCTTAAACTTGGCTGAACTCAGAGATCTGGAACTTTCCTTCTTAGGCTGGCTCTGGAAGGCCTGGAGACGAGGTGCTCTGGGGCTTATGTCATAAACCATGTCCAAGAGAAGGAGCCCTACAGCTCTGGGGCAGTTTTTCCTGTCCTCATTTTCTGGTAGTCCACTGGGTGACTGAAGCCAAGTGGTGCAAGTGACGTGGATGTTCTTGGTAGCCCATTTAAAAGTGGGGGCTGCTCCTAGAAAACATAACTCAGGCCTATAGGGGAAACAGATCATGCTCTGCTGGAAAGTCCTGTGGGGCCCAGGCGATGGGAGCATTGTGATTTGAGGAAGGTGGTGTAGGGACATATCACTGTGTTGGAGGCTCTCTCTGGAAGCAAAGGTGGAGAATGAGAGGAGGCAAAGGGATCAAGAAGAAGGGAGGTGGCCACAAAGCCTGAGATGGGACCAAGGCCAGAGTCATCAAGAAGACAGGGTGATTTCAAGAGCCACCTGGCCCTCCCAAGACCCTCAAGAAGCTCGGAAAATGCCTAGTTAAGAGAGATGAGATCAACTGAGAAAAAAGACCTTCCATCCTTTGGAACAGTGCTGACCAATGAACTATTTTCAATGAAGAAAATGTTCATATAGTACAGTTAAACACTTGAAATATGGCTAGTGTGGCTGAGTTGTGAATTCTTACTGTTTATTTACTTTTAATTACTTTTAAGTTTACATTTAAATGGCTATGTGAAACAATGAAATAGAAAATGGAAAAAAAAATAAAGAAAATTAATGAACTCCCAACTTGGTTCTTTGTAAGATCAATAACATTGATAAATCTCTAGCTGGACAGATAAGAAAATGGAGAAGATACACATTTCCAATATAAGAGTGAAAGGGTGGTCATTACTGCTGATCTTTCAGTTAAAAAAAAAACATATTATGATCAACTTTATATAAATTTTTGACAACTGCTATAGCATGGACAAATTCCTTGAAAGACATAACTAAAATTGATGTAAGAAGAGAAAATCTGGGTAGTCTTCTGTGTGTAAAGTTTTTTGAATTAATAATTAAAAAGCCCCCATTAAAAAAAAAAATTCCAGGCCCAGATTGCTTTACTAGTGAATTCTAATGTCTAGAAATTTATCCATATGTATATGGTCTATTGATTTCCAACAAAGTTACCAAGGCTTTGATATGAATTCAAATTCACTATGGAAAGAAAATTCACTATGAAAAGAAAACTCTTTTCAACAAATGAAATGTCTACCAGGAAAAAAAAGGCTTTTATCCTTACCTCATTCACACTCAAAAATTAAGGTCAAAAGGATTCACTTCAGTTCACTTCAGTCGCTCAGTCATGTCCGACTCTTTGTGACACCATGAATCACAGCATGCTGGGCCTCCCTGTCCGTCATCAACTCCTGGAGTTCACTCAAACTCACGTCCATCGAGTCGGTGATGCCATCCAGCCATCTCATCCTCAGTCGTCCCCTTCTCCTCCTGTCCCCAATCCCTCCCAGCATCAAAGTCTTTTCCAGTGAGTCAACTCTTCGCATGAGGTGGCCAAAGTACTGCAGTTTCAGCTTCAGCATCATTCCTTCCAAAGAACACCCAGGACTGATCTCTTTTAGAATGGACTGATTGGATCTCCTTGCAGTCCAAGGGACTCTCAAGAGTCTTCTCTAACACCACAGTTCAAAAGCATCAATTCTTCGGTGCTCAACTTTCTTCACAGTCCAACTCTCGCATCCATACATGACCACTGGAAAAACCAAAGCCTTGACTAGATGGACCTTTGTTGGAAAAGTAATGTCTCTGCCTTTCAGTATGCTATCTAGGTTGGTCATAACTTTCCTTCCAAGGAGTAAGCGTCTTTTANATTCTTTGGCATTGCCTTTCTTTGGGATTGGAATGAAAACTGACCTTTTCCAGTCCTGTGGCCATTGCTGACTTTTCCAAATTTGCTGGCATATTGAGTGCAGCACTTTCACACCATCATCTTTCAGGATTTGAAATAGCTCAACTGGAACTCCATCACTTCCACTAGCTTTGTTCGTAGTGATGCTTTCTAAGACCCACTTGACTTCACATTCCAGGATGTCTGGCTCTAGGTGAGTGATCACACCATTGTTATTATCTGGGTCGTGAAGATCTTTTTTGTACAGTTCTTCTGTACCTTAAAAAGATAAAACTATATATCATTAAGAAAACATAGGAGAAAACCTTCATGACATTGAATAGGTAAAGATTTTTTAGAATGGACAAAAAATAAATTTAAAATTGGCAAATTGAAGTAAATAAAAATGCTTTGCTTTCTGTACGTTTCCAATAAAAAAATAAAAACCAAGCCACATGAAAGATATCAACATCCAGATTCAAGAAGTTGAGTGTTTCCAAACAAGATGAATCCAAAGAAATCCACACCAACCAGACACGTCAGAGTTAAACTTGTTAAAAGCAATGACAAAGAAAAAGTTTTATTTATTAAAAATATTTATTTGGGGGCCACACTGCCTGGCTTGTGGGATCCTAGTTCCCTGACCAGGGATTAAACTCGGGCTTCAGCAGTGAAAGCACAGAGTCCTAACCATTCGACCACCAGGGAATTCCCTAAAGGAAAAATAATTTTAAAATTCAGAAAAATAAACACAATAAAGAAAGTCTAGGGACTTCCCTGGCGGTTCATTGGTTAAGAATTTGCCTTGCAATGCTGGGCATGCAGGTTTGATCCCTGGTCAGGGAACTAAGATCCCACATGTCACAGAGCAACTAAGCCTGTAAGCCATAGCCAGAAAGCCCTCAGGCAGGACTACCGAAGTCGACGTGCTCTGGAGCCCACATGCTGCAACTTCTGAGCCCGTGCGCCACAACTAGAGTCCATATACCACAGTGAGATATCCAGGTGCCACAACCAAGACTTGGTGCAGCCAAATAAATATTTTTTTAAAGTTTAGATGGAAGAAAGGCTTCTGCACATCACTCAGACTGGTAAAATAGCTATACCACTAGGCTGTGATAAGTCGTATCTGGTGTGGTAACACCTTGAGCAACCACTAATGAAACTATACAGATCAGTGTATTTAAAGCTATTTAAAACTATTGTAAATAAGTCTGGTTAGCCTTATTACTGTCTCTTATACACATCTAGATGTGTATAAGAGACAGTACCAGCCCTGCGTTGACTCTGTTTCCCTGATTCCCTTTCTCACAGTCCCCCAATTCAGCCCCAAACACTACCTCCTCTGGTCAAACTTCAGCTCAGCCTCTAACTGCCAGCAGTATCCCCACATCCCGGGCCTTCTATTCTTTCATGCCTCAACTCCTACAGCCCCATCAGGGGATGCTCTGTGTGGTCAAATGGACCCCCTCCTGACCTATTTCACTCCAGAAGTAGTTTATGTCCTTGATGTGGGCCCTGGAGCCATGGGGAGCCCCTGGTCCAGGGCAGGCAAAGGCACCAGTGACTGGTAGATGGTGGGAAAGCAAGGTGGATCAGGGACTCCAGAGAAGGGAGGAAACAGAGAGGTGGGAGGGAGACAGAAGGGGACTTTGAGAGGAGGGATATTCAAGTGGAGGGGGTGGCCGCGGTTTACAAGGAAGAGAGCTCCAGATAGAGAAACTCATGGAGTGTGTGGAACAGGGCTATTAATTCCTGCCCTGCAGGGGTGGATTAGGANTAAGCACGAACATGTCAGTCATTGCTTTAAATGTAAATGATACAAGTATGTCAGTTAAGAGATAGATATTAATAAAGTGATTAAAAATGTTCCAATTATAGGCTCTCATCAAGAAATTCACTTCATATATGTTTCTGGTGAAAGGCTGACCATGAACATTAGAAGGTAGGGATGAGAATATTCTATGAAATTAAGAAACAATTTACCTAAACAAGATACCTCCTTGAATACAAGACCACCTCACTTCTGGTAGATGAAACATCTGGAAGCAGGGCCAAAGTTTTGTTCAGAAAACCTTTCTGAGTTTATCACATTAAATATACAAATGACTGATATGCATTTGTTTGCACTGGAGGACAAGGCAGCAGATACCATAAAATATTGATCAGAGCCATAAAAAGAAAAAAAGAGGAAAAAAGAAGTCTCTTTGAGACATTAAATTTAAATAATGTGTTTTTTCAGGTTAATGGGAACTATATACATATTGATGTCCTATAGGGTCATCTATAAGCCAGTAACATATTCAGTATAATCTGTCCACCATAATGATTTGGGTTTCAAATAAGTTGATCTCTTTTTTTATTTTTCTCACAGCAAACAGAATAAAACTTATCTCATGAATTAAAAAAAATAATCACTTCAAACATAATGGCATAGATAGGTTGAACGTGAAAGAATGGAAAAAGACATATACATTCCAAGCACCAATTTTAAAAACGATGAGTGGCTATGTTAATATCACATAGAGTAGAATTTAGAGCAAAGAAAATTCCTAGGAACAAAGAGGAACATTACATAATAATAGAAGCACCAATCCACTAAGAAGATGCAGCAACCCTAAATATTATGCATGAAACAATTCTTTCATGTGAATTGAGAGAACTGAAAGGAAAAATAGACAAAGCCATAATTATGCTTGAGAATTCAACATCTCATTCTCAGCAAGTGAAAGAACACCCAACATATCACCAAGCAACAATAGAATACACATTCCTTTCAAACAGCCGTGGGATGTTTACCAAGATAGGCTATAATCTAGGCCATAAAACAAACCTCAACTTGTTTAAAAGAACCAAAATCATACAGAGAAATCAATAAGGTAAAGACAAAAGGAATATCTCCAAACTTGGAAAATAATCATCAACATATTTCTAAATAACCCATGGAGCAAAAAGGGAATTTCAAAGAAAATATAATAATAAATAGAACTGGGCTCTGCCAACCCTGGGATTCTCCAGGCAAGAACACTGGAGTGGGTTGCCATTTCCTTCTCCAATGCATGCAAGTGGAAAGCGAAGTCACTCAGTCGTGTCCGACTCTTTGCAACCCCATGGACTGCAACCTTCCAGGCTCCTCTGTCCATGGGATTTTCCAGGCAAGAGTACTGGAGTGGGGTGCCATCGCCTTCTCTGAAAATAAAAACATGGCATATCAAAAATTGTGGGATACAGCAAAAGCCATGCTAAGAGGAAAATTCATAGCCCTTGTTCTTGTTCAGTCTCTCAGTTGTGTCTGACTCTTTGTACCTTCATGGACTGCAGCACTCCAGGCTTCTCTGTTCTTCACCATCTCCCTGAGCTTGCTCAAACACTTGTCCATTGAGTTGGTGATGCCATCTAATCATCTCCTCTGTTGCCCCCTTCTCCTCCTGCCAGCAGTCTTTCCCACCATAGGAGACTTTTCCAGTGAGTCAGCCCTTCGCATCAGGTAGCCAAAGTTTTAGAGCTTCTGACTCAACATCAGTCCTTCCAATGAATATTCAGGACTGATTTCCTCTAGGATTGACTGGTTTGACCTCCTCACAGTGCAAGGGACTCTCAAGAGTCTTCTTCAACACTATAGTTCAAAAACATCAATTCTTCGGTGCTCAGCCTTCCTTATGGTCCAACTCTCACATCCATACATGACTACTGGAAAAAAGCATAGCTTTGACAATATGGACCTTTGTCAACAAAGTGATCTTTTTGCTTTTTAATATGTTGTCTAGGCTTGTTATAACTTTTCTTTCAAGGAGCAAGGCAGCTTTTATTTTCATGGCTGCAGTGACCATCTGCAGTGATTTTGGAGCCCAAGAAAATAAATCTGTCACTGTTTCTAATTTTTCCCCATTTATTTGCCATGAAATGGTGGGATCAGATGCCATGATCTTAGTTTAATTTTAAATGCTTATGTTAGGAATGAGGAAGGTTCTCAAAACAATAATACATGCTCATACCTCAAGAAGTTAGGGATAAAAAGAGCAAAATATACCCAATGCAATTTAAAGGAAGAACCAATAAAGATAAGAGCATAAATCTATGACATTGAAAATAAATAAAACAATACAGAAAATTAATGAAAAATATCATTTAAATTGATAATCTTTTAGCAAGACTAAGATAAATAAAAGACCCAAATCATCAATATCAAGAATGAAACAGGAGATATTACAAGAGATCCTGCAGACATTTAAAACATAGTAAGGGAATACTACAATAAACTCTATGAGAATAAATTTGACAGTTTAGAAAAAACCAGTTGACTAATTCCTCAAACATTACAACAACCAATATTCAATCAAGGTGAATGAGACAAACTGAATAGTAATGCAACTGTTAAATGAATCACATTTAAAACTCCTGAAAAGGAAATCTGCAGGCCAAGATTACTTCAGTGGAAAGCTTTAGAAAACATGCAGAGAATTATCACCACTTCTGCAAAATCTATCTCAGAAAATACAAAAAGAGGGAACACTTTATTTTATGAGACCAGTGTTATTTTGATACCAAAACCAGAGAAACTACAAATAGAGAGATAGAAATAGAATAAAAAAATAATATGTTTTGGGAACCTAGAAGCAAAAGTTTTCAGCAAAATAGAAGCAAATCAAATCCAGGAGTATAAAGCAAAACCTTATATACTCATAGTAACATTTATTTTGGAATTCAAGTTTGGTTTAATATTTTAAAATCAACCAATACCATAAGCATCCACTGGTCAAAGGCAAAAAATATGATTATATCCATGGATGCAGGAAAAGAATGTGACAAATCCAATAGCCAATTATTATTTTCAAAACCCTCAACAAACAAAGTAGAGAGGTGAATTCATTCGACTTGCTAAAGAAAATCTACCAGAATACCTACAGCTAATATCATACTATACTTAATGTTAAAGAACTAAATACTTTCTTTTTAAAAATTTTTATTGGGGTACAGTTGATTTTGGCTTCCCAGGTTGTGCTATTGGTAAAGAACACGTCTGCCAATGCAGGAGACATAAGAGACACAGGTCTGACCCCTGGGTCAAGAATATCCTCTGGAGGAGGGCATGGCAACCCACTCTAGTATTCTTGCCTAGAGAATCCCATGGACAGAGGAGCCTAATGGGCTATAGTCTATAGGGTCGCAAAGAGTCAGATATAACTGAAGTGACTAAGCACACACAGAATAGTGATTTATGATTTTCTGTTAGTTTCAGGTGTACAGTAAATTGAATCTGTTGTCAACTACATATAGCCATTCTTTTTTGGATTGTTTTACCATATAAGGGCTAAATGCTCTCTTTGTGAGTTTGGGAACAAGGAAGAGATGCTTGTTCTCACCGCTGTTATTTCACATGGTGCTAGAAGTTCTAGCCACTGTGATAAGAAAAGGAGAAAAGGCACACAAATTATAAAGGAAGAAATTTAACTGTTCCTATTTGCAGATAACATTATGGTATATGTATAAAATCCAAAGGAATCGACAAAACATGAGAACAAGCTCTTAGAGGTAATAAGCATGTTCAGCAAGGTTAAAAGATAAATGATTAAAAAACAAAAGTTTATTTCTATCCACTAACAATGAGCATTTGAAAATTGACATTAAAGCCATAGTACCATTTATACTCACTCCAAAGAAAATCAAACCCTTAGGTGCAAGTGTAACAAAACATGTACAGGATCTGAAAAGCTGACAATTATAAAATGTTGATGAAAGAAGTCAAAGAAGACCTAAACAAATGCAGACCCAAACCATGTTCACGAACTGCATGACTTAACACGGTAAACAAGTCAGTTCTCCCTATATTTGGAGATTGGTGACCTTATTTGGTAATACAGTTTTTTTTTTAAATTTAAAAGATCTAATTGGCTTTATTGAACAACTCATGAATCAGGCAGCATCTCATCTAACACATCAAGAGGAACTGGAGACTACTTCATAGCCATGGTCTGCAAGACCCAAACCAATCAAAATCAAATAAGTCAAAGAAAGACCCCATTGAAAGAGCCACCTTTTTACGCCAAGTGGCTTGCTCAGTGATCTCATGTAATCGAGTCTCAGTGGAGACAGTTTTTACTGAAGTAATCAAGTCAAAATGAGGTGACTACGGTGGGCCGTAATTCAAAGAAGTGAACCTCAGTCTAAATGTAGCCCCTTGTACAAGTATGAATTCAAAACAGGTTATAGATTTAAATGTGAAACTAAATAAATTTTAGGAAAAAATAGGACAAAATCTTTGGGACCTAGACTAGGCAAAGAGTACTTAGGCCTGACATCAAAAGAATGATCCATAAAAGGAAAATAAATCAAAAGTAAAAAATTTTGCCCCTCTGTGAAGGATCCTTATTGAGAGGATGAAAAGATAAATTGCAGACTGGGAGAAAAATTTTGTAAGCCACATACACGACAAAATACTAATGCCTTCAATACATACAGACCTCTCAAAATCTAACACTAAGAGACAAACAATTCCATTAGGAAATGGGCAAAACATATAAACAGGCAT
Source organism: Neotragus pygmaeus (assembly GCA_006410875.1). Lineage (NCBI taxonomy): Eukaryota > Metazoa > Chordata > Mammalia > Artiodactyla > Bovidae > Neotragus > Neotragus pygmaeus. The sequence goes on from SJYV01055846.1 coordinate 236,903, forward strand.
TTCACCAGAGATGATTCACAGATGGCAAATAAGGCTGTGAAAAGATACTCAAAGGCAGTAATCACTAGGGAACTGTGATATTATTACATGCCTATCAGAACAGCTAAAACAAAAAAGTGTGACAACATCAAATCCTGTGGGATGCAGAGAAACTGGATCCCTCCTATAATTCTGGTTGAAATGTATGATGGTGCAACCCTTTTGTAAAATACTTGGGCAGTTCCTTTTAAACTTATTAACGGAGTTACTAGAAGACCCAGCAATTGTACTCTTGGGCATTTATCCCAGAAAATGAAAATGTATTTTCACACAGAAATTTGGACAGGAATGTTTATTTGTAATAGCTGAAGTTTGGAGAGGATCCAGTGACCCTCAGTGAGTGAGTATGGAAACACGGGTACATCCACAGCATGAAACACACTGCTCGGCAAGAAAAAGGAATGAATATTGACACACACAGAAATATGGATGAATCTCCAGGGAACAGGGCTGAGTGAAGAAAAGCCAATTTCAAAAGGACACATGCTGTGGATTCCTTTTATATAACATTTATTAAATAACATAATTATGGAGATGGAGATCGGATTATTGGTTGCCACGAGATAGGGATGGGATGGGAGTGGCTATAAAGAGGTAGCGTGAGGTAGTCCTGTGGAGCATCTTGATTTTGGTAACAGTTACGTTAAGCTACATGTGATAAAATTGCATAGAGCTACACACACACACACACACACACACACACACACGCGCGCGCGCGCGCACGTGAGTGTGTCTATAACTGGAGGTATCTGAATAAGCTCCATGGATCAGATTAATGTGAATCTCCTCGTTTCGATTATGCACTGTTGTCACGCGATATCTGAGGTTTGGGTGGAGGTGAGGTGAAGAATGTATAGGACTCCTCATACATTTTTTTGCAACATGCTTTAAATCTATTGTTATTTCAAAATAAAAAGGTATAAAAGAAAGGCAAGCTAAAATTCAGAAGGGAAAAAAATCTAAATAGAGTGTGTATAACCAAAACACACAAAGAGCTCTTACACATCAGCAGTAAGACAAACATCAAAAATAGGCAGAAGAGTTGAAAGATCCTTTTCAAAAGAAGATATTCGGATGGCCAGTAAGCACTTGGAGCAGTCTAGAATACTGAGGTGGCTTCTCTGTTGGCTCAGAGGTTAAAGCGTCTGCCTCCAATGTGGGAGACCCGGTTTTGATCCCTGGATCAGGAAGATCCCCTGGAGAAAGAAATGGTAACCCACTCTAGTATTCTTGCCTGGAAAATTCCGTGGACGGAGAAGCTTGGTAGGGTACAGTCCATGGGGTCGCAAAGAGTCAGACATGACTGAGCCACTTCACTTCACTTCTCCAGGGGATCTTCCCAACCTAGGAGAACTCACGTCTCCTGCCCACATTTCCTGCATTGCAGGCAGATTCTTCACCATTGAGCCACTGCGGAAGCCCATATTATTCATCAGGGAAATGCAAATTACAACTGTAATGAGCTGTCACTCACCAGGTATCCATTCAAATGCAGATATTACTTTGACTGACAATATCACATGTTGAAAATGTGGAGCATGTTGGAACTCATATACACTGCAGGTAGCATAGCAGATGGGTCACCATGGGTAAAACATCTTGGTAGTCTCTTGTTAAGTTGAACACATAGTTACCCTAAGACCCAATACCTCAGTAAGGTTGACTTAGTAACATGTTACATGTCTCCCTTCATTGGAGGCTGAGATCCTGCTCCTTTAACAACCCGCATTGGCCCAGCTTGGCTGAATGGCTCACCATGTAATTCTGGAATGGAATCTTCCATGTATTTTTCTTCTTGTCTCCTTTAGGTGACTACGTACAAACCATTGACCCTCCTTGGTTCTGGTTGGCCTCCTCTCAGGGCACACACCTCTCACAGGGCCTTCCTTCACTCCTGGTCTGTCATCTCCTACTTTATCCTTCTAGTGTCTGGTTCAGGGAGCCCTTCCTTCCAGAAGCTTCCCCTGATTCCCCAGGCTGAGTCAGGTCTTCTGTGGGTCCCCCAGTGCCCATGCGATGTCCCAGTACTGAGTGACTGCTCTGTCTCCCCCTTCTCGTGGGCTTCCCTCTGGGCTAGGACCTCTGTCCCTGGCTGGCACAGGGAATTCGCATGCTTACTGCTGGGCGCACGGAGCCTGCCTCCTGCTCCAGGCTTCTATTCCACGTGGGAGACAGAAATCTGCCTCCAGTCTCCTGAGCATCCATACCTGTGTTTGGAAACGCAAGCCCGACAGGTGGGTTGGGCTGGTACTCAAGTTCAGGGCTGATTCGTTAAAAGGTTTTATGAAAGCATGCTAAATAGACCGTGCAATTGTGAGAGTAAGTCCTTCTCTGGTGGAAATTACTCAGCCATTTGGTTTTTATTTTTGCAAATGCAGTTCGGCCCTTTTGAACACTCACTTGATACGCCTTTGCTGCCAAAGCAACAGGAAGATATGCTTTGAATTCTCTGTAAAACCCCCATGTAAACACCAGGCTTACGGGTAATTGCAACAGAGCACCGGCTCCACTCCGGGAGCTTTCACATAGCCTGCCTTCCCCGACTACTGCGGGTAAACACACATTACCCTTGGGAGCCCTTGCCTGCCCCCAAAGCACCCACCCCCAAAAGCTTCAAGGGTCGAAAATGAGACAGTTGGGTCTCCACCCTAGTCTGAGAGGCAGGGGTTCTAGAAGGGCTCTTTCTGTGGGAAAAGGAGGCTTCCAGCTTCCTGGGGCTTCTGGCTTTGGGAAGCACTGTCTCCCCACCTCTGCTGGTTAGTTCTGTTCACCCCTCAACTCCAACCCACGAAGTCTAGTCCTGGGGATCCTTTCTTGCCTTGGCTCAGGTCTGAACAGCTCTTGCCCAGCTTCTGGATGTGTCCAGCCTCCAGGCTCACTCTTGCAGGTCTATCTTGCAGCTTTCCCCAGCTGGACCTGCCCTCTCCGACCTCAGCTTGGAGGACCCTCTAGCCTGGTGCTCCCATGAAGTGCCCCCAGCCTGCTTGGCTCTCCTTGCCCATCTCCTGGGGAGGCTGTTGCCTGGAACTGGCCATTTGCAATTCTATTCAGTGTTCACCTCTGCTACACCTCAGCACAGCCCTTCTAGTGCTCCCAGTTTACATGCTTCACAGCTTTCCTGAACTTTCTCAGGGTCCTGTGTGTGGTCTGCTGGCATATCCAGACCCTGGTTTGGGGCCTATGCCTAGGAAGCCTTATCCAGGGTTCAATTCAGTTCAGTTCAGTTGCTCAGTTGTGTCTGACTCTTTGCGACCCCATGGACTCAGCATTCCAGGCTTCCCTGTCCATCACCAGCTCCTAGAGCCTGCTCAAACCATGTGCATTGAGTCGGGGATGTCATCCAACCATCTCATCCTCTGTCATCCCTTTCTCTTCCTGCCTCAGTCTTTCCCAGCATCAAGGTCTTTTCCAATGAGTCAGTTCTTCGCATCAAGTGGCCAAAGTATTGAAGCTTCAGCTTCAGTGTCAGGCCTTCCAATGAATATTCAGTATTGATTTCCTTTAGGAGTCAGGGTTCCGTACTGTTAAATGGAAGTTTCAGTCAAAGTCCCCAGATACAGTAGATGGGACATTCCAGAGGCAGATTTGGAATTTTTGCAACTCTGACCAGCACGGTCCAGGGAATCGTGTCAGGGTCCTGTGGGACCTACAGAGGCTTGTCTCTTCTGTTGAGAGACCCCTGGTTTAGAGGAGAAGAGAGGGTCACTAGGTGTTGCTGGACAAAGCTTTATCTCCAGGCCTGGGATGGCAACTGGCACGGGGACCCCACTCTGTCTCCTAGAACCTAGGCCATACTCTGGGTGGGTCTAATGGTTGCCCCTGCCACACGCTCTATGCAGCATCAGGTTCTAGATTAGAAATGAAAGTAACTGTATGATGGCTCACCCTCTAGAACCTGGAGAAGTCTGGATAGGCTGGTGTCCATCCCCAGCAGGCATGGGGGTGCACTAGGCACACTTAAAGGGATGGAGGGGGCAGGTGTGCCTGTGTAGATGGCCTCAGGGAGCTATGTGTTTATACCCCCATAACATTGTGAGGAGCTGGACACCAGAACCCAGAGAAGAGTCCTTCCCCTTTGTATGTATTCACTAGTCATCCCTCCTCATCTACCAGCACCTCCTGCTGGGCATTGCTCTGATACAGTGTGAATCCTTGAGGGGCCTGTGCTTGTGGGGAGGCTGATGCAGAAGTGCATTCAACCCCAGAGGAACTTTGGAGCTTCAGAGCCCAGCAGAACCCTTGGCCCAGCCCAGGGAGGATCTGAGAGGGGGCTGGCCAGGTGGGGATGGAGTGATGGGTGGCACCATGCTCCAGGTGGGGGACAACACAAAGGCCTAGGTATGATAGTGGTGTAAGTGGGGGCTGCATGTAGCCAGGGGAGGGGCCTCTTCTTCCTATGGCACACAGGCCCATGGAGCTTGGAGGTCAGAGGGTTTGAAGGCCCCCTAGTCCAGCCTCCACCCAAGACTGGAAGCTTTGTCCTGCTCCAGGGTGACCTGCCTCTGCTCAGGCGCCAGCAGTCCCACCCCTTCGCAGGCATCTCCCTCTATCCTGCCTGAGCTGGGAGGATGTGCCTCCCACAGAACCACTAGGGTCTGAACTGGGCAGATATTGAGGCAGAGATAGTGCAGAGATGGGTCTTTGAGGGGGAGAAAAGGAACTGCTAGTATTTGGGCGTCAGGCCTCTCTGTGGCTTCGGGGGTCACTATGGATTCAGTCACTCAGCCTCATTATGCCTCAGTTTCTTCATCTATTAAAAAGATGGAGCTGTTCGTCTTGAACTTGTAGGACTGTGTTGAGTATTAAGCATAGTTATATGAGAAATTCTTACCTCCTCTGAACATGTGATGGATATGAGTTATTGATACAATTATCGATCCTAGAAATGCCCTCACTCTCGAGCTAGGGCCCCACCTCTCAGGTACACGGGACTGAAGGGCTTGAAAAGTCATGGGTACAACTGGCTGTGGTGACTCTCATCCTGAGATGCTGGAGCTCAGGTCCATTCTCAGGGACTCAGAGACTCTGCCCTGCCTGGTGGCACTGGGTGACCCTCAGCCCCTGATATTATAGTATTCTGGAATCTCTGCAGCTCAGGGCAGACAAGACCTCAGGGAGCAGACTCGACTCTATTATGGGGAACTCTAGTCACCTTATTCTTGTTATAAATGTTGCCAAGAGCAAAACTCAAACCAGCTAGACAGCTGTGCTAGGGAAGAATGACTGGTTTCCTGGCTGTGGGGCTGTGGCAGTCCATGTCCTTCACCTGGGCCTACAGATATCCCATCATCCATTACATGGACAACTGTCCTTCATTCCAGTGAAGAGATGGAGGCCCAGAGGGGCTGGCTCCTCCTCAATCAGCTTCAGTCAAGGGTCTGAATGCAGCAGTGAGTGGGAGGAGCCCCCCGGGAAATGCCAGAAGAGGGATGAAGGGAGGCAGGGAGGAAAGAGCCCAGCAAAGCATGTGTCTTCTGGCCAGCACCCTTGTAGGTGTTCATGTACAATTCCAACCTACGTTTCCCCACCCGAGTGAGTTGGGCACATCTACTGCCACTCCTGTCAGCAAAGTGGCACTTGATCCTGGTCCATCTCTCAAGGACACAGAGAATCTGGCTCTCTGTCACATCTCTATGCCTAGCACTTGGCTTGGCCAGGAGATGGAGCCCATACATTCCAAGTGGGGCCTAACTTGGAAGACTCAAATGACTGCAGACCTCCAGAACCATCTGGAAGATTCTTCCTCACAGGCCCAGCACATCCAAGAGAAGACCTCACTTTTTGATGAAATGTCAGAGGATTTGTAGCCACGTTGAACACCACCGTTGAATGTGTTGGATGCTGGTCTGGGAGTTTTGCGGGCTCAGGATGCTGTCTCCAGCCAGACCCTTGAGGAGGTGGGTGGTACAGGTAGATTTAACTCGGTTTCCTTCTGAGCTCTAGATCCCTCCCCCACCCGACTTCTGTAAACCACTGAACTTCATTCTTGAATGAAAAACTTCTTCATTCTGACAGCAAATGTTGACTGAGTTCTAGTCATGGTGAGCAAGCTGGATGTGGCCCCTGTTTTCTGGAGTTCACGCACAAGGCTCAGAAAACAAGCAACCAGCAACGACATGCTGGACTTGGGTCGGGTGAGTGAGGGTGCTGTGAGGAGGTGTCCTATGGCAAAGAGCCTGGGAAGGCAATTTTGAGAAAGTGACTTTCCATCTAAGACGGCAGAGCAAAGAAGGCCTGAGCTGAGTGAAAACCTGGGCAAGGGCTCTCTAGGCTTTGAGACCAGCTTGTGCAAAGGCCCTAGAGGGCAGCTGGGCTGGAAGTCTCTGAGGGCTGAAAGAAATGAGTCAGGAGGAGAGGGAGAGGGCATGAGTGCAGAGGTATGGAGCTGTCATGAGGGCCTTGCAAAGTCTTGAGTCTTGAGGAAGAAATGGGATGGAGGAATATATGAACAGTCCACAGGGCTACCTCAAACCCAAACCCTCTTTACCCACAGGCCACATTCGAGGTCTGCAGGGCTGGCCCCATGGGGACTGGGCCAGCCCTGTGGCCAGATGCTCTCCTCCTTCTCCTGCTCCCACCCTCTGTTCTGGGGTCCCTGTCAGGGAGCAGGGCACAGGCGGTGTGGATCAAAAGCCCCCAGGGGACTCAGCCTTACCCATCAGGCAAACATCACATTGCTCTGGAATGAGGTGATTTCGAGCAGCCGATGCGAGGAAATGGGTATTTATGTAACGGTGGGCATGGTTTTTATTTTCCCTAATTTTCAGATTACTTTCGATTAGGCCTCTTCGGAGTAGAAAAGGCTTGAAGTGAAATAGATCCTGCCTAAATCATTATGGCCCGCCCGGCCCCAGGCTGCCTCTGCAGACAATTACCCCAGACCCTGGGGTTAGGGGGCAAACTCCAGGCCGGGGCACTTCCTCGGTGCTCGCAAGGCAGGGAGAGCCCAGGTCTCAGCCACACGGCCTTTTGTGCTGTGTGGACACACAGCGGCCATTGATTCCACTGTCCCTCTGGCCAGAGGGGTTGGGGGGAGGGAGAAAAGAGAAGTTAATTCCCACCAACATCTGGACTCTATCTCTTCTCCCCACCCCCAACTCAGGACAAGGCGGGGGAGGGGGAGAAGGAAAAAGGAAAAAAATGCCCAAGCCAAATTCAAATGCTTTCATAAATTTTGCACCAGAAATGTTTTGACGTGAATATTTTTGTCAGTCTCCAGCGTTTGCCAAAAGAAACTCAACTCCACACGACAGCTCGAATATACTCCATAGATGACTCTGGAGCCGCTGGGAGGCTGGGCAGGCTGGGCCCCCAGCACCTGCAAGGCACGCGGAGCCTGGCGCCTGGCCTATGGTGGGTAGAGGGGGAGGTGCTGGGGACCTGAGGCCCTGTGGGTAGGTGACACTTGAGTGGCACCGGCCTCTACTGAGGGAAGACCTGGTGTGGCACCTGGAGGCCAAGGTGCTCTTCCCAATGTTCACCCACGAGGTAGCAGAACCACCCAGTCCAGCTGAGCCCACGGCAACTAGCTGCAAACGACACTTACAGGAGATAAACCGAGGGATGGATTGACAGTGTGTTGATACCTCTGGAGGCAAGCATGCACATGTGTTAAAAGTGGGTTTCTTCCGCAAAATTGAAAAGAGTGATAATTTTTTATTTTCTTTTTTTCTCAACTATATTTTTCCCACTTTCTTACAATCAATGTAAATTATTAAAAGATTCATTAAAAATCTCTCTCTCTCTCAAACAGTGTATATAGAATTGTCATATATCTAATAATTCCACTTCTGGATAAATATACCCCAAAGATTTGAGATCAGGGTCTTGAAGAGATATTTGAACTCCCATGTTCATAGCAGTATTATTCACAAGCCCAAAGGGGAAGCAACTCACTGATGTATGAATGGATAAACAAAATATGGTATAGCCATACAGTGGAATACTATTCACACTTAAAAGCAAAATTCTGACACAGTTAAAGCACAGATGAAACTTGAGGATATCATTCTAAGTGAAATAAGGCAGTTACAAAAAGACAAATGCTGTTTGATTCCACTTACATGAGGTTACTAGAGTAGATAGACTCAGAGACAGAAAGTAGAAAGGTGGGTGCCAGGGGCTGGGGGAAAAGGGGCTGGGGAGTTAGTGCTTAACAGTGATTGAGTTACAGTTATGCAAGACGCAGACGTTCTGGAGATGGATGGTGGTGATGTTTACACAACACAGTGAAGGTACCTAGCACTGCTCAATTGTCACTTAAAATTGGTTAAAATGGTCAACTTCATCTTATGTCTATTTTACCACAATTAAAAATAATTTGACAATGTGATCTCCACCTTGCCAAATCAATTGCCTCGTCTGGTGTAGTGGCTCTATCCAAAGTTGCCCCCTGGGGGCGGTGGTCTGGCTGGGATGTGCCCCCATGCTGGCTGGCCCTGTGGACTTGTTTTTTCTTATCTGTAGAATGGGACCCTGCCTCTCTTCAGCATAAGACAATGGAACGGATACCCCGTCAGGTGTCCAGGATCAACATGGGGGCACTGAGGACTGAGCTGAGTGGACGTTGTCTTTAGACTTGCCTGTCTCCCAGGAGTTGGATCCCCCCTGTTGACACCTAGTGCATCAAGAGCTTTCTAGAAGGGGTGAAGGAAATGGGACCCAGGGTTGGATTCTGAGCCTGCAGGTGGGAGGAACATGGCCCATGAGGTTGATGTAGCCCACCGTGGGCAGCCCAGCCCAGCCCCCTCCTCACTCTAGGGCTCTCAGGTGGCTGTTGGGAGTTGGTGGGGGCAGTGGCTAAAGGCAAGCTACATGCCTCAGTCTCCCCATCTGTAGACCGGGAAAATGATGCTAACCTCAAGGGCTGCTGTGAGGAGTAAGTGAGATCAGGTTTTGCCACACAAGAAGCACACAGTACCCCATGCTGGGTTATTAGGCTAGTGCTTGGCACATTCACAGAAAACTAAACAATCTGATCACATGGACCACAGCCTTGTTTAACTCAATGAAACTATGAGTCATGCTGTGTCATGGTGGAGTGTTCTGACAAAATGTGGTCCCATGGAAAAGGGAATGGCAAACCACTTCAGTATTCTTGCCTTGAGAACCCCATGAACAGTATGAAAAGGCAAAAATATAGGACACTGAATAATGAACTCCCTAGGTCGGTAGGTGCCCAATATGCTACTGGAGATCAGTGGAGAAATAACTCCAGAAAGAATGAAGAGACAGAGCCAAAGCAAAAACAACACCCAGTTGTGGGATGTGACTGGTGATGGAAGTAAAATCTGATGCTGTAAAGAGCAATATTACATAGGAACCAGGAATGTTAGGTCCATGAATCAAGGCAAATTGGAAGTGGTCAAACAGGAGATGGCAAGAGTGAATATCGACATTTTAGGAATTAGAGAATTAAAACAGACTGGAATGGGTGAATTTAACTCAGATGACCATTAAATCTACTACTGTGGGCAGGAATCCCTTAGAAGAAGTGGAGTAGCCATCATGGTCAACAAAAGAGTCTGAAAAGCAGTACTTGGATGCAATCTCAAAAATGACAGAATGATCTCTGTTTGTTTCCAAGGCAAACCATTCAATATCACAGTAATTCAAGTCTATGCCCCAACCAATAAACCTGAAGAAGCTGAAGCTGAATGGTTCTATGAAGACTTACAAGACCTTCTGGAACTAACACCCCTGAAAGATATCCTTTTCATTATTGGGGACTATAATGCAAAAGTAGGGAGTCAAGAAATACCTGGAGTAACAGGCAAATTTGGCCTTGGAGTACAGAATGAATCAAGGCAAAAGCTAATAGAGTTTTGCCAAGAGAACACACTGATTATAGCAAACATCCTCTTCCAACAACACAAAAGAAGACTCTACACATGGACATCACCAGAAATCAGATTGATTATATTCTTTGCAGCCAAAGATGGAGAAGCTCAATACAGTTAGCAAAAAAAAGACCGGGAGCTGACTGTGGCTCAGATCATGAACTCCTTATGGCCAAATTCAGAATTAAATTGAAGAAAGTAGGGCAAACCACCAGACCATTCAGGTATGACCTAAATCAAATCCCTTACAATTATACAGTGGAAGTGACAAATAGATTCAAGGGATTAGATCTGATAGATAGAGTGCTTGAAGAACTATGGATAGAGGTTTGTGACATTGTACAAGAGACAGGGATGAAGACCATCCCCAAGAAAAAGAAATGCAAAAAGGCAAAATGGTTATTTCAGGAGGTCTTACAAATAGCTAAGAAAAAAAGAGAAGTGAAAGGCAAAGGAGAAAAGGAAAGATATATCCATTTGAATGCAGAGTTCCAAAGAATAACAAGGAGAGATGACAAAGCCTTCCTCAGTGATCAGTGCAAAGAAATAGAGGAAAACAGTAGAATGGGAAAGACTAGTGATTTCTTCAAGAAAATTAGAGATACCAAGGGAATATTTCATGCAAAGATGGGCACAATAAAGAACAGAAATGGCATGGATCTAACAGAAGCAGAAGATATTAAGATGAGGTGGCAAGAATACACAGAAGAACTTTACAAAAAAGATCTTCATGACCCAGTTAAATCATGATGGTGTGGTCACTTACCTAGAGCCAGACATGCTGGAATGCAAGTCAAGTGAGCCAGACATGCTGGAATGCAAGTCAAGTGGGCCTTAGGAAGCATCACTATGAATAAAGCTGGTGGAGGTGGTGGAATTCCAGTTGAGCTGTTTCAAATCCTGAAAGATGATGGTGTGAAAGTGCTGCACTCAATATGCCACAAATTTGGAAAAGTCAGCAGCGGCCACAGGACTGGAAAAGGTCAGTTTTCATTCCAATCCCAAAGAAAGGCAATGCCAAAGAATGCTCAAANTTCCATCTTCTCACTTTCAGTCTATATGTGTCTTGAGGTCTGAAGTGGGTTTCTTGTAGACAGCATATAAATGGGTCTTGTTTTTGAATCCATTCAGCCAGTCTGTGTCTTTTGGTTGGAGCATTAATCCATTTACATTTAAAGTAGTTATTGACATATATGTTCCTATTGCCATTTTCTTAATTGTTTGGGGTTGATTTTGTAGATCTTTCCCCCTCTCTTGTACATCTTGACTATAGAAGTCCTTTTAACATTTGTTGTAAAGCTGGTTTGGTGGTACTGAATTCTCTTAACTTTTGCTTGTCTGAAAAGCTTTTTATTTCTCCATCAATTTTGAATGAGATCCTTGCTGGGTACAGTAATCTTGGTTGTAGATTTTCCCCTTTCAGTACTTTATATATATCCTGCCATTCCCTTCTGACCTAGAGTTTCTGCTGAAAGATCAGCTGTTAAGCATATGGAGTTTCACTTGTACGTTACTTGTTGCTTCTCCCTTGCTGCTTTTAATAGTCTTTCTTTGTGTTCAGTCTTTGTCAGTTTAATTAGTATGTATCTTGGCATGTTTCTCCTTGGGTTTATCCTGTATGGGACTCTTTGTGCCCCTTGGACTTGATTGACTATTTCCTTTTTCATGTTGGGGAAATTTTCAACTATAATCTCTTCAAAAAATTTCTCACACCCTTTCTTTTCCTCTTTTCTTCTGGGACCCCTATAATTCTAATGTTGGTGCACTTGATATTGTCCCAGAGGTCTCTGAGGCTATCTTCAGTTCTTTTCATTCTTTTTACTTTATTCCTTTCTTCAGAAGGTATTTCCACCATTTTATCTTCCAGCTCACTGATTTGTTCTTCTGCTTCAGATATTCTGCTATTGATTCCCTCTAGAGTATTTTTAATTTCAGTAATTGTTTGTCTTTGTATATTTATTCTTTAATTTTTCTAGGTCTTTGTTAATTGATTCTTGTTTTTTGATTCTTCATTTTGTTTTCAACTTTAAAAAAATCATCTTTACTATCATTATTCTGAATTCTTTTTCAGGTAGTTTGCCTATTTCCTCTTCATTTATTTGGACTTCTGTGTTTCTAGTTTATTCCTTCATTTCTGTAGTATTTCTCTGCCTTTTCATTATGTATTTACTTATTTTTTACTTACTGTGCTTGAGGTCTCCTTTTCCCAGGCTTCAAGTTTGAATTCTTTCTTCCTTTTGGTTTCTGCCCACCTAAGTTAGTAGAAGAAGGAAATAATAAAACTAGAGCAGAGATAAATGAAATAAAGAATAGACAAATCAATGTTGGCTAAAAATTAAGAGGGAAATCTTACCATATGTGACAACATGGATGAACCTTGAGGACATTATGCTACAAAAGAAGCCAGTCACAAAAGTACAAATAGTTCATGATTCTACTCTCATGACATATCTAATAGATTAATAGACTCAGAGAATGGAGGCTGCCAGGGGTTGGGTGGGTAGAAATGAGTTTCTAGTCAACAGAGGTAAAGTTTTGAGTTATTCAAGTTAAATAAATTCTAGAGATCAGCTGTAAAGAGCCTCTGGATGAGGGTGAAAGAGGAGAGTGAAAAAGCTGGCTTGAAACTCAACACTCAAAAAACTAAGATCATGGCATTTGATCTCATCACTTCATGGCAAATAGAAGGGGAAAATGTGGAGCCAGTGACAGATTTTGTTTTCTTGGACTCCAAAATCACTGTGGATGGTGACTGCAGCCACGAAATTAAAAGATATCTGCTCCTTGGAAGGAAAGAAAACTAAGACAATACATTGAAAAGCAAAGATATCACTTTGCTTGCAAAGGTCTGTATAGTCAAAACTATGGTTTTCCCAGGAGTCGTGTACAGATATGAAGGTTGGACCCTAAAGAAGGCTGAGTGGTGAAGAATCGACACTTTCAAATTGCGGTGCTGGAGAAGACTCTCGAGAGTCCCATGGACTGCAAGGAGATCAAACCAGTCAATCCTAAAGGAAATCAACCCTGAGTAGTCATTGAAAGGACTGATCCTGAAGTTGAAGCTCCAATACTTTGGCCACCTGATGTGAAGGGCCAATTCACTGAAAAGACTCTGAGGCTGGGAAACATTGAAGGTGTAAGAAGAGACTAGCAGAGAATAAGATGGTTAGATAACATCATGAACTCAATATGGCTTCCCTGGTGGCTCAGAGGCTTCCCTGGTGGCTCAGATGGTAAAGCGTCTGCCAACAATGCGGGAGACCGGGGTTCGATCTCTGGGTCGGGAAGATCCCCTGGAGAAGGAAATGGCAACCCACTCCAGTACTCTTGTCTGGAAAATTCCGTGGACAGAGGAGCCTTGTGAGCTATAGTCCACGGGGACGCAAAGAGTCGGGCACGACTGAGCGACGTCACTTCACTTCAATATGTCTGCAAATTTGGAAAACTGAGCAGTAGCCACAGAACTGGAAAATGTCAACCTTCATACTAATTCCCAAGAAGGATAGTACTAAAGAATGTTCAGACTCCCAGACAATCACAATCACTTCCTATGCTAGAAGGCTATGCTCAAAATCCTTCAAGCTAGGCTTCAGGAGTACTTGAATCAAGAACTCCCAGATGTACAGGCTGGGTTCAGAAATGACAGAGGAATCATAGATCAAATTACTAGCAATTGCTGAACCACAGAGAAAGCAAGGGAATCCCAGAAAACATTTACTTCTGCTTCATTGACTATGGTAAAACCTTTGACTGTGGATCACAACAAATTTTGGAAAATTTTTAAAGAGATGGGAATATCAGACCACCTTACCTGCCTCCTGAGAAACCTGTATGCAGATCAAGAAGCAGCAGTTAGAACCAGACATGGAATAATGGACTGGCTCAAAATTGGGACAGAAATACGTCAAGGCTGTATATTGTCACCTTGCTTATTTAACGTATATGCAGAGTACATCATGCAAAATGCTGGACTGCATGAAGCTAAGGTGAAATCTAGATTGCTGGGAGAAATACAAATAACCTCAGATATGCAGATGACACTACCCTAATGGTAGAAAGCAAAGAGGAACTAAAGAGCCTGTTGATGAATGTGAAGGAGGAAAGTGAGAAAGCTGGCTCAAAATTCAACATTCAAAAAGCTAAGATCATGGTGTCCAGTCCCATCATTTCATGGCAAATAAATGGGGAAACAATGGAAACAGGAAACAATGACAGACTTTATTTTCTTGGGCTGCAAAATCACTGTGGATGGTGATTGCAGCCATGAAATTAAAAGACACTTGCTCTTTGGAAGAAAAGCTATGATGAACCTAGACAGTATATAAAAAATAGAGACAATACTTTGCTGACAAAGGTCTATATAGTCAAAGCTAGGGTTTTTCCAGTAGTCATATACAGATATGAGAGCTAGACCATAAAGAAGGCTGGTTGCTGAAGATTTGATGCTTTTGAACTGTGGTGTTGGGAAGGACTCTTGAGAGTCCATTGGACTGCAAGATCAAACCAGTCAATCCTAAAGGAAATCAGTCCTGAATATTCATTGGAAGGAAGGATGCGGAAGCTGAGGCTCCAATACTTTGGCCAGCTGATGTGAAGAGCCAGCTCATTGGAGAAGACCCTGATGGTGGGAAATATTGAGGGCAAGGGAAGAAGGGTGGGACAGAGGATGAGATGGTTGGATGGTATCATCTATTCAATGGACATCAGTTTGAGCAAACTCAGGGAGATAGTGAAGGACAGGAAAGACTGGCATGCTACAGTCAGTCCATGGGGTTGCAAAGAGTTGGACACAACTGAGTTACTGAATAGCAACAATCACATTGATTTATTTGTAGGTATTGAAAAATCCTTGCATCCCTAGGATAAACCTCACTTGATCATGGTGTATGATCCTTCTAATGTATTGCTGGATTCAGTTTACTAACACTTTGTTGAGGATTTTTACATATGTATTTATCAGTGATATTGGCCTGTAATATTCTTTTTTGTGTGATATCTTTCTGGTATTGGTATAAGGGGATGATGGCCTCATAGAAAGAAGTTGGAAATGGTCCCTCCTCTGTAGTTTTCTGGAATCATTTCAGAAGGATAGCTTTTAACTCTTCTCTAAATGTTTGTTAGAATTCACCTGTGAAGCCATCTGGTCTTGCAATTTTGTTTGTTGGGAGTTTTAAAATTACTGACTCAACATCATTACTGGTAATTTGTCCATTCATATTTTCTATTTCTTCCTGCTATAGTCTCGGGAGATTGTACATTTCTAAGAATTTATGTTTCTTCTAGATTGTTTGGGCTTCCCTCATATCTCAGTTGGTAAAGAGTCTGCCTGAAATGTAGGAGACCCTGGTTCAATTCCTTGGTCAGGAAGATCTGCTGGAGAAGGGATAGGCTACCCACTCCAGTATTCTTGGGCTTCCCTTGTGGTTCTGCTGGTAAAGAATCCACCTGCAATGCAGGAAACCTGAGTTCAATCCCTCATTTTGGAAGTTCCCCTGGAGAACGGAAAGGCTACCCACTCCAGTATTCTGGCCTGGAGAATTCAATGGGCTGTATAGTCTGTGGGGTCACAAAGAGTCAGACACAACTTTCACTTTCTAGATTGTGCATTTTATTTGCACATAGTTGTTCATAGTAGTCTCCTAAGATTCTTCGTATTAGTGTTGTCTGTCATAATGTCTTCATTTCTGATTTTATTGACTTGGGTCCTCTCCCTTTTTTCTTAAGCCTGACTAAAATCTACCAATTTTGTTCATCTTTTCAAAAAACAGACTTTTAGTTTCATTGACCTTTTCTATCTTTTCAAGTCTTCCTGATCTGTGGCCCAAATCATCACTCCCTTGCCATTCTACACTGCAGGGGGCCATCAGCGCCACCTGGGCCACAGTGCCTCATATTGCTGTGCCTACTGCAGCCATGCTGTTCAGTATCTTCCCACGTGGAGGGGGGCTTCTTCCAGTGCCATTCCTCTGCCCATCATTGCCTCACCTGTGAAGCTGCTCCTGGTCCTCAGTGTGAGGGGGATTCATGACTGGGCTTGATGCTGTTATGACAGCTTATGTGTGTGTACTTGTATGCTCACAAATGTGCATTGTTCTGGCACGTGGTCCCAGATCTTCAAAATATTCTCTAAAAGGCCTATGAGTCCCAGGCATTTAGCTCACATTCCCATCAGGATTCAAGTTCATAGCACCGTTGACCCACTCCTTTTCCAGGGTTCACATCATATACAGCTTTGACCCTGTAGCCATCACACCATCTGTTTGTGGAGTCTATTTTCTGGGCTGTTAGAGATTTGTGAACAAGTTCCCATGATTGTCTCCTTAGTGACCACAATGATGATCACCCTGATTAAGCAGATTCTGTTTTCCTTGGGATCAGCTTCCTAACAGGCTTTCAGTTTGTTTGTTTTTTTTAACTGAGTTTTAACTATTAAATTTTTTTATTGTAAACATTATTTACTATAATATATGTGCTTGTGTGCATGCTAAATCAATCAGTCATGTCTGACTCTTTGCAACACTATGGACTATAGCCTGTCAGTCTCCTCATCCATGGATTCTACAGGCAAGAATACTGGAGTGGGTTGCTGTGCCCTCCTCCAGGGGATCTCTCTGACCCAGGAATTGAGCCCACGTCTCTTACGTCTCCTACGTTGGCAGGCAGGTTCTTTACCACCAGTGCCACCTGGAAAGACCTGTGTGTGTGTTTTAGCCGCTCAGCTGTGTCAATCTCTGTGACCCCAAGGACTATAACCCACCAGGCTCCTTTATCCATGGAATTCTTCAGGCAAGAATACTGGAGTGGGTTGCCATTTCCTTCTCCAGGGGATCTTCCCAACCTAGGGACTGAACTCAGATCTCCTGTATTGCAGGCAGATTCTTTGCCATCTGAGACATATATGCTTCAATATAGGGGAGTCTTAGAATATACATATATACATGTATACATATATACCTATATCTATTCATTTTCAAATTCTTTCCTCATTTAGATTATTACAAAATACTGAGCAAAGTTCCTTGTGCTATAGAGTAGGTCCTTGTTGGTTATCTATTTTAAATATAGTAGTGTATATATCAGTCTCAAACTCTCAATTTATTCCTCCCCACCACTTTNTTCTGCTGGTAAAGAATCCACCTGCAATGCAGGAAACCTGAGTTCAATCCCTCATTTTGGAAGTTCCCCTGGAGAACGGAAAGGCTACCCACTCCAGTATTCTGGCCTGGAGAATTCAATGGGCTGTATAGTCTGTGGGGTCACAAAGAGTCAGACACAACTTTCACTTTCTAGATTGTGCATTTTATTTGCACATAGTTGTTCATAGTAGTCTCCTAAGATTCTTCGTATTAGTGTTGTCTGTCATAATGTCTTCATTTCTGATTTTATTGACTTGGGTCCTCTCCCTTTTTTCTTAAGCCTGACTAAAATCTACCAATTTTGTTCATCTTTTCAAAAAACAGACTTTTAGTTTCATTGACCTTTTCTATCTTTTCAAGTCTTCCTGATCTGTGGCCCAAATCATCACTCCCTTGCCATTCTACACTGCAGGGGGCCATCAGCGCCACCTGGGCCACAGTGCCTCATATTGCTGTGCCTACTGCAGCCATGCTGTTCAGTATCTTCCCACGTGGAGGGGGGCTTCTTCCAGTGCCATTCCTCTGCCCATCATTGCCTCACCTGTGAAGCTGCTCCTGGTCCTCAGTGTGAGGGGGATTCATGACTGGGCTTGATGCTGTTATGACAGCTTATGTGTGTGTACTTGTATGCTCACAAATGTGCATTGTTCTGGCACGTGGTCCCAGATCTTCAAAATATTCTCTAAAAGGCCTATGAGTCCCAGGCATTTAGCTCACATTCCCATCAGGATTCAAGTTCATAGCACCGTTGACCCACTCCTTTTCCAGGGTTCACATCATATACAGCTTTGACCCTGTAGCCATCACACCATCTGTTTGTGGAGTCTATTTTCTGGGCTGTTAGAGATTTGTGAACAAGTTCCCATGATTGTCTCCTTAGTGACCACAATGATGATCACCCTGATTAAGCAGATTCTGTTTTCCTTGGGATCAGCTTCCTAACAGGCTTTCAGTTTGTTTGTTTTTTTTAACTGAGTTTTAACTATTAAATTTTTTTATTGTAAACATTATTTACTATAATATATGTGCTTGTGTGCATGCTAAATCAATCAGTCATGTCTGACTCTTTGCAACACTATGGACTATAGCCTGTCAGTCTCCTCATCCATGGATTCTACAGGCAAGAATACTGGAGTGGGTTGCTGTGCCCTCCTCCAGGGGATCTCTCTGACCCAGGAATTGAGCCCACGTCTCTTACGTCTCCTACGTTGGCAGGCAGGTTCTTTACCACCAGTGCCACCTGGAAAGACCTGTGTGTGTGTTTTAGCCGCTCAGCTGTGTCAATCTCTGTGACCCCAAGGACTATAACCCACCAGGCTCCTTTATCCATGGAATTCTTCAGGCAAGAATACTGGAGTGGGTTGCCATTTCCTTCTCCAGGGGATCTTCCCAACCTAGGGACTGAACTCAGATCTCCTGTATTGCAGGCAGATTCTTTGCCATCTGAGACATATATGCTTCAATATAGGGGAGNATTCTTCAGGCAAGAATACTGGAGTGGGTTGCCATTTCCTTCTCCAGGGGATCTTCCCAACCTAGGGACTGAACTCAGATCTCCTGTATTGCAGGCAGATTCTTTGCCATCTGAGACATATATGCTTCAATATAGGGGAGTCTTAGAATATACATATATACATGTATACATATATACCTATATCTATTCATTTTCAAATTCTTTCCTCATTTAGATTATTACAAAATACTGAGCAAAGTTCCTTGTGCTATAGAGTAGGTCCTTGTTGGTTATCTATTTTAAATATAGTAGTGTATATATCAGTCTCAAACTCTCAATTTATTCCTCCCCACCACTTTTCCCCTTTGGTAACCAGAGTTTGTTTTTTAAATCTATGTGCCTGTTTCTGTTCTGTAAATAAATTCATTTGTATCATTTTTATATTCCACATATAAGCAATATCATATATTTGTCTTACTTTGTCTGACTTACTTCACTTAGTATGGTAGTTTCCAGGTCTATCCATATTGCTGCAAATGGCATTGTTTCATTCTTTTTTAATGGCTGAGTAATAGTCCATGGTGTATACATACCACATTTTTAAAATCCATACTTTAAACTTTTTATTTTGTATTGAGGTATAGCTGATTAAAAATGTAGTGGTAGTCTCAGGAGAAGAGTGAAGGACTCAACCATACATATACAAGTATCCATTCTCCCGTAAGCCCCCCTCCCCTTCCCATCAAGGCTGGCACATAACATTGAGCAGAATTCCATATGTTATACAATAGGTTCNTAAAAATGTAGTGGTAGTCTCAGGAGAAGAGTGAAGGACTCAACCATACATATACAAGTATCCATTCTCCCGTAAGCCCCCCTCCCCTTCCCATCAAGGCTGGCACATAACATTGAGCAGAATTCCATATGTTATACAATAGGTTCTTTTTGGTTACCCATTTTAAATACAGCAGTGTTTACAAGACCTTCCCAAGGTCCCTAACCTTTCTCCCTGGCAATCATAAGTTAGTTTTCTAAGTCTGCGAGTCTCTTTCTGTTTTGTAAGTAACTTCATTTGTATCATTTCTTTTTAGATTCCACATATAAGGGATGTCATGCCCTATTTCTCCTTCTCTGACTTACTTACTATGACACTCTCTAGGTCCATCCATATAGCTGCAAATGGAGCTATTTAATTCTGTTTAATGGCTGAGTAGTGGCTAGATAGCATCACCGACTCAATGGACTTGAATCTGAGCAAACTCTGGGAGACAGTGACAGGAAAGCTTGGTGTGCTGCAGCCCAGGAGAGAGCAAAGAGCTGGACACAACCTAGCGACTGAACAACAGCAATATTCTATTGTATATATGTAACAAATTTTTATCCATGCCTCTGTTGATGGACATTTAGGTTGTTTCTATGTCTTGGCTATTGTAAACAGCACTGCAGTAATCATTGTGGTGCATGTCACCTTTTGAATTATGTTTTTCTCCAGATATATGCCTAGGAGTCAGATTGCAGGGACATACAGTAGTTCTATTTTTAGTTTTTTAAGGAACCTCCATACCGTTCCCCATGGGGTCATACCAGTTTATATTACCACCAACACTGTAGGAGGGTTCCCTTCTCTCCACACCCTCTCCACATTTGTTGTGTACCGCATCTTCTTTATCCACTCATCTACCCATAGACATTTAGGTTGCTTCCATGTCTTGGCTATTATAAACAGTGTTGCAATAAATATTGCAATGCATATATCCTTTTGAATCATGGTTTTTTCCAGCTTCTGGGATTTCTCCAGAAGCTATCATATGGTAGCTCTATTTTTAGCATTTAAAGGAACATCCATACTGTTCTCCATAGTTGCTGTATCAATTTACATTCCCACCAACAGTGTAAGAGGGTTGGTTCTCTTTTCTCTACACAACCTCTGCTGCTGCTGCTAAGTTTCTTCAGTTGTGTCCGACTCTGTGTGACCCCATAGACAGCAGCCCACCAGGCTCCCCTGTCATTGGGATTCTCCAGAATACTGGAGTGGGTTGCCATAGCATTTGTTATTTGTAGACTTTTCAGTGATGGCCATTCTGACCAGTGTAAGGTGGTACCTTATTGTAGTTTTGAGTTGCATTTCTCTAATAATTAGTGACAATGAGTATCTTTTGATGTGCTTGTTGGCCATCTATATGTATTCTTTGGAGAAATATTCTTTTAGGTCCTCAGCCCATTGTTTGATTGGGTTGTTTGCTTTTTCAACACTGAGCTGCATGAGCTTATTTTGGAGATTAATCCCTTATTGTTCACATCGTTTGCAAGTATTTTCTCCCATTCTGTAGGTTGTCTTTTCATTTTTGTGTATGGTTTCCTTTGTTGTGCAAATGCTTTTGAGTTTAACTAGGTCCCATTTGTTTATTTTTGTTTTTATTTCCATTACTCTAGGAGATAGATCAAAAAAGATATTGCTGTGATTTATGTCAAAGTGTGTTTTGCCTGTATTTTCCTCTAAGAGTTTTATACTATTGAGACTTAACTCTGAGGTCTTTAATCCATTTTAAGTTTATTTTTGTGTATGATGTTAAAGAATGTTCTAATTTCATTCTTTTGAATGTAGCTGTCTAGTGTTCCCAACAATGTTTATGGAAAAGACTGTCTTTTCTCCATTGTATAGTTTTATTTTCTCCTTTGTTGTAGATTAATTGACCTTAGGTGCTTGGGTTTATCTGGTTTTCTATTTTGCTCCATTGATCCATATTTCTGTCTTTGTGCCAGTACCAAAAACTAATAGAGTTTTGCCAAGAAAATGCACTGGTCATAGCAAACACCCTCTTCCAACAACACAAGAGAAGATTCTACACATGGACACTACCAGATGGTCAACACCGAAATCAGATTGATTATATTCTCTGCAGCAAAAGATGGAGNCATCTATTTCCCATAAAGTCATGGGACTGGATGCCATGATCTTCGTTTTCTAAATGTTGAGCTTTAACTCAACTTTTTCACTCTCCTCTTTCATTTTTATCAAGAGGCTTTTTAGTTCCTCTTCACTTTCTGCCATAAGGGTGGTGTCATCTGCATATCTGAGGTTATTGATATTTCTCCTGGCAATTTTGATTCCAGCTTGTGCTTCTTCCAGTCCAGCGTTTCTCATGATGTACTCTGCACATAAGTTAAATAAGCAAGGTGACAATATACAGCCTTGACATACTCCTTTTCCTATTTGGAACCAGTCTGTTGTTCCATGTCCAGTTCTAACTGTTGCTAGGTGGGTGACCCCCAGACTGGAGGAATATAATACCAAAGAGATTTCCCACTGTTGTGACAGTTCTGAACCCCATGTCAGGCTTCCTACCCTGGGGACCCAACAAAGGGACTGGGAATCACCAGAGAATTTGACCTTGAAGGCCGGTGGAATTTGAATATAGGTCTTCCACAGGAGTGGGGGAAACAGGAACTCTGGTCTTGGAGGGCACAAAATCTTGCATGCACCAAGACCCAGAGGAAAGGAGCAGTGACCTCACAGGTGATTGAACCAAAACTACCTGTTAGTGTTGGGGGTCTCCTGTGGAAATGTGTGTTAGCAGTGGCTCGCCACAGGGACTGGAGCAGTGGAAGCAGTGGTCCTGGAAGGTCCCCTGTAGACCCCAGGGCTGGGTTGCCTCAGGCCAAACTACTAACAGAGGGAGAGCACAACCCCACTCATCAGCAAATAATTGGATTAAAACTTTACTGAGCAAGGCCCTGCCCATCAGAGCAAGATCCAGTTTTTCCTAACACCGGTCCCTCTCATCAGGAAGCTTATACCAGCTTCTTAGCCTCCTCTATCAGAGGGCAAACAGAAGAAGCAGAAGAACCACAATCTCACAGTGGCTAGAACAAAAACCACATCACAGAAAGTTACACAGGATGAAAAAGGGAAACTTATGTGCCAGATGAAGGGACAAGACAACTCCCCAGAAAAACAACTAAATGAAGTGGAGATAGACAACTTTCCCCCAAAATAATTCAGAATAATGATAGTGAAAATGAACCAGGATCTCGGGAAAACAATGGAGAAGATGCAAGAAATGTTTACCAAAGACCTACAAGAGCTAATGAACAAACAAACAGAGGTGAATAATACACTAGAAGGAATCAATAGCAGAATTACTGAGGCAGAAGATCAGATAAATGGCCAGGAGGGCAGAATGGTGGAAATCACTGTCACAGAACAGAATATAGGAAAAGGAATGAAAAAAATGACGACAGCCTAAGAGACCTCTGGGACAACATTAAATGCACCAACATTCACATTATAGGGGTCCCAGAAGGAGAAGAGAGAGAGAGAAAGGACCTGAGAAAATATTTGAAGAGATAATAGCTGAAAGCTTCCTGAACATGGGAAAAGAAATAGTCAACCAAGTCCAGGAAGCACAGAGAGTCCCAATCAGGAAAAAAACAAGGATGAACATACCAAGACACATAGTAATCAAACTGAGAAAAATTAAAGACAAAGATAAAATATTAAAAGCAACAAGAGAAAAATGACAAATAACACACAAGGGAATTCCCATCAGATTATTAGCTGATTTCTTAACATAAACTCTACAAGCCAGAAGAAGAACCTATCATCAAGAATACTCTACCCAGCAAGACTCTCCTTCAGACTTAATGGAGAAATCAAAAGCTTTCCATACAAGCAAAAGTTGAAGAGAATACAGCACCACGAAACCAGCTTTATAACAAATGGTGAAGGAACTTCTTTAGGCAGGAAACACAAAACAAGAAAAAGACCTGCAGAAAAAGTTCTTCTCAGGAGGTCTTCCAAGATGTCCTAACTAAAACCTGAACCCATCTCCTTGATTCTCATTTTTTATTTCTCATCCCTGACTTTTTTTTTTTCTCCTTTGCATTATTATCTACCATACTAAACTTGCTCTTATTACACCTGGTTAATTTAGCTTAGTATCCCTTCCTACTGGAATGCAACTCTCCTAGTGTTTTCACCTGTCTTGTTCACCAAACAAAACAAACTCTTACCATCAACAATGCCTGGATACCTAGATAAGTATCAGTTGAAAAACAAAATCATTGTTAACATTTAAAAGTTACAGAGTTTTATTTTAACTTTAAATTTAACAGAAAAAAAAAGATATTGTAGTAGAATGAAGGAATTGCTGAACATCAGGTTATGGGTTCTTAAAAGATCCTTCTGAAGTTACAAAAAATATATATGAAATCATTGAGATTAGAGGCATTATATTTTTGTCTTTTATTTTTTTATTGTTCATTTATTTTTTTTGAACTGAACTGATTATTTTTTGTTTTTATTTTTAGTTTTTTAAGTTTTAAAATATATTAAAAAAATTTTTTTTACTTTATTCTACTTTACAATACTGTATTGGTTTTACCATACATCGACATGTAGTGGGCATAAGTTTAAATTTCCAGGCAGCAAAATCTAGTTACTTCTTTGTAAACATCAGAATAAACGTTGCCAGTATTTAAAGAAAGGAAGTAAAGAACTAGTCATTTTTTGCTTCATGTAATTTGGTTGTGTTGTCTTGTTCATGCACAGTTAGGGTCATTATGACTTCATGGCAGATCAATTTTCTAGTTGCTATGCAATGTCTCTCTCTTTAGTATTTTTATTTTCTTTGCTAATGTTCAAATAGCCAATCCTACTTTTTAGAAAATAATATTTTAATGGTCCATCTAGTTCTACCCTTTAAGTTACAATTTACCTAAGTTATTGTATTTGAATTGAGTTTCTTGTTGGAATCACAATTTTATCCAGTCTACCAATTTCTGTCTTTTAATCAGTGTATTTAGACTATTTACATTTAAGGTAATTATTGATAACATTATGACTAAAGTCTAACACTTTATTATGCTTCATTTGTTTGTTTCTTTTATTTTTCAGTCCTCTGTTTCTCTTTTCATATCTGTTTATGGACTTCTTAACAATTTTTAGTGTTCTCCTTTGATTCATGTATATAGTGTTTTTTCAGTATATTGGGAAGTGTGGGAGATTGATTTACTTCATTTTCTTTACCTTCCCCATTTAAAAATATATCTTTTGTGCTTTTTCTTTCTATATTGAGCACAACATCAGATTACATTATAATTTTGATTCCATCATCAAATATGATTTAAAAACTCATGAGAAGTAAGATAGTCTCTTACATTCATTCCTATTTTTACCCATGTTAATGTTGTTCTTTCCTTTCTGACATTCCAGACATTTTTCTTTCACCATTTCCTTTCTGTTTACAGAACTTTCTTTAGCCATCATTTAAGAGAATGTCTTATAACAATAAATTTTTTTAAATTTCTTTTATCCTTCATTGCTTGAAGGATAGTTCCATTGGATTTGGTATTCATGGTTGACAGTTCTTTCAGTACTTGAAAAATGTTGTGCCTACATAGCTCCTGATGAGAAATCTGCTATATTTCAAATTTATGTTTCTTATAAGTAATGTGTCTTTTCTCCTGGTCATTTTCAAGATTTTTTTTTCATATACCTATAGTTTCCATAATTTTAAGCATGTTGTGTCTTAGAGTGGATTTCCTGAGGGTTGCCTTATTTGATATTTGCTCACCTTGAATATACAGGCTGGTATCTTTGACTAGAAGTCCCATACATGATGAACACAAAGAGGGAAAGAGCAAGACAAATTGTAATTATAATGACAACAATTGAAGATAAAGAAAAATATTAAAAACAACAGAGGAAAAGCAAAAAATAACATGGAAAAACCTACAACCAAGAATATCCTACCTAGAAAGGCTCTCATTCAGATTTGATAGAGAGATCAAAAGCTTTACAGACAGGTAAAAGCTAATAGAATTCAGCACCCCCAAACCAGCTTTACACCAAATGTTAAAGGAACTTCTCTAGGTAAAAAAGAAAAGACCACAACTATAAATAAGAAAATTACAAAATAAAAAGCTCACCTATAAAGGTGAACATATAATAAAGGTAGGAAATCATCCACACACAAAACTATTAGGGTGGTTAACAGACACAAGTAATAAAAATCATCTGTAACAACAATAAGTAGTCATAGGATACAGAAAGCAATTAGATACAAAATATGATATTAAAAACAGCAATTATATATATATGGATTCTTTACCACTAGTGCCACCTGGGGAGCCATATATATACACATATATGCATACACTGCTACATAAAAATTGCATGGTAACCACAAATGAAAAACCTATACTTAATATACATAAAAAAGAGATCCAAATATAACCCTAAAGATAGTCATCAAATTACAAGAAAACAGAAGGAGAATAAACCCCTACAGAAACAAACCAAAAACAGTAGAAAAAATGACAATAAGAACATGCATATTGATGTTTACCTTAAGTGTAAATGGAATACTCCAACCAAAAGTTACAGAATGATTGAATGTATACAAACCTAAGACTTGCATCTTAGCTACCTATAGGAAACTCACTTCGGATCAGAAATACACACAGATCGAAAGGGAGGGGATGGGAAAAGGTATTCCATGCAAAGGAAAAATCAAAAGAAAGCCGGGTAGTGATACTTACAACAGACTAAATATACTTTAAATGAAAGACTATTACAAGAGACAAATGCATGTGGAATGTTCTCCAGAATAGATCACATATTAGGCCTCAAAACAAGTCTTGGTAAATTTAAGAAAATTGAAATAATATCAAGCATCTTTTCCAACCACAACACTATTAGAGTAGAAATCAACTATAAGAAAAAACTGCAAAAACACAAATACGTGAAAGTTTAAACAATATGTTACTAAACAATTGATGGATCACTGAAGAAATCAAAGGGAAAAAAAAAACCAAAACCTAGAGACAAATGAAAACATGGTGATCCAAAAACCATCAGAGACAGTAAAAGCAGTTCTAACAGGGAAGTTTATGGCAATGTAAGCTTATCTCAGGAGATAAGAAAAATCTCAAATAAACAATCTAAACTTACATCTAAAGGAACTAGAGAAAGAAGAACAAAAAAAATTCAAAGTTAGTATAAGGAAAGAAATCATAAAGATGAGAGAAGAAATAAACGAAGTAGAGACTTAAAAAACAGAAAAGATCAATGAAATTGAAAGCCAAATTCTTTGAGAAAATAAACAATACTGATAAACTCTAGTTAGCATCATCAAGGAAAAAAGGGAGAGGGCCTGAATCAATAAAATCAGAAATGAAATTATGACAGATACCACAGAAATACAACGGATCTTAAAAGATTACTATGAACAACTATATGCCAATAAAACGGACAATCTAGAAGAAACAGACAAGTTCTTAGAAATGTACACTCTCCCAAGAGTAAACCAGGAAGAAATAGAAAATATGAATGACCAATTACCAGTAATGATGTGGAATCAGTAATATAAAAGCTCCCAACAAACAAAATTTCAGGACTAGATGGCTTCACAGGTGAACTCTAGCAACATTTAGAAAAGAGTTAACATCTATCCTTCTGAAACTATTTCAAAATATTGAAGAGGAAGGAACATTTCCAAATTCATTCTATGAGGCCATCATCACCTTGATACCAATACCAGACAAAGATATCACACAAAAAACAAAACTACAGGTCAATATTACTGGTGAACATACATGCAAAAATCCTCAACAAAATATTAGCACACTGAATCCAGCAATACACTAGAAGAATCATATACCATGATCAAGTGAGATTTATCCCAGGGAGGCAAGGATTTTCCAATATCTGCAAATTAATGAATGTGATATATCACATTAACAAATTGAAGAATAAAAATCATATGATCATCTCAGTAGTTGCAGAACAAGCTTTTGACAAAACTGAACATTCATTTACTATAAAAACTCTCTGGAACGTGGGCATAGAGGGAATATACCTCAACATAATAAAGGCCACATATGACAAAACCACAGATAACATTATACCCAATGGTAAAAAACTGAAAACTTTTCTCTAAAATCTGGAACAAGAAAAGGATGCCCACTCTGATCACTTTTACTCAACATAGTTTCAGAAGTCCTAGTCACAGCAATGAGAAGAAAAAGAAATTAAAAAAAAAAAACTAAATTGAAAAGGAAGAAGTAAAACTGGCATTGTTTGCAGATGACATGATAGTATAAATAGAAAATCTAAAGACACCACCAGAAAACTACTAGAGCTCATCAATAAATGGAGTAAAGTTTCAGGATACAAAATTAACACGAATCTGTTGTATTTCTACACAATAACAAAAAAACTGTGAGAAAGAGGAATTAAGGAAACAATTTCACTTACCGTTGCATCAAAAAATAATAAAATATCTAGGAATATCCTTACCTAGTGTTGAAAAATACCTGTACTTGGAAATGTAGGAGCACTGATGAAAGAAATAGAAGATGACACAAATAGATGGAAAGATACATTGTGTTATTGAATTGGAAAAAGTATTAGTAAGATGACCATACTATCAAAGGCAATCTACAGAGTCAGTGCAAGCCCTAACAAAATGTCAATGGTATTTTTCACAGAACTAGAACAAATAATTTTAAAATTTGTATGAAAACATGGAAGACTTTCAAAACCAAAACAATCTTGAGAAGGAAAAATAAAACTGGAAGTATCATGCCCCCTGACTTTGAACTATAAGCTGCAGTAATCAAAACAGTGTGATACTGGCCCAAAAGCAGAAATAGAGATCAATAGAACAGTATAGAAAGTTCAGAGATAAACCCATTCACCTATAGTCACCTAGTCTATGACAATGATGCAAGAATACACAATAGAGAAAAGATAGTCTCTTCAAAAAGTGGTGCTGGAAAAATTGAACACTACCTGTAAATGAATAAAATTAGAAGTGTTTTTTTTAACATTGTATACAAAAATAAACTCAGAATGGATTAAAGACATAAATGTAAAACCAGACACCATAAAACTCTTACTGGAGAACTTAGGCAGAACACTCTTCTTAACATAAATTGTATTACTATTTTTATATCCATCTCCTTGAGCAAAGGAAGTAAAGCAAAAATAAACAAATAGAACCTAATTAAGCTTAAAAGCTTTTGCATAACAATGGAAACCATAGACAAAATGAAAAGACAACCCACAGAAGGGGAGAAAGTATTTGCTAATGATATGACTAATAAAGGGTTAATATCCAAATATACAAAGAGCTCATAAAACAAAATCAAAAGACAAACAATCTGATGATCCAGAGAGACATTGTGGGGTGGGAGGTGGGAGGGGGATTCAGGATTGGGAGCTCGTGTACACCTGTGGTGGATTCATGTCGATGTATGGCAAAGCCAATAGAGTATTGTAAAGTAAAATAAAGTAAAAAAAAAAAAATGGGTAGTAGAACTGATCAGACATTTTTCCAAAGAGAAAATGCAGATGGTCAACAGACTCATGAAAAGATGCTCAGCATTGCATGATTATCATGGAAATGCAAATCAAAACCACACCTCTCGGAATTGCTATCATTAAAAGAACAAAAATAACAAATTTTGGTGAGGATAAAGGGAGAGTAAAGGGAACCCTTCTACAGTCTTGGTGGGAATATAAATTGGTACAGCCATTGTGGAAAACAATATGGTATGGCAGTTTCTCAAAAACTAAAAATTGAATTGTCACATGATCCAGGTTCAAAATTGGGAAAAGAGTACATCAAGGCTGTATATCATCACCCTATTTATTTAACTTACAAGCAGGGTTCATTATGCAAAATGCCAGACTGGATGAAGCACAGTTCAGTTCAGTCGCTCATTCATTCAGTCGCTCTTTGTGACTCCATGGACTGCAGCACGCCAGGTTTCCTTGTCCATCATCAACTCCTGGAGCTTGTTCAAACTCATGTCTTTCGAGTTGGTGATGCCATCCAACCATCTCATCCTCTGTCGTCCCCTTCTCCTCCTGCCTTCAATNTTTCCTACCTGTTTTTGAAGCCAATGATCTGCTTTGCTGGTTGCCTGAAGTCCTCTGCCAGCCTTCAGAAGTTGTTTTGTGGAATTTACTCAGCGTTGGATTGTTCTTTTGATGAAATTGTGTGGAAGAAAGTGGTCTCCTGTCTTATTCCTCCGCCATCTTCCCGCCCTCTCTAGAAATATTCTTGCTGTAGTTCTTGGAGGAGGTGAAGTCATTTAGAAATAGTCTGGGGGTTGGGAATGGTTGTGAGGGGCTCTTTTGGACCTTGCTTCTAAACTTTGGTAAATGAGACCAGAATAACATTTAGTTTACAGCAAATTTTCTGTTAACTACTGAGGCAAGAACTTTCTTAGTACTTTAGGCGACTCCATGTGAACCATGATGTCTTCCATTCTAGCCACTGAGAATAGTTGCTATTCCCAACTCTGTGTGACCTCCAGGCACTATTCCCTCCAATCCTTGTGGTTGTTTCTTTGGCCTTGGGTAATTGTATCACCTGCACGAGCTTTCTAATATCCAGCAGAATGCTTTTGGGGAAAGCATTGCAGAGTGTTCTGTCCCAACAACTCTCCCTTCTCAGTACTTTGCTCTGTGAACTCTGTCCACGTCTGCTCCCCTGACTCCCAGCTCTCTCCACTCAACTCAGTGACTCCACTGGACTGTGCATGAGTCCGTTCCTTCTCCCTCCCCATCTCCCTCTGGGATTTGGACACGTCCAGGCAGTAAGACCAAACAATTGTAGGGCTCATCTCATTTGGTGTTCACTTTCCAGAGACTGCTGTCCTTCATAATCCAATGTAAAAATGTCTTGAGAGCCATTGTTTTATATATTTGGTCCAATGTTTGGGGTTTTTCAGACATAAGAGTAGATTTGCTACTTGTTACTCCAGTGTGGCCAGAAGTAGGAGGCCCACATATGAATTTAAATTTAAATTATTTTGAAGAATAAGAACATTTCTGGCTTTATTAATTAATGTGCTCTCAGGATCTGATAGTGCTTGACACTAAGTAGGATATCACAAATATTTATTAAATGAAATAATGCAATTGATTTGAATCAGCTAATATTAAAAGATCTGAATTTATGTTTCAATGAATCCAAATGTACTCTAAATGAACTACTGTACATGGAATGTAAAATTGAAAGTACCCTGTAAATATATACTATCTTTGTTTTAATTTTCTTGTATTATTAGAATGATTTACTAAATTATAGACATAACTCAACTTATTACTATATCATTAAGAACTTGAAGCTGAGGGACTTAAAGCATTCACAGATACACATCTGATTATAGTGTAAAAGCAGCAAATATACTGCTCAAATTCAAATAATTGCAAATATAAACTATAAATCTGTTTTAAAATTCATAGTATTTATTAAAAGTATTTTGGTCTGTCCTGGGATGTTTTATACTTTTTGATGCTTCTTAGCATGTGATTATCTATTCTTGAGGAAGAAAAAGTAAAGTGTTCAAATATATAAACCATGTAACAATAACTTTCATAAAAATAACTTTTTATTTACAAAATAATAGTATTTAATTTCAATTATGGATATTTGAGAACTAAACAATAATCATTTAAATAACCTTTAGCTCATCTAACAGGTCGGAAGTTCAGAACTAATCCTGAATTTCAGAAAAAATGTCACAGATGTTGTAGTTAGTGGCTGGTAGATTAACAACTGACTTCCCTGTTGGCTCAGATGGTTAAGAATCTGCCTGCAGTGCAGGAAACGCAGGTTCGATCCTGGGTTGGGAAGATCCAGGATGACAACCCACACATTTTCTTACCTGGAGAATTCCATGAACAGAGGAGCCTGCTAGGCTACAGTGCATGGGTTCACGAAGAGTCAGACACAAGTGACTAACATTTCCACTTTCTTCTCTTAAAAAAAATGAAACAAAGTAGAACAATAAAGTCTTGATTTATAGTGGTTGCCCATTGTTAAGGGTTAAAGTGTGCCTTCTTAAAAGATTTGTTGAATACTAATCCCTAATACCTCAGAATGTGTCCTTATTTAGGAATAGAGTTGTTAAAACTGTGTAGTGATGGTGAATTTATACTGGAGCAGGAGTAGAAGGGGACAACAGAGGATGAGATGGTTGGATGGCATCACGACTCAGTGGACATGGGTTTGGATGGACTCTGGGAATTGGTGATGGACAGGGATGCCTGGCGTGCTGTGGTTCATGGGGTTGCAAAGATTCAGACACGACTGAGAGACTGAACTGAACTGAACTGAGAGTAGTCTTTAGTACAATATAACTGATGACTTTGTAAGTGGAGAAGAGACACAGAAGCCCAGACACGCATAGGGGAATAGCAGAGGCAGGGATTGCAATGCTGCACTTGCAAGCTAAGGCATGCCATGGATTGATGGTGATTGCCAGAAACTCAGAAGAAACAAACAAGGATTCTACCTAGAGTTTCAGAGGAAGCATGGCTACAGGGGACCATGATTTCAGACTTCTAGCTTCCAGAACTCTGAGAGAATATATTTCTGTTGTTTTAAGCCACTTAATTTACAGTACTTTCTTATGGAATCTGATATATGCATGAAGTACTTTCATTATGGCCAATTTCAACCTACTGACATGAAGTCATTTAGTCCAGATCTAAGAAAAGATGTTGACAATGGGTTCCAGCCAGTTGGTATGAGTAACCTCTAGCATACCACTGATCATAGCATTTTCTATGGATTCTTGAATATACATTAGTTCACAGAGTCTTTTATCCATTAATCCATTTAGCAAATGTATAATGAACACCACTATGAACCAAGAACTAGCTTAAATTCTGGGATTATATTGATATAAGTGAACAAAAAAGATAAAAAACCTCTCTGCCTTTGTGGCGCCTCCATTTTACTGGAAGGACATAGAAAATATATTTATATGGTATGTCAGATAGTGATATTTTAAGGAGAAAAGGGGAATAGAAAAGAATATAGAGAAAGATCCCAACTTTAAATAGGGAAAGACCTCTATGAGAATGTGATATATGAGCAGACTTGAAGAAAGTGAAAGAGAAAGCTACGCAAATATTCAAGTTATGAGAATTCCAGACAGAGAAAAAAGCTGGTGCAAAGATCCTAAGGCCAGGCTCTATCTCTGACTCACTGAAGAACAGCAAGGTGGCCAAGGTGGCTAGAATAGAATAAATGAGAAAGTTTAACAGGGCTCAAAATAAGCAGGGTTTTTAAAGGTACTCTTTAAAAGGTTTGGGGTGAGATGAAAAGACACTGGTTTGCTGTAAGCAGAGGAGTGCCAGGATCTGGTTTATGCTCTAATCAGAATCAGTCTGCCTTCTTATTGCGTTCTTTTTCTAAATCTCTTGCCTCCCTTCAGTTGGTTCTTAACAATTATCTGGGAAACTGAAGCCTCTCACTCAAACAGTATAGGAGCCAAAAAAAGAAACATTCAGCAGCAGTAACACTGCCAGGGATTTAAAACAGGAAGCAAAGAATTGTCGTTTCATTTTGTAGAATTTTGCAAGCTTCTCAACAAAATGAAAAGACTCTGCTGACAGTCATGGCTTCATTTACCGTAAGCATTGAGATGGAGTTTCTGAGGTGTCCTTTTTTGGAACTGTTGCAATAGCAAACATATAACATTTTCCAAAGCATAAAGAATACAGAGATCTTCTAGAATGGTTCTTCTCAAACTCTCTTCCTTTTTCTTTAAGCCCCAATCTAGTATGGATTGTACTTTGATAAAATACAAAAAAGATAAATTGCTAAGAAATTCAATACATCGTCAGTTCAGCTCAGTTCAGTCACTCAGTTGTGCCCGACTTTTTGCAACCCCATGAATTGCAGCACGCCAGGCCTCTCTGTTCATCACCAACTCCCGAAGTTCACTCAAACTCACGTCTATAGAAATTAAATACAGCATCAGTTCAGTTCAGTTCAGTTGCTCAGTTGTGTCTGACTCTTTTCAACCCCACAAATTGCAGCATGCCAGGCCTCCCTGTCCATCACCAACTCCCAAAGTTCACTCAAACTCACGTCCATCGAGTTGGCAATGCCATTCAGCCATCTCATCCTCTGTCGTCCCCTTCTCCTCCTGCCCCCAATTCCTCCCAGCATCAGCGTCTTTTCCAGTGAGTCAACTGTTCGCATGAGGTGGCCAAAGTACTGGAGTTTCAGCTTTAGCATCATTCCTTCCAAAGAACACCCAGGACTGATCTCCAATACAGCATAAAGACATGCAAATACAAGCCAGGCATATTAGATTAGATTCAACAGTCATAAAATATCATGTCAGTAAATATAATAAATTAGAAAATAAAGAATTACAAAAAATTTGTTATTCATTGAAAGTGTGTGCCTAGATTCAACAGGCATAAAATATCATGTCTGTAAATAAAATAAACTAGAAAAGAAATAATTACAAAAAAATTTTTTATTCATTGAAAGTGTGTGCCTAGATGACTAGTAGAGAAAATTACTATTATACTTGTAACTTTTAATATTCTATAATTATAAATAAACAAGAAGTTGTAAGCAAAGTAGAGACTCTATATGTTAAGTTCTTATGTGCACACTTTGAACAAAACCCATGCATATCAATATTTTAAAAATTTTAATGGTAAATGAGTTTATTAAATTATCTAATCTCAGTTGGATAAACAAAGATGTTTCCCTATGATTATGCATGTATAAACTGCTTCTTTATTTTGTTTTAATAAAATTCCTTGTAGAATAACCAGCCTCACAAAAGTCTATTGATTAAAATAGAATAAGAAATTTTATAGCAATTTCAGCAGTTTTGAATATTTATTTTAAATTTTGGAATCGAGTAAAGTGAGTGATGATGTATTTTCAAAGGTCATTCTTAATCCTTTATCAGTAGTCAGTTCCAATAATTTACTCCATATTTTTTTGGTTCAATTTAAATTATCTTTTGTTGAAATATGTGAATTCTGGATACATTAATTTTTTACATGAAGATTTTTAAATGAATGATAACTTTAGCATTATTCCATCTGCTATGGACTGAATTGAATATCTGCAAATTCATCTCTTGAAGCCCTAATCGCTGATGTGACTGTATTTGGAGATAGGGCCTTTTGGGATTTAAGTAAGGTTAAATAAGGTCGTAAGAGTGGAGCCCTGATCCAATAGAATTAGTGTCCTCATTAGAAAAAGCACCGGAAAACTTGTTCCCTCTCACTGTGTCTCTGTTTATGCCAAGGAAAGTCCATGTGATTACACAGTCAGCAAGCCAGGAAGAGGGCGCTCAGCAAAACCGAATCCACTGGAACCTTGATCTTGGACTTCTATTCTCCAGAATTGTGAGAAAATTAATTTCTGTTGTTTAAGCCACCAGTCTCCAGCTATGGTATTTTGTTAGGTAGTTCAAGGAGAATAAAGCAATCAAATTCATGATGTTTGCTGACAACACTTTGCAGATGATAATATCAAGATCATTTTTTTACTCACTGATCATTATTTTAAAGTTAAAACTGTGATACAATGCAGGAGACCCAAGTTCGATTCCTGGGTATCAGAAAAATGTATCAGAAAAATCCCCTGGAGGAGGAAATGGAAACCCACCCCATTATTCTTGCCTGGAGAATTCCATGGACAGAGGAGCCTGGCGGGCTACAGCCCATGGGGTTGCAAAGAGTCAGACACGGCTGAGCGGCTAACATAGCAATCTACAAAAACACCTGTTCTTTACAGTTTCTAACTTTTAATTTTGCTCTTTAATCTTAGCTTTCCTTTGGAAAGATAACTGAATTATTGCTTTTCATAGAAATATAAAGATTATTAAGTATATCCAAAGTATCAGTCAATACAGCAAGTCAAACATTCCTATTAATATGTTTAAATGTCAGAACAAACCTTGTTTTTTATCCTGGAAGAAACAAAGTGCTTATTTTGCAGTTTAGACACTCCTGACACAAATTTTTTCTTCAATACCAAAAATAGCTGTTTATGGTCAGATTCCATATTATCATAGCTGGCTGTGTTGGGGGGGAAAATCTCCAATTTGTAGTATTTACTGATTTACTTGAAGTATGTATCATCATTGTTGATGATTTTAGTCTATGAAGACAGTTTTCAGAAGAGAAATGCTAACAGTCAGTTCTGAGAAGCCAATATAGGTTCTTACATAACTCAAAATTTATGCTATGTCACAAGCGTTGTTTACTTCAGCTGACTTTTTTTAAAATCAAGACTTTCTCAATGAGGGAAGCATTGCACTGATTTGCATTCTCTCACAAGGGACATAAGTTAGGTAAGTACTTCCAAATGTTTTCCTGATGCTGACCGCTGCAGCATCAGAACATACCTTTATATAAGGCATAATCTGTCAACCACATTTGTGGATAAAACAATTCGTCAAATTTTATAAAATTTAGAGCTACTTGTACTTCTCAACCATAAAGCTGAAAGAGAATTTAAATCAGAACAAGAGATTTTTTTCTTCTAATTTTTATCATTTTCAAACCACACATATACTAAAAGAACTGCCACAAAAACACAATATTTGCACATTCATCAACTTACAGTGAAAGAATGCTTTGCCAGCTTTATTTATCCAGGGAGTTAGTCTTCCACATCATTAGGCAGTTTGGGAAATCATCGAGCTATGATGATATCAGAAAGTAGACCCTGAATTACCTTCTTTACCAGAGTCTTTGAACATTTCTAAGCAAATGCAGTCATTCACTAATGTCTTATCAACTATATACATATATAATTTTTGGCAATTGCAAATGCCGTTTCATATGAAACCTATGAAACACTAATATTTATACATGGAATATTGAACATATGCTTTTATCAGATTTTGAATTTGAGGTACATTAACTAAACTAGCACAAGTTTCTTTTTCCTTCTTCACAATTTCATGGAAAGAAGATATGTTCTTACTTTAGATCTTAGCAACTTCACCATACAATTTTTTAATTTCCTTATGAAGTTGAGAACTTTCACCTTTTCACTTAAAGGAAGCATTTTATGCCTTCTCTTTGGTATATCTCAATTGCCAATATCACTACTCTTGGGCTTTGAGGCCATTATTAAGTAAAATAAGGGTCACTTGAACACAGGTAACATCTCAGTAGTCAATCTGATAACTGAGACAAGATGGCTACTAAGTGACTAACAGGTAGGTCATCCTGGAAAAAAAGATAATTCACGCCTTGGGCTCAATGGAGCAGGACCTCCAGAGAGTTCATCATTCTGCTCAGGTGTTCAGCCATGTCTCTTTGCGACCCCATGGACTGTAGCCCACAGGACTCCTCTGTCCATGGGATTTCCCAGGCAAGAATACTGGAGTAGGCTGCCATTTCCTCCTCCAAAGGATCATCTGGACCCAGGGATCAAAACTGCGTCTCTTTCTTCTCCTGCACGTGGCAGGAGGATTCTTCAGCACTAGCCTGAGAAGCCATGATACTCAGAAGAGCATGTGACTTAAAACATAAACTGTTTACTTTTTGAATTTTTCATTTAATATTTTCAGACCATGTTTAACTGTGGAAAACTGAAACAAAGGAAAGCAAAACTAGAAAAGGGTGCTGAGGGGGATGGGGGCGTGGGAGAGTGGGTATGCAAACAACTATTTTGATGATTTCACAAATTCATTAGCTAAAATAGCCTCTGAAATAATACATTATGTTTTCAGCGTTTCATCATCAATTAGGGATAAATTCAACATATAAGCCAACATATTTTCAGGTAAATTTCATCGAACTTTTTTTGCCTTGTTTCTATGAAATCTAAATTGTCCACATTGTCCGCATTCAAATACAATTGCCACACTCAGCAAATTGTGTCTGTCTTTTCGTGTAAGAAAAAATTTTGGTAAAGCTTGTGAGACCACATACAACTGGAATTAAAGTAAATAATGAAAATTTTATTTCTCTGAAATAGAAAGTAATCTTATATGATAAGTCATAAAACAGTCAATTAAAATTTAATGTGATTGTAAAAACAAACTGATAAAAATAAGTATTTATTTATTCTCAGATTTTATATAATTTGGGGTTACATTTGGCAAAGTAATTTAAACGGTCACACATTGTAACTGAGTTCTACTGCTTCTGGCTGTGCATAGGCTTGAGTCACAGGCAATTCACCGTATGAACTGGAAAACAAGTGGTTAAACCACCCGCCCCCCACCCTGCACCCTCAGTTAATCGGATGACCAAAGACTTTCCTTATGCCGGAAGCAAAAACCAAAACTTTTCGCTGGCTTTTTCCTTTGTCGCTTCCCACATCCCCTGCTCCTCTTGCCCACCCCAGCCCCAGGCTGGAAGCCCTCCCCGACTTAAGTTATTGTTTTAAACCAAAGTTTACATTGTCTGTTTGTGGCCAAGACCCCCTCTCTCCACCCCTGCCCCGAGGACCCTGGGACTCAGTAGAAGCTGGGGGCCCTGCGCACCTCCCCTCTGCTCCAGCCCAGCCTGGGGGAAGGAGCACCACGGGCAGAGGGGAGGAGACTGCCGCCCTCAGCTCCCCCCGCAGGATTCTCGTCCCCTTGGGCCGTGGGCACGGGGAGCCTTCCTCCCAACCCTGGGCTGCTTCCTGGGTGCTCTCCAGACCCCCCTCTCCAGGACCAAGTTCCCCATCACACTGGGAGTGTGGATTCCAGCAAAGGAGCTGGAAAAAAAAGTGAGACTCTCTCCACAGACCCCCTATGGGGGACCCCAACTTAAGGCCAAGGACTGGGTGTGTTTGATGCTTACACAACACCCCAGGCCTTTTTGCTGAGAAGACTCCTTGGACTATTTCCCAAGAAACCCCCACATACACCCCTTCACAAGCCACCCCTCCCAAGAGGCAGGGGGCCCTCTGCCCCCTCCCCTATGTACTCCCCACCTGTGTTCTGTTTGACCAGCATAGAAATATTAAACGTCCTCTCTTCACCGGGAAAAAAAAAAAAAAACAAACCTATTCAAACACATGAGTCCACCCATCAGGTTCTTAGATCTTGCAACAATGTCTAACTGCTCTAGGTTTTTCTAAATGCTTACTCTCAGTATCTCCTCATCAATTGGTAACCAATAGTTCATGAACTGGCACCAATATTTGGATCACACTGTGAGCAGCACTTTTGTAGGAAAGTCTTTCCCACACATTGATACTGTTCAGTACATTGGTTACATCATGAGACTGATGATAAAGAACTGCTATATCTAGTAAGACTTCATCATGACCTATATATTATGATAAGTATTTTATATGGATTATCTAGTTTAGTTCTTACCCAGCTCTTAATGGGGTGACATCATTTTCATCCCCATTTTATAGGTGGAATAACAGAGGCTTAGAAAGTTTAACTGACCAGTCCCTATTGTCACATTATGTCTTCATATTAGTTGAATGAGACAAACTATGATGATACCTTGGTATTAGAATTTTAAGGAAGAAAAAAAGACCTATTTGTCCACAAGTAGTTCCCCACAGGCCCACCCTTCTTTCACACTGGCTTGAAATTGTCATTAATACATGAGAAATGGCCTTCAGAAAGTTTGAGAAGTTGCCTCCACATTTGCAAGGCTGTGTGCAATGTTTATCAGTAGACATCTTTGCCCTACAATTTTGCTAGGAGAGGAAGATAATCGCAAGTCTCCAGGTGGCAGATAATTCCAGGCTCAGGATGACAGAGGTGGGTTAGGGTCTTGGAGGGAAGGGTAGATGAGAAAATAAGGATACCTGATCTGACCTTGATCAGCTTCAGCTGCTTGAGAATTAATTCCTTTCATTCTTCCTCTTTTGTCTTTTTTTTAATTTTTATTTTATTTATTTTTTTAACTTTATTTTACTTTACAATACTCTATTGGCTTTGCCATACATGGACATGAATCCACCACAGGTGTACATGAGCTCCCAATCCTGAATCCCCCTCCCACCTCCCACCCCACAAGATCTCTCTGGATCACCCCCGTGCACCAGCCCCAAGCATCCTGCATCCTGCATCGAACATAGACC
>SJYV01055846.1:276858-333577 GCA_006410875.1 Neotragus pygmaeus
CCACCCCACAACGTCTCTCTGGATCATTCCCGTGCACCAGCCCCAAGCATCCTGCATCCTGCATTGAACATAGACCGGTGCCTCGTTTCTTACATGATAGTATACATGCTTCAATGCCATTCTCCCAAATATCCCATCCTCTCCCTCTCCCTCAGAGGCCAAAAGTCTGTTCTATATGTCTGTGTCTAAGAAAGCTGTGGTACATATACACAATGGAGTATTACTCAGCCATTAGAAAGAATACATTTGAATCAGTTCTAATGAGATGGATCAAACTGGAGCCTATTATACAGAGTGAAGTAAGCCAGAAAGAAGAACACCAAGGAGTCAATTCTTCACATCAGGTGGCCAAAGTATTAGAGTTTCAGCACCAATTGAGCATTTAGATGAAGCACAAGCATTGGGATGAAGTACAAGCCAGAATCAAAATTGCAGGGAGAAATATCAATAACCTCAGATATGCAGATGAAACCACCTTTATGGCAGAAAGCNCACATCAGGTGGCCAAAGTATTAGAGTTTCAGCACCAATTGAGCATTTAGATGAAGCACAAGCATTGGGATGAAGTACAAGCCAGAATCAAAATTGCAGGGAGAAATATCAATAACCTCAGATATGCAGATGAAACCACCTTTATGGCAGAAAGCAAAGAGGAACTAAAGAGCCTCTTGATGAAAGTGAAAGTGGAGAGTGAAAAAGCTGGCTTAAAACTTAACATTTAAAAGACTAAGATCATGGCATCCAGTCCCACCTCTTCATGGCAAATAGATGGGGAAACAATGTTAACAGTGAGAGACTTTATTCTCTTGGGCTCCAAAATCACTGTGGATAGTGACTGCAGCCATGAAATTAAAAGATGCTTGCTCCTTGGAAGAAAAGCTATGATGAACTCAGACAGCACATTAAAAAGCAGAGACATTACTTTGCTGACAAAGGTCTGTATAGTCGGAGCTATGGTTTTCCCAGTGGTCATGTATGGATGTGAGAGTTGGAGCATAAAGAAAGCTGAGCACTGAAGAACTGATGCTTTTGAACTGTGATGTTGAAGAAGACTCCTGATAGTCCCTTAGACTGCAATATCCAACCAGTCAATCGTAAAGGAAAGCAGTCCTGAATATTCATTGCAAGGACTGATGCTGAAGCTGAAGCTCCAATACTTTGGCTACCTGATGCAAAGAACTGACTCCTAGGAAAAGACCCTGATGTTGAGAAAGACTGAAGGCAGGAGGAGAACAGGATGACACAGGAGGAGATGTTTGGATGGCATCACCGACTCAATGGACATAAGTTTGAGTAAGCTCTGGGAGTTGGTGATGGACAGGGAAGCCTGGGGTGCTGTAGTCCATGGGGGTGGCAGACAGTCAGACACAACTGAGTGACTGAACTGAATTGATGATCCAGCAATTCCACACCTGGGTATATATTTGAAAAAAAATAAAAACACTAATTTAAAAATACCCATGTACCCCAATTTTCATACCAGCATATTTACAATTGTTATGTTATGGAAGCAACCGAAATGTCCATCAACAGATGAATGGTTAAAGAAGATGTGGTATCTCTCTCTCTCTCTCTCTCTCTCACACACACACACACACACACATACACACAGTAATGAATACTACTCAGTCATAAAAAATAATGAAAAGTTGCCATTTGCAGCAACATGGGTGGACTTGGAGGGCATTATGCCAGGTAAAGTAAGTCAGATTAATCATGACAAATACTGCATAATATCTCATATATATGGAATCTAAAAATACAACACACCAGTGAGTATAACAAAAAAGAATCAGACTTACAGATATAGAAGACAAACTAATGGTTACCAGTGGGGAGGGGGGAGGGGGGGACAAATAGGGGTAGGAAAGTAAGAGATAAAAACTATTAGGCTTAAAGTAAGCTACAAGAGTATGTTGTTACAAGCTTTTGCACAGAAAAGGAAACCAAAAAACAGAATGAAAGGCAACCTACAGAATAGGAGAAAATATTGCAAAGGAGGGATTGACAAGGGCTTAATTTTGAAAATATAGAAAAGAGCTCATAAACCTCAACAGCAAAAAACAACCCAATCAAAAGATGGTCACAAAGCCTCAGTAGACATTTCTCCAAAGAATAAATACAGATGGCCACTAGGCACACAAAAAGATGCTCAATATCACTAATTATTAAAGAAATGCAAATCAAAACTACAATGAGGTACCAACTTACGCTGGTCAGAATGGCCATCATTAACGTCTACAAATAAAAAATGCTGGAGTGGGTATGGAGAAAAGGGAGTGTTCCCACACTATTTGGGGGGATGTAAGTTGGTGTAGCCAGTGTGGAAAACAGTATGGAGGTTCCTCAGAAGACTAGAAATAGAATTTATCATATGATCCAGCAATCCCACCCCTGGACATATATCTAGACAAAACCATAATTCAGAAAGATGCATGCATGTCTATGTTCATAGCAGCACTGTAAACAATAGCCAAGACATGGAAACAACTTAAATGTCTGTTGACAGATGAATGAATAAGGAAGCTGTGGTACATATGTACAGCGGAATGCTATTTGCAGCATCATGAATCGACCCAGAGATTATCGTATTAAATGCAATAAGTCAAAGGGAGAAAAGGCAGATACTATATATGTCACTTATGTGTGGAATCTAAAGTATGACACAAATTATCGTTCACAAAGTGTGAACTATCTGTGAGATAGAAACAGAATCAGGGACATAGAGAAGAGACTGGAGGTTACTGAGGTGGGTGGATACGAGAGGGTTGGATTGGAAATTTGGATTAGCAGATGCTAACTGGTATATATAGAACGGATAAACAACAAAATCCTGCTGCACGAGGGAACTATGTTCAATATCCTGTGATAAACTATAATGGAAAAGAGTATGAAAAAGAATGTATATATGTATAACTGAATCAATTTATGTATATAAGTACTCAATACAACATTATAATTCAACTATACTTCAATAAAAATAAATTTAGAAAAGAGTATATTGTATGACATGGTGAATATAGCAAGTATTTGATTATTACAAATAGAATATAACCTTAAAAAATTGTGAAACACTATATTATACATCTGTTACTTCTATAATATTGTATATCAACTATCCTTGAATTCTTTATCAGCTATCCTTATCAACTGTGACAAACCTAGCAGCATATTAAAAAGGAGAGACATTACTTTGCCAACAAAGGTCCACACAGTCAAAGCTATGGTTTTCTCAGTGGTCATGTATGGATATGAGAGTTGAACCATAAAGAAGGCTGAGCTCCAAAGAATTGATGCTTTTGAGTGGTGGTGTTGGAGAAGACTCTTGTGAGTCCCTTGGACTGCAAGGAGATTAAACTAGTCAATTGTAAAGGAAATCAACCTTGAATATTCATTGGAAGGACTGATGCTGAAGCTGAAATTCCAATATTTTGGCTGCCTGATGAGAAGAACCA
This sequence comes from Neotragus pygmaeus, assembly GCA_006410875.1. Lineage (NCBI taxonomy): Eukaryota > Metazoa > Chordata > Mammalia > Artiodactyla > Bovidae > Neotragus > Neotragus pygmaeus. The sequence goes on from SJYV01055846.1 coordinate 280,314, forward strand.
ACTCATTGGAAAAGACCCCAGTGCTGGGAAAGATTGAAGGCAGAAGGATAAAGGGACAACAGAGGACCAGATGGTTGGATGGCATCCCTGACTCAATGGACATTGGTTTGAGCAAGCTCCGGGAGATGGTGAAGGACAGGGAAGCCACAGTCCATGGCGTTGCGAAGAGTCGGATATAACTGAGCTACTAAACAACAACAAATCTTTAAATTAAAAAAAAATTAAACAAAAAGCCAGAAAAAATTTAAAGTATCAAATAAGATTTTTTTAATTAAAAAAATCTCTTTAAATATAATTTTATTTATTTACTTTTGGCTGTATTGGGTTTTCTGTGCTGTGTGGGCTTTTCTCTAGTTGTGATGAGCAGGGGGTTACTCTCTAGTTGCAGTGCACGGGCTTCTCATTGCAATGGATTCTTCTGTGGAACACGGGCGATAGGGCACACAGGCTTCAGTAGTAGTTGTGGCACAGGGGCTCAATGCTTGAGGATCCCAGGCCCTAGAACACAGGCTCAATAGTTGTGGCACACAGGCTTGGTTGTTCTGTGGCATGTGGGTTCTTCCCAGATCAGGGATTGAACCCATGTCTCCTGCACTGGCAGTCAGATATTTTACCACTGAGTCACTAGCGAAGTCCAACGATATCTCTTTTCTACGCTTCAAAATTCAGAAAGGACAGAAGGGTACACAGGAAAATCCTGCCCCTTGCACTGCAGGTCAACCACCCAATCCTGCCCATGTCCTGCCTACCCCTTTAGAATGTCTTTATGCAGAGACAATGTATTATTTCATTTTGTCTAGCTGTGCAAACCTTTGTGCCTTTTTTTCCTTTACTGATACATCTTGGAAAAAGTCTTCATGAGTGTGAAGAAAGACTCTTATTACTTTCCCTCATCCTCTTCCTAATTCTTAGCACAGGGTCTTTGGAAGGCAGGGTCAAGGACAGAGGCCCTAACAGCCCTATCACTCACCTGAGACCCTTGCAAGAGCATGACTTTCTTGCTGACAGCCCCTTGGGACATTCTGGGAAGACTCAAGTCTCTTGAGATGTTGCCCCCACTCTTCCTCATCAGATGAAGAGCATAATAGGGGGAGATGAGGGAGGGAGATAAGGTGGGGAGGTAAGAGTAGTCCAGTCCAACCCCTGACAGGTATTACAGCTTCTGTCCTGCTTGTAGCAGCCCCACTGTGGGACTGAGAGTCTACCAAAGGGTGCCTGGGCAAGATCTCCTGTGACCTCCCACAGACACCAGAGGGAAGAAAGGAGGGAATACTCCTGTACCTGGCAGGTAAGGGGATAAGTGTAGGGCTGAACAAGTCCTGGCCCATGTGCTCAAGCCGACAAGTGACTTGCTCCCCTTTAAGAACTGCTGAATTCACTTCTCTGTTTTCATTTCTTTAAGGAGAACAATCCAGTTCCTCTGCTGAACCTGGGCTTTGGGATCAGATGGTCCTTAACTGGGTCCCAACCCCACTCCTAGCAGAGGTGCATCCCTGGGCACATTTCTTGACTTCCCTGGCTGCAGGGTCACACCTGGGATACAATTCTGCAGGTCAGGACATTGATGGCTCCTGGACAGTGCCTGGTACTACATTAGGAGGAGCCCCCCACCCACCCTGACTGGGGCTGAGAGCATCTTACACCATTAACAGTATACAGACCCCCAGCTCCTGCCTCTGGCCCATGATCCTTTCCAGAGGGCACAGAGGTCCCGACTTGCCCTTCTCAGAATTCTGGATGCTCTTTCTATGGCTATCTGATAATTTGGCACAGGTGTGTGTTCTCAGGTGACTTCAGATGGATTGGTCTCCTCTTCCTTTCCCTGGCTCTTGACTCTTAGTGTAGAGCTGGGGTGCTGCCAGACTCAGTTGGAACCACCAGTTCCAGGGAAAAGGAGGCTGTGAGACAGTTCCTTTGAGAAATCTCTAGAACGCACCCCAATGCGCAAGCAGGGGCAGGAAGTGGAATGTGATGACAGGACTGCCTGACACTTTGTCTAGACTTGGATTGCCTGGTCACTGAGAGGGTCAGGGGAGTGGGTGGCTGTTTATGTTGCCCATTCTCTGTCTTGCCATCTCCTCTTTTCCTTTGAAGGACCACAGCTCTCTCTCCTGGCCAGTCAGATCATGGCATTCTCCTGTGTCATGATAAGCTTAGGGGTAGGCACATGACTGGATCAGGGCTTGGTAGAATGGATACAAAAGCACCGCACAATGTTGTGCTGTTTATAAGAACATCACTTTAAATTCAATGGTATAGGTAAGATGAAAATAAAAGATTGGAAAAGGCATATCAAGCAAATATTAAATTTTAAAATGTAGACGTGGCTACATAAATATCAGATAAAGTAGATTTCAAAGAAAAGAAAATTTCTAGAGATAAAGGAGACATTACATAATGAGAAAAGATCAATTTACCAGGAAGCTTAATAGTCCTAATCCTCCAAAACAGACCCTCAATATGCATGAGGCAAAAACTGGTAAAACTAAAGGGAGAAACAGACAAATCCACAATTATGTTTAGAGACCTCAATACCCTTATCTCAGTAACTGATAGAGCCACAAAACAGAAAACCAGCTATGGCACCCCACTCCAGTACTCTTGCCTGGAAAATCCCATGGGTGGAGGAGCCTGGTAGGCTGCAGTACATGGGGTTGTGAAGAGTCGGACACGACTGAGCGACTTCACTTAAACTTTTCATTTTTATGCATTGGAGAAGGAAATGGCAACCCACTCCAGTGTTATTGCCTGGAGAATCCCAGGGACAGGGGAGCCTGGTGGTCTGCCATCTATGGGGTCGCACAGAGTTGGACACGACTGAAGCAACTTAGCAGCAGCAGCAATGCTTAGAAGAATTGAACAAAACAGTCTACTAACAATCTAATTAACACTTGTAGAACACTCCATTTAGCAACAGCAGAACACACATTCTTTTCAAGTGTCCATGTAGCGTTCACCAAGATAGCCATCATATATAAAGACCCTCAACAAATTTCTAAAAATATAAATCATGCAGTGTATTCTCTCACTTAATGGCATGAAACTAGACATCAATAAGAGAAAGATAAGAGGAAAACCTCTAGACACTTGGGAATTAAACAACACACTTGTAAGTAATCTATGGGTCGAAGAGGAAGTCTCAAAGGAAAAAACCTAAATATGTGTGATTCAACTCAATGGTGCTGAGAAGATACTTTAAGCACTTAAATGCTTACATTAGAAGGGAAGAAAGGCCTCAAATACATAATCTTAAGTTTCTACCTCAAGATATTAAAAAGAAGGGGCAAAATAAGCTAGAAAGAAATAATAAAATGCAGGAAGGAAATAAAGAACTTCCCAGGTGGCACTAGTGGTAAAGAATCTGCCTGCCAGTACAGGAGACATAGAGAAGTGGGTTTGATCCCTGGGTCAGGAAGATCCCCTGGAGGAGAGCATGGCAATTCACTCCAGTATTCTTGCTTGGAGAATCTCCATGGACAGAGGAGCCTGGTGGGTTACACTCCATAGGGTCACAAAGAGTCGGATAAAACTGAAGAGACTTAGCACTCACCCACAGGAATAAAATGATCAAAACAAGAGCAAAAGTTAATGAAATTGGAATTATTTTTAAAATTAGAAAATGTCAATAAAACAGAAAACTGGTTTAAAACTAAATTCAACTGAAAGCATGTAGCAAGAATGTCAAAAATAAAAAGAGAGAAAATTCAAACCTTCAATATCAGGAATGAAATAAGTGATATCACTACAGATCTTACAGCCACTAAAAGGCTAATGAAGGAATACTATGAAGAACTTTGTGCTCATGAGCCAGCAATTTAGAAGAAGTGAATCAATTTCTCAAATACTGCTGCTACTGCTAAGTCGCTTCAGTCGTGTCCGACTCTGTACGACCCCATAGATGGCAGCCCATCAGGCTCTACCGTCCCTGGGATCATCCAGGCAAGAACACTGGAGCGGGTTGCCATTTCCTTCTCCAAGTGTGAAAGTGAAGTCGATCAGCCATGTCCAACTCTTAGCGACCCCATGGCTCCTCCGTCCATGGGATTTTCTAGGCAAGAGTGCTGGAGTGGTGTAGCACACTGAGTAAATGTCAAATGAAACAAAGGCATATAATCTCTATTCTCAATTAAAAAGCAAACTGAGTTGGTTACCTCCTCAAAAAAAGGCCCCCGTTTGTGGCTGTTGACTATTCAGTGGCCTCTTGACAGACAAAAGGTTCCTTCTGCCTGCACTGAAGAGTCAGTACAAAGACAGTCTTTAAACTGGCTGATCACTGGAAACAGGAGAATCACAGAATGTGTACTGGAGAGGACACCAGCTATTCTGTCCAACTTTGCCTTAGCTGCACAATCAGCAGGTCCAGGAAGGCTGTGCGATATATTCAAGGCTACCCATTGGTTGGTCAGCTAATTCTTATTTTTTCGTAAGAATAACTATGATGAAATTGCCTTTCCCAGAGTCATTTGTTACCTCTACAGAGTTTGTGTCCCTTTGGCTTGTTAGGCCAAGTGTTGGAGTTCAAGTTCATATGGGTCATCGTGAAATTCTGTGACATCAAGTACAGCCACAAAGGGTCAGGGGAGGAAGAGCTCTGTCTCCACTGACACATACAGCTTACCACAATGTCATTCATGATTCTAGCTATTTTCCTCAAAGACCCAAATTTTCCATGACAGTCATCTGGGGTTTGAATGACAGCACCTAGAAACAGAGCCTAAAACTTGGGCCTGTTCCTTTTATAAATAAATAAATAATTAAATGCAGTTTGGAGGCCAACATCCTGCTCCCCTGACAAGTCTTCCCAGGAACATAGGCAGGCTCCTTCTTTCCCCAGACTTATGTAAACATGGGCATTCTCAAATACTACAAACTATGAAAACTCAACCAGATTAAATAGATAATAGTAGTCTTGTATCTATCAAAGATTGGCTCAGTTGTGTCCAACTCTTTATGACCCCATGGACTATATAGTCCATGGAATTCTCCAGGCCAGAATACTGGAGCGGGTAGCCTTTCCCTTCTCCAGGGGATCTTCCCAAACCAGGTATTGAACTCAGGTCTCCCGCATCATAGGCAGATTCTTTACCAGCTGAACAGTTACCAGCTTTCCCTTTACCCACAAGGGAAGCCCATCTAGTAAAGATATTTAATTTGAATTAAAAAGCTCCTGGGCTAGAAATTTCCAGGCCCAAATGGTTTCACTGGAGAATTCTACCAAACATTTAAGTAACACCAATTTTACACAATTTCTTCTGGAAAATAGAAGAGGAGAGAACACTCCTTAACTCATTTTATGAGGCCTTCCAGAAGTGAATGTCTAAGCATGCTCAAGTGCACATAGGAGGTATTTGCATGCATGCAAGCTAAGTTGCTTCAATTGTGTCCGACTCTTTCCGACCCTATGGGCTGTAGCCCTCCAGGCTCCTCTTTCCATGGGATTCCCCAGGCAAGAATACTGGAGTGGATTGCCATTCCCTCCTCCAGGGGATCTTCCCAACGCAGGGACTGAACCCAGGTCTTTTTCCTCTTTTGCATTGGCAGGTGAGTTCTTTACTACTAGCACCACCTGCATACCATGGAATAATNGCAAGAATACTGGAGTGGATTGCCATTCCCTCCTCCAGGGGATCTTCCCAACGCAGGGACTGAACCCAGGTCTTTTTCCTCTTTTGCATTGGCAGGTGAGTTCTTTACTACTAGCACCACCTGCATACCATGGAATAATACTCAGCAATAAAAGGGAGTGAACTATCTTTTCCTTTCCAGTTTTATTGAGATGTAATTGACAGGCAGCACTATGTAAGTTTAGTGTGTACAACATAATGCTTTGACTTGCATATGTTTGTCCCTTCACTCTTTGCTTCCCTCTGGCATTTCCATTATGGCTCATTCTAACATTAAATCAAAATGTAGAACTTTATAACCACTCCATATGTGTAATACTGAGTCTTTTCCCCTGTTTGAATCCTGGCTGATACAGATGTCCACAGTATAAGTGATTCCAGAGAAGCAGACTCTTATGGATGAGTTCCTTTATTGGCTCTGGGTTTCTGGAGCTGGTTCTCTTATCTTCCTAGATTTAAAGGCATTAATAACCCTGCTTCTAGTGGTAAAGAAGACAGTGGAAGTTGTGTCAAGGTGTGACCAAAAGTTACTCAGATGATTGCTGTTGGATATTTGTAATCAAACACAGATGGAAAGAGTCTGGGTTGTCACATGTTTGCTATCTTAGAACATTTCCATCAAATTAAGGAGTATAATGGTATTAAGTAGTTGCTCCTAAGTGTGCTAAAGAAAGTGGGGAAAGAAGACGAGCTCAAACTTCAGACTCCCAGCTCAAACTCTACATTGATGACCTGAAGTCTTCTACATCTTTTCTGGAACCTTTAACTCACACAACCACAGGGATGGGATTTCTATAAATGAAACACAGAATGTCATCTTGTTAATGACTGAATTATAAAGCATATTGAAGCCCCAATTCTGCATGGTGTTTGCTTTTAAATTGAGAGTGCTGATTGGGAAGAAATGGGATCCTGAAAGTTGGAAGGAGGATACATAGAAGGATACCAGTGAAAGTGGGGAGATTGAACCGCTAAATTCTGCTGAGTCATTTTGACACAGAGAAGTTTATTCTGCCTGAGAAGTTTATCCAAAGAAACCTGTAATATCTTTTTATCCTGCCATATATCCTTGCAAGACATTGCTGATTTTCCTTAGGGCCTACTCTTACCACACCCCCCATCACCCCTCTTGGCTTCTAGACACGACATGACTAGACAGAAGTCCAAACAGACCCCAAAAATGAGGTACAAATTATGACCCATGAGGAACTGCAACCTCCAAAAACCTGACTTTTTTTTTTTACATTAGGAAAAAAAAAGATTTTTCTAATATACAGACAGAAATTTAGGGAATGTATGGGGATGAATATTAAGAGTAATGAGAAATAATAGCTGAAGAAACATAAAGTTGGATTAGAAGGAGTTTATTGATATGGGAGCACTAAGCAGAGATTCTGGATTTAGCATTGCAACTTGAGGGGAAAGAAAGGGGTCTAAAGGTTTTGTTTTATTTCTTGGCTAAAACGTTGACCCATCATAGACAAAGTTGAGATGCCAGAGCTGTCCTGTTTTACCAAAGAGAAAAGATATAGAAGGCTTAGGGAAATTAGAACGTTAGAGTGAGTTTGTCATTTGAGATCTGCTCATCACCCTTTCCAGCTGTCATATACAGATATGAGATTTGGGCCATAAAGAAGCCTGAGCACCAAAGAATTGATGCTTTCAAATTGTGGTGCTGGAGAAGACTGTGGGAGTCCCTTTGACTGCAAGAAGATCAAACCAGTTAATCTTAAAGGAAATAGACCCCAAATACTCATTGGAAGGACAGATGCTAAAGCTGAAGCTCCTCTACTTTGGCCACCTGATGTGAAGAGCCAGCTCACTGGAAAAGATCCTGATGCTGGGAAAGGCTGAAGGTAAAAGGAGAAAAGGGCAACAGGTGATGAGATATTTAAATAGCATCACCAACTCAATGACATGCATTTGAGCAAACTCCAGGAAATAGTGGAAGACAGAAGACCTTGGTGTACTGCAGTGCATGGGTTCTCAAAGAGTTGGACATGACTTAGTGACTGGACAAAAACATCACCACCCTTTGCTCACCAAGAGGAAGGACACACCTTTATCACAACTGTGAGAAGTCCGTTTGTAGCAGAAGTCCCCACACCCTTGAAGAGCTCTGTGATGGCGCTTCTTTGTAGGTCAGAAATTACAGTAGAAACTGCTGTCACTAAACTGAGAAACCTAAAGGCAATGGGAATAATTGGATCCTGGGGTAACAGAGGCCAAGTGACAACCCCTCATCACTAGGCACAAAGTGGGCATGGACAGTAGTGTCAAAGGAGCAATCAGAATAGTCTGACTTGCAGAGGCCTGTGTGTTGACCAATAGTCACGGTGTTCCTAGAACTGAAATAGATGGACAGCCTACTGAATACTTGATGTGTATGAGCAAAAAAGTTCCAGTGAACAAAAGTCTAACCGGAATCATAAAAGCACAGAGTCACACCTCTCGATCAAATTCCAGACTTGAGCCAGTTAACAGACCCAGAGCCCCTTGAATGAAAGGGAAGACAGCTGCTCTTCAGGGAGGATTCCATCACCCTGTGAAAACCTTTTACCAGCCTTCTCAAAGGTAACAAAATAAAATCAGCTATACACACAATAAGCAGTTAAGGGACATACAGAACAAAAAGATGTAAACTATGATGTCAAAAACAGTAACCATGAGGTTGTTGTTCAGTCACTCAGTAGTGTTTCTTTGCGACCCCATGGACTGCAGCACGCCAGTCTTCCCTGTCCTTCACTATCTCCTGGAGCTTCCTCAAACTCATGTCCTTTGAGTCAGTGATGCCATCCAACCATCTTGTCCTCTGTAGTCCCCTTCTCCTCCTGCCTTCAACCTTCCCCAGCATCAGGGTCTTTTCCAATGAGTTGGCTCTTTGCATCAGGTGTCCAAACTATTGGAACCTTTGGAACTTGGTATGCAGCAAATGCCAGATCCTTGTCCATGAGATTCATCAGAAGCCGATTGCTTTCAGATGGCAAGGCCAGAAATATATCCTTCCTGTCTTGCCTCAGAGGTGTATTTTCCTTCCACAAGACATCCACCAGTCCATTACATTTATAACACCAAGTTAACTGAACTTGGTAAGCAAGAAAGAGCCATCACTCTAGACTTATTGGTAAGATATTTGCAAATCAGAGGATGAGAAATAAGCCAAACTAAAATTTAAGGGCCTGCTACATCAGTGAAATTTCTAGGGCTCAAGTAGTGTGAAGTATGTCAAGATATTTCTTCTAAGGAGGAGGATAAGTTGTCATATCTGGCCCCCTTACAACTAAAAGAGAGGCACAGTGCCTAGTGGGCTTTTTTGGATTTGGAGGACATTTAGATGTGTTACTTTGGCCCTTTTATTGTGTGACTATTCAAACTGCTAGTTTTGAATAGAATCCAAAACAAGAGAAGGATCTGCAACAGGTCCAGGCTGCCATGTAAGCTGCTCTGGGTCATATAATCCAGCAGATCCAATGGTGCTTGATGTGTTCATGGCAGATAGAGACGCTGTTTGGAGCTTTTGGCAGGCTGCCATAGGTGAATTACAGAGCAGGCCTTTAGCATTTTGGAGCATGACCCTATTATCATCCACAGATAACTGCTCTTCTTTTTAGAAACAGTTGTTCACCTGCTACTGATCCTTAGTAGAGACTAAGCACTTAATCATGGGTCACCAAGTTACCATGTGACTTACCCTGCTCATCATGGACTGGGCGTTACCTGACCCACCATGTCATAAAGTCGGGTGTGTACATCATACCATAAAGATGGTATGTACATGATCAGACCCAAGCAATCCTGAAGGCACAAGTAAATTACACAAAAAAGTGGCCCAAATATCCTTGGTCCCCCCTCCTGCTACACTGCCTTCTGTTTCTAAGCCTTGACCTATGGCCTCATGGGGAGTTCCCTATGATTAGCTGATAGAAGAAGAGGTGATTTGGGTCTGATGTACAGATGCTTTTGGTTGGTATTTGGCACCATCTGAAAGTGGACAGTTGCAGCTCCATAGCTTCTTCCTGGGACATCACTGAAGGATAATAGAAAAGGCAAGTCCTCCTAGCAGGCAGAACTCAAAGTTCACTTTACTTGGAAGGAGAAATAGCCAAATAAGCGATTAGATACTGATTCATAGGCTTCAACCAATGGTTGAATGGATGATCAGAGACTTGGAAGGAACATGATTGAAAAATTAGTGATAAAGAAGTCTGGGGAAGACATAGCAAAAAATGTGAAAATATTTGTGTCCCATGTGAATCTAATCAAAGGGTGACCTCAGCAGAGAAGGATTTTAATAATCAAGTTGATGGAATTCCATCCTCTTTCCTCAGCTACCCTGTCATGACCTAATGGGTCATGAACACTGGGGTCGTAGTGACGGTGACAGAGATGATACATGGGCTCAGCAGCATGGACCTCTAATCACCTTGGCTAACCTGAGTCCCCAAAATAGCACTATTCCGTGGAGTGGTCAGGATATGAATTTGCCATCCCTCCAGGCAACGCTTCTGCCAGAACTACCATCCGTCCATGGATTTACAGAGTGCTTTATTCACCATCATGGTATTTCACACAGTATTGCTTCTTATCTAGAAACTCACTTCACAGCAAAGTAAGTGCTATGGCAGGTCCATGCTCATGGATTTCACCGAATTCACCATGCTTCCCACCGTCCTGTAATAACTGGTTTGACAGGTTCTGTGGAATAGTCTTTTGAAGACTCAGTTCCAGTGCTAGCTAGGTGGCAACACCTTGCAGGACTGGGGCAAGGCTCTCTAGCAGGCTGTGTATGCTCTGAATCAGTGTCCAATGTATGGCCCTATTTCTCCCATAGTCAGGATTCACAGGTGCGGGAATAAAGGGACGGAAATGAGAGTGGCAGCACTCACTGTTACTGCTAGTGACCACGAGCAAAATTTTTGCTTCCTGTTCCCATAACTTTATACTCTGCTGGCCTAAAGGCCTTAGTCAGAGAAGGAGGAATGCTTCCCCTAGGAGGCACAACAATGATTCCCCTGAAATAGAGGTTAAGACTTTCACCTGACCACTTTGGGCTCCCTGTGCCTCTGAATAAACAAGCTAAAGAAGGGGGTCACTGTACTGGCTAAGGTGATTAATCCTGACTGATCAAGAGAAACTGGGCTACTATTACACAACTGAGGAAAGGAAGAGCATGTTTGGAATAGAAGAGATTCCCTAGGGCATCTCCCATGCCCGGTGATTAAGGCCAATGCAAAGCTACAAAAACCAATGGCCCAGACCCTTCATGAATAAAGTTTTGGGTCATCCCATCAAGTGAAGAACCATAACCTGTTGAGATGCTTGTTGAAATAAATGTGGAATAGGCACTGGAAGAAGGAAAGTGATAAATACCAGCTACACTATATGACTAGTTACAGAAATGAGGAATACAGAAATAAGAAATGGTGATTTCTTCCTTTTATTGAATGTATGAATGTTCTATTTGACCCAGCAATCCCACTGCTGGGCATACACACCAAGGAAACCAGAATTGAAAGAGACACATGTACCCCAATGTTCATCGCAGCACTGTTTATAATAGCCAGGACATGGAAACAACCTAGATGTCCATCAACAGATGAATGGATAAGCAAGCTGTGGCATATATACACAATGGAGTACTACTCTGCCATTAAAAAGAATAAATTTGAATCAGTTCTAATGAGATGGATGAAACTGGAGCCTATTATACAGAGTGAAGTAAGNGCACATGTCTGGGGATTACAGCTGACTCACTCTCTTCCCTCTTGGTGGCCTATCCTGATTTTTGGAGCACCGATCATCACATGAGCCAACTCCCTGTAATAAGTCATTTGTTTTGTTGTTTTCAGTCGCTAAGTCATGTCTGATTCTTTGCGACTCTGTGGACTGAGGCATACCAGGTTCCCCTGTGCTCTACTACCTCTCAGAATTTGCTCAAACTCGTGTCCATTGAGTCCGTGATGCCATCTAACCATCTCATCCTCTGTTGCCTTCTTCTCCTTTTGCCTTCAATCGTTCCCAGCATCAGGGTCTTTTCCAATGGGTTGACTCTCTGCATCAGGTGGCCAAAGTATTGGAGCTTCAGCTTCAGCATCAACCCTTCCAATGAATATTCAGGGCTGATTTCCTTCAGGATTGACTGGTTTGATCTCCTTGTAGACCGAGGGACTTTTAAGAGTCTTCTCCAGCACCACATTTTGAAGGCATCAGTTCTTCGGTGTTCAACCTTCTTTATGGTCCAATGCTCACAATTCTACATGATTAGTGGAAAAACAATAGGATTGACTATACAGAGCTTTGTCGACTAAGTGATATCTATTTTTTTAATGTGCTGTCTAGATTTGTCATAATTTTCCTTCCAAGGGGCAAGTGTATTTTAATTTCATGGCTACAGTCACTGTCCACAGTGATTTTGAAGCCCACTTTCCCCCTTTCTATTTGTCATGAAGTGATGGGGATGGATCTTAATTTTTTAAATGTTGAGTTTCAAGTTAACTTTTTCACTCTCTTCTTTCACCTTCATCAAGAGGCCCTTGGTGCGTCTTCATTTTCTGCCATTAGAGTCATATCATCTGCATATCTTTATGCAGGTTCTTTACAGCACTGGACTTTACTTTCAGCACCGGACACATCCAAAACTGAGTATCGTTTATGCTTTGGCCCAGCCGCTTCATTCTTTCTGGAGCTATTACTTATTGCTCCTGCTTTTCCCCATTAGCATATTGGACATCTTCCAACATCAGGGGCTCATCTTCTGGTGTCATATCTTTTTACCTTTTCATACTGTTCATGGACTTCTCAAGGCAAGAATACTCGAGTGGTTTGCCCTTTACTCCTCTGGTGGATCACAATTTGTCAGAATTCTTCACTATGACCTATCTGTCTTGGGTGACCCTACATAGCATGGCTTATAGCTTCATTGAGTTATGCAAGCCCTTTTGCCATGAAAAGGCTGTGACCCACGAAGGGGTAGTAAGTCATACATATGTATATATCTCATCTACTGGCTCTGTTCCTGAGGCTGATCCCTGATACACCTTACCTGCCCAGGATGGTTAAGGGTCCTTTCTCTGCAGTAGTCTTGGTCTCAGGCTTCTCCATTAAAATCTCCTCTTACTTCTCATTCCTCCCTGGAGTTTCTCCTAGCTCTGCTGGTTACGCTAATTAAGTTGGTTTTAATTCGTTCATTCAACAGATATTTATTGAGCATCTCTGTGTGACAGACACTCTTTTATACTCTGTGAACACAGCAAAGCAGAAGGCCAAGTCCCTGGCCTCTTGCTTATCTATTCAGGAGATAGACAATGAACAAATAAAACTACTGTGAAAAGCAGTGAGCTGTATGATAGAGGATGAATACCTCTGGGTGGCCATCGTGCAAGAATTAGTTTGGCCTGCTTGAAGAGCAGCAAGAGTATCTGGAGTGTAGTAAGCAGGACGAGTATAGTAAAGGTAGGCATGGAGACAGAGAGGAGACTTCTCTAGGTAGGCATGGGGTTCTCTCCAGGTGGGTAAGGGGCCTGGATCATAGTGTGGCCAGGAGGTAGAGAGGAGGGGTAGTGCTAGACCCCATGAAGATTAGATGCTGCAGGGGACTTCCTTAAAAGCTAGGCACATCCCACAGGGGTGTTACAGACAGGTTACCCTCATGCTTGGGAGCTGACGGATACCCCCCCTATGCTACAGAGGCATATGGGGGAGTTTCTGACTCTCTGTTTCATCATCCGTACACTCCCTGCCATGTCAGGGTATAATGGTAAGAACCATGTGAGATCATTGACACGAAGGACTTAGTAACTTGTCATACACACATAGCTGGTGCTCAATAAATGTGAGCTGTCTATTCCCAGGATCAGGAGAGGAGACTGAGCTTTGGGGGCAAGGAGGTGAAAGGGGCAGCTAGAGTGTCAAGAGTCTCTGGAATGGCCACCCACCAGCCTCCCTCCCCTATGAGTGAGAGGTCATCAGAACCACAGATGGCTTCAGTCTGGTGGCCCCCTCCCAGCTCAGCAGGTGCTCAAAGAGTGTGAGAAAGCTCTGATAGCAGGACCGTGGCTCTAGCACAGAAGACATAATCTCCTCCATGCATTGGGATTAAGTTTGCCTACCATCAACAGAAAAATCCAAATTATAGTAGCAGCTTAAGAGAGATGGAAGCTTATTCTTCTCTCATGTGAAAAGCGCAGAGGTAGGCATAAGGGACTGCAGCACTTCTACTTTGCTGCACAGCTATCCTCAACACACAGCTTCCATCTCATGGTCAAAGGTAGCTGCTGGAGCATCAGTCATCACTGCTGCCACTCCAGGAAGCTGAAAGTAAGACAAAGAGCACAGAAGGATTCATCGTCCTCCCCATACATCACTTCCAGGGAGGTTCTATGTGACCCTCTTGCTATCCCACTGACTAGAATTCAGATGTACTTGTGGCTACGTGTAGCCACACAGGAGTTTGAGAAATATCGTCTGTGCATGCCCCCAGCTAGTGACTCACCACCAGCAGGATGAGAAGGAGAATGGGTCACTGGTTGCAGCATGGGTATGCTCCGAGTTCTTTCAGCTTCTGGGTCTGATTTCTGAGCCATTAGTGAATCCGTTCTTGTTATTCTGGCCTGGTCTCCACTGTGCTTTGTGGAGTAAAGGTGGGGGCCTGAGATTTCATGGGCCAGCCAGGTGAGGAGAAACAAGCTTCTGCAATCAGTGGGTACTGGCAGTGATGATCAGCGAGCAGTTCCCAGGTAAGAGGCCCATGGCCATCTGCTCCGGCCCCACCCCCCTCGCCCACCACAGGAGGCAAGTGTTTCTCCATTGCCTCACCTGAGACAGGCAAATTTCCTCAGGACCCTTCTCATCCCCCCCGACCACTGGCACCTGTCTTAAGGCAGTGTTGATGTAGTCAGAGGTACTGGCTGACCTGATGAGTTCTATCACCCTTGAGCCTCAGAGGAGGGTTACTAACAATGGAGGGGTGGTAGAAGTAGCAGAGGTGTAGCACATCCCACGGTCATTCGTGTACTTATTGAGCACTCATTGTTTGCTGGGCATGTGCTTGTCACCAGGGATAGGAGCAAGCAGGAGGTGATCAAGATAGAAATGCTCTTATCTTGGATCTTACAGTGTGGTAGGGTGGGAAGACAGTGGAAACAACCCCAAGTGGGTGTAAGTTACAGAGGAGCTCTGGGTGCTCCAGGACACAAGGCCCAGCCTCCTGGAGAAAGCCACAGAAGCTGAGATCTGAAGAATGAGTGGAGTAGCTCAGCAACAGGGTAGGCAGTCCCTGTCCCCACCTTCTGTGACAGCCTTGTGCTCCCTCCTACGTGGACCATAGGACTGTATGTGACCAATCGGTACTATTTTCCTGGTGCTGTTATAACAAAGTGCCTACTAGGGAGCTTAAAACAATAGGAATTTGTTCTCTCCTAGTCTGGAGGCCAGAAGTCCAACATCAAGTTATTGGCACAATTGGTTCCTTCTGGAGATTTTGCAGTAGAACCCATTCCATGACTTTCTCCTGGCTTCTAATGGCTGCCAGCAATCCTTGGCTTGTTGAAACATCACTCTAATCTCTGTCTGCATTGCCCTATGGCCCTCTTCCCTATGTTTCCCTACGTTTCCCTATGTCTCTGTGTCTATACATGGACTTCTTTTATTTTTAAAATTTAGTTTTAATTGGGAGAAATTGCTATATGATGTATTGATTTTTGCCATCAGTTCAGTTCAGTTAAGTCGCTCAGTCGTGTCTGACTCTTTGCTACCCCATGAATCACAGCACGCCAGGCCTCCCTGTTCATCACCATCTCTCGGAGTTCACTCAGACTCGCGTCCATCAAGTCTGTGATGCCATCCAGCCATCTCATCCTCGGTCGTCCCCTTCTCCTCCTGCCCCCAATCCCTCCCAGCATCAGAGTCTTTTCCAATTAGTCAACTCTTCACATGAGATGGCCAAAGTACTGGAGTTTCAGCTTTCGCATCATTCCTTCCAAAGAAATCCCAGGGCTGATCTTCTTCAGAATGGACTGGTTGGATCTCCTTGCAGTCCAAGGGACTCTCAAGAGTCTTCTCCAACACCACATCTCCAAAGCATCAATTCTTCGGTGCTCAGCCTTCTTCACAGTCCAACTCTCACATCCATACATGACCACAGGTAAAACCATAGCCTTGACTAGACGGACCTTAGTCGGCAAAATAATTTCTCTGCCTTTGAATATACTATCTAGGTTGGTCATAACTTTTCTTCCAAGGAGTGAGCGTCTTCTAATTTCATGGCTGCAGTCACCATCTGCAGTGATTTTGGAGCCCCAAAATATAAAGTCTGACACTGTTTCCACTGTTTCCCCATCTATTTCCCATGAAGTGATGGGACCGGATACAGCAATGCAAATCAGCCATAATTATGCGTACATCACCTCTCTCTTGAGCCCCCCTCCCCTTCCCTACCCTACCACTCTAGGTAATCACAGAGTGCCAGGCTGGGCTCCCACCACATGGCCTTCTTAGGAGGACACTAGTCACTGGATTTAGGGCCCACCCCAATTCAGAATGGCCTCATCTTAACTAATTACATCTGAAAATAACCTATTTCCAAGCAGGTTCACATTCTGAAGTTCTGGGTACACATGAATTTTGAGGACCCCTGTAAACAGCAGAATGCTGCACAAATGATGGTATATCACTTTCAAAACCAGATCATAAAAGACTGGGCCTTCCCAGTCTTCCAGATTGACTCTCTCTGAATCATTCACTCTGGGGCAGCTAGCTGTCATGTTGTAGAAGACACTCAAGCATCCCTTTGGATGTGTCCATGTGAGGAGGAACTGCAGGTTCAGCTACAGCCATATAAGTGAGCTTGGAAGTAGATCCTACAGCCCCAATCCAGCCTCCATAGGAGACTACAGTCCCTGCTGACAGCTTGAGAACAACCTCATGAGAGACCTGAACCAGATCCCCCCAGCTAAGCTGCTGTTGGCTTCCTGGCTCAGAGACCAGGATAGTAAATGTTTATTGTTCTAAGTTCCTAAGCTTTGGGGTAGTTTGTTATGTGGCCACAACTAACTGATACAGATGAGAAGAGCGAGGGGGAAGTGCTACAGGCACAGGGAAGAGCATAAGCAAAGGCTCTGTAATGGCCTTGGGTCTGGGAAAGGCCAGTGGGAACATGTCACGAGATGAGGCTAGCGCAGTTGGCTGAGGCTTCCTGACTGAGCCTGGCACCCAGTAAGTCCTCCGTAAACAAAGCTGTTGGGATGACATTTCTCAGAAGAACAGCAGATGGTGTCTCTCCCTAGCTTCCTTCACATTGCAGGGAAATGTCTGCCTGACCACAGAATGGGGGCCATCTTATTGGCCCTCCCCAAACTGCCTGTTGTTTATGTCATGTTTTGGTTTTTTTTTTTTCCCTGGGTTCCTCGTTTACAGTCACCAGATGTTCATTGCTTTTAAATGCGCTGGCCAGCGTTCATGGAGTTCTGGGGGAGACACACTGCCCAGCAATGCAGAGTTATTATAAATGAGTCCATTAAGGGAGGTGGATTTGCTAAAAGGTTGTCTTCGTTCCACCTGGTCCAAAGCAGCGCTCAAATGATCGATGATTGCAGAGACTTTGTACACGTCTTAAACCTCAGCGCATTCTTAATGCCTCAAAAGTTTCCAATTAAAGTCAAATGGCTCTTGGCAAGGTCCAAGGCATTTTTACTAACTAAAATAAATACCTGGGCAGGCTCCACGGTTTATGACTTCTTCACACGGTTGAGGATAAACAGCTAGGAGGCCGGGTTAGAGGCATGTTAGGGATGAGAGGCCCGGCCAGCCCACAGAAATCACCTAGAGCGTGATGCCTGCCTGTGGGCAGGGCAGGGAGCTGCGTCTCCACGGGCACTGGGCTAGCTGGGTAATGTCGCCCTGTCCCTGTGAGGAAACCACGGCTCAGAGGCAGGCAGTGATGACGAAGGGCATGTTGAGGGAGGCGGCTGGGCTGAGGTAAGAGTTGCAGTCAGCCTTCACTCGGGCTTCCTCCTCGCTGCCTCATGAACTCTTCAACCCTGTCTGTGCACCAGCCTCATAAGGTCATCATGCTGAACAGGTAGGGGAAGTCTCCACAGGTGCCAGTGCAGTGAGTCTGAGGGCATGTCAGCAAAGGAAGGTGATGCTGCTGAAGGACGAGAGTAAGGCTTGGGGAAGGAGGGCAGGGCTATCATCGTGTCTGTCTTGCTCTTTGGGAGGGCAAGAAGGAGGCAGCAGGCTTACCTTGAGCCACACCTTTGAAAGGTAAGGAGAAGGAGCAGATGATGAACCTCAGAGCATCATGCCACTCAGCAAGGTGCCAAAGGGTTCCCTGGGGCAAAGAGGTCCCCATGCAGAACCCTGTGGGGGAAGAGAGACTGTTCCCATTGGGCAGGGGAAGTCTAGGAGAAACGAGGAGAAGGAAGGACCCCATGAGGGGAGCAACCGCTCACACCCCTCCAATTGCCCTTGTCAAGGCCCTTGGGGTCAGCCACCAGCCCTAGGGTTGGCCACCACACTCTTGGACCACCATGCTTGAGGGCCAGCCATCACCCCTGGGAACCCTTAGGTGTTGACCTGCAAGGTAGTCTGGACCGTTGCAGCTGCACTCTGAGCATCAGCTGCACAGGGAGTGCCACAGAGAGGAGGGGCTCTTCCTGCCCTTAGCTCATCTGCNTTATTGATATTTCTCCCAGCAATCTTGATTCCAGCTTGTGCTTCATCCAGCCCAGCATTTCTCATGGTGGTACTCTGCATATAAGTTAAATAAGCAGGATGACAATATACAGCCTTGACGTACTCCTTTCCCGATCTGGAACCAGTCTGTTGTTCCATGTCCAGTTGTAACTGTTGCTTCCTGACCTGCATTTCTCAGGAGGCAGGTCAGGTGGTCTGGTATTCCCATCTCTTGAAGAATTTTCCTCTGTTTGTTGTGATCCACACTGTCAAAAGCTTTGGCATAGTCAATAAAGCAGAAATAGGTGTTTTTCTGGAACTCTCTCATTTTTTCGATAATCCAACAGATGTTGGCAATTTGATCTCCAGTTCAGAGGAATCTTTTCTAAATCCAGCTTGAACATCTGGAAGTTCACAGTTCACGTACTGTTGAAGCCTGACTTGGAGAATTTTGAGTATTACGTTGCTAGCATGTGAGATGAGTGCAATTGTGCGGTAGTTTGAGCATTCTTTGGCATTGCCTTTCTTAGGAATTGGAATGAAAACTGACCTTTTTCAGTCCTGTGGCCACCACTGAGTTTTCCACATTTGCTGGCATATTGAGTGCAGTACCAATTTTATATATCTTTTTTTAAAAGTTCAGTTTTGTTGATCATTTCTTCTGTTTTTCTGAATCTCTATTTTATTTATTTGTGCTCTAAACTTTATTATTACCTTCCTTCTGCTAACTTTGAGGCTAGTTGGTTCTTCTTTTTCTTATCACTTGATCTGTAAAGTTAGGTTATTTGTGTTCTTTGTTTTTTCATAGTGTTGTTTTTCACTACAATTTTTTCCTTAAGCATGCTTTTCTTGTTGCATCCCATAAGTCTTGATATGCTGTGTTTCTGTTTGTTTCAAAATATTTTTTTATTTTTTATTTTTTGACCCAGTGGCTTTTCAAGAGTATGTTGTTTAATTTCCACACATTTTTGAATTTCCAAATTTTCTCCTGTTACCGATATTTAGTTTCCTACAGTTGCAGTCAGAAAAGATAATTGGTATGACGTCTATGTTCTTACATTTGCTAAGTCCTTTTTTGTGACTTAACATACGATCTACCCTGGAGAATATTCTGTGTGCACTTGGGAAAACTGTGTATTCTGCTACTGCTGGGTAGAATGTTCTATATGTGTGTTGAGTTCACTCAGTCTAAGATATAGTTCAAGTTCAATGTATCTGTATTGATTTTCTGTCTGGATGATCTATCTATTGTTAAAAGAGGGGTATGTATTGAAGTCACCTACTATTATTTTATTTTATTTGTTTCTTCTTTTAGATCTGTTAATATTTTCTTAATATGTTTGTGTTCCAAAATTGGGTGCATATATATTTATAATTATTTTACCTTCTTAAAGAATCAACTCCTTGATCATTGTATAATTACCTTCTTTGTCTCTTATCACAGTTTTTTACTTAAAGTGTATTTTGGCTGATAAAAGTATAGCTGCCTCTGTTTTCCTTTGTTTCCCATTTTCCTGGAATATTTTCCTCCATCTTTTCCCTTTGACCCTGTGAGTATCCGTAAAGGTGAAACGAGCCTTTTGTAGGCCTTATATAGTTGTGTCTTATTTTTCAATCCATTCCACCACTCTGCTTTTGATTAGCAAAATTAACCAGTTTACATGTAAAATGATAATTAACAGGTGAAACTGAAAGTCACTCAGTCGTGTCTGACTCTTTGTGACTCCACAGACTGTAGCCTGCCAGGCTCCTCTGCCCCTGGGATTCCCCAGGCGAGAATACTGGAGTGGGTTTCCTTCTCCAGGGGGTCTTCCTAACCCAGGAATCGGACTGGGGCCTCCAGCATTGCAGGCAGATTCTTTACCAGTTGATCTACCATGGAAGCATCAACAGGTGAGAGCTTACAAATGTTGTCTTATTGTTTTTAGATGTTTTGTAGTTCATCTTCTTTCCTTCATTTTTGCTTAGTTTCTTTGTGGGTTGATGATTTTCTGTAACGATATTTTTCTTTATCATTTTTATATCTACTGCAGATTTTTCTTTGTAACTGCCATTACACTGACATAAAATATCTTGCAGATATAATAATCTGCTTTATGCTTATAGTCACTTCACTCACATCCAAGAAGTTTCCTTTTTACCCACCCCATAATTTATTTTTGATGTTATAATTTACTTTTTTTATTTGTGTAGCCATTAACAAATTATTGTAGCTATGGTTACTTTAATACTTACACACACCACCACATTACAGTATTAGAACATTCTAAATTTGACTATCTTCCTGTTTTTACCAGAATGTTCTATATTTTCATGTTTCCTTGTCACTAATTAGCATTATTTCATTTTAATTTAAGAACTAGACGTTCTTATAAAAAAGATCTAGTGGTGATGAGCTCCCTCAGCTTTTGTTGTTTGGGAAAGATTTATCTCTCATCATTCATTCATTCATTACTAAAAGGCAACTTTGCTGAGTAAAGTATCTGGGTTGGCACCAAACTCTTCTAGCACTTTGAGCATTTCACCCCATTCTGTTGATCTGCAAGATTTCTGTTCAGAAATCTGATGTTCATCTTATGGAGTTTTCTTATATGTGAGAAGTTTTTTTCTCTTGCTACTTTTGAAATTTTCTGTGTTTGATTTTAGACAATTTTATAATTTTATAATGTGTCTTGGAGAAGGATCATTCTGAAATGTTGGAATTGGGGTATTACCTATTAGATTTATGATCTCAGATATCTAAATATCTCTGCAGATTTGGGAAATTCTCAGTTACAACTTACTTAAATAAACTTTCTGCTTCTTTCTCCACTTCTACTCTGAGACTTCAATAATGTGTAGATTGTTCCTTTTAATTCTATCCTACGTTTCGTTTAATTTTTCTTCACTTTCTTTTTCATTCTTTTTGTTTCTCTGATTGGATGACTTTAAATGACCTGACTCTAGCTTGCTAAATCTTTTTCTACTTAGTTTATTCTGTTGCTGAAGCTGTCTTTTGAATTCTACAGTTCAGTCATTGTAGTCTTTAACTCTAGAATTTCTGTTTTAAAAAAGATTTCTATTTCTTTGTTGATCTCTCATTTTGTTCATGCATTGTTTTCCTAATTTAATTTACTTATCTGTGTCTACTGTAGTTCACTGAATTATTTTGAGAGGATTATTCTGAATTCTTTCTTAGACAGTTTATAGATCTTTGTTTATGTTCAGCTATTGAAATTTTATTAGTTCCACTTGGTGGTATTATTTTTGTTGATTATTTATGATCCTATGGTCTTACATTGGTCTCTGTGAATTTTGAGAGTGTAGACATGTCTTCCAGTCTTTCTAGACCAGCTTCACCAGTCAGTCTGTCAAAGATTCTGGGTGGGAAGTCAGGTATCCACCAGTAGGCTTACTATTGGAGTTCTTGGTGACTTGGTGTTTGGGTGAGTCAAAAGCATTGGACCCCTGGGTTTATGAGTTCCTCCTGGAACTGGGTTTGTGGTCATTGATTGGTAGCCTAGAGCAACAGGAGGCCTTCAAAGCTGTAAAAGTCAGGCTGTACTGGGATATTTTAGGAACTGTACTGGGATATTATAAAAACCTGGGTTTTCAGGAATCTACCAGGAGCCTGGTGTCATAAAAGTTTGTTGGCACTGAGGTGAGATAAGAGTCTTGGGCCACTGGAGCTGTCTAGCAACATGGAAGTTGGCAGTCACTGGAGTGGATTTGGGACCTGGGTTTGCAAGAGACTTCTAGGAGCCTTGAGTCAAGAAGGCTGCCTAGAGCTACAAGAAGTGGTCCTTGGTATTTACCCTAATTATCTGGAAAAAAATTTGTCCACACAAAATTCTGTACACAAATGTTTATAGCAGTTTTATTCTTAATTGCCTAAATTTGGAGCAACCAAGATTCCCTTCAATAGACAAATTGATAAATTAGCCATAGTATAATAACATGGGGTGTTATTCAGTAACAAAAAGAAATAACCTGTCAATACCTAAAAAGCCCTAGGGTAACCTGAGATGCGTATTACTAAATGAAATAAGTCAATATTAAAAGATAGCATAATGTATGATTCCAACTCTATGATGTTTTAGAAAAGGCAAAACAATGGAGACAGTTAGAAGTTCAGTGGTTTCCAGGGATAGGGAAAGGGGTGAGAGTGATGAATAGATAGAATACAGGAGAATTTTAAGGTGGAGAAATTATTCTATATGTTACTGTTTTGGTAGATACATGATATTAGGTATTTGTCAAAGCCAATAGAACTCTACAACACAAAAGGTTTATGAAGACTATGGATGTCTATTAATAGCAATGTATTAATATTTTCATCACTTGTAACAAATGTACATACTAATGTAAAATGTTAATAATAGGGAAACTGTTGGAGTGGGGAGGAAAAGGAGTATAAAGAAACTCTTTGTGTTCTTTGCTAATTTTTTTTGGTAAATCTAAAATGGCTTTGAAAAATAATGCCTATTAGTTTTTTAAAATCTGAGAAGGCAATGGCAACCCACTCCAGTACTCTTGCCTAAAAATCCCATGGACAGAACAGCCTGGTAGGCTGCAGTCCATGGGGTCGCTAAGAGTCGGACACGACTGAGCGACTTCACTTTCACTTTTCACTTTCATGCATTGGAGAAGGAAGTGGCAACCCACTCCAGTGTTCTTGCCTGGAGAATCCCAGGGATGGGGGAGCCTGATGGGTTGCCGTCTATGGGGTTGCACAGAGTCAGACATGACTGAAGCGACTTAGCAGCAGCAGCAGCATAAAGATATGTATATATACCAATGGAATAGAATAGAGAATCCAGAAATAAACCCACCCATTTGGGGGCATTTAATTTTGACAGAAATGTTAATATGGGAAAATCACATTCTTCTCAACAAATGGTTCTAAGAAAACTGCATATCCACATACAAATAAATGAAGTTGGGCCTTATCATATCCCTTATACAAAAATTAACTAAAATGCATCAACATGTTAATGTTAGGTCTAAAAGTATAAAGACACTTAAAATACAAAGAAGAAGCTTTGTGACATTGGGTTTGTCAATGATTTTTCAGTTATAACTTCAGAAGCACTGGTAACAGAATTAAACAATAGATGAATTGAACTATATAAAAATGTAAACTTCTGTATTTCAAAGGACAATCAACAGTTTTACAAGGCGACCTATGAAATGTGAAAAAATATTTGCAAGACATCTATCTGATAAAGTATTAATATCCAGAATATATAAAGAACCTCTACAAGGTGACAACAAAAAACCAAACAACTCGATTTTTAAAAAAAGAGCAAGGAGATTAGACAGTTCTCTAAAGAAAATAAACAAATAGCCAATAAGCACATGAAAAGATGTTCAACGTCATTAATCATTAGGGAAATTTAAATCAAAACCACAATTAGATGCCATTTGATATCCATTAGGATAGTTACTGTCAAAAAGAAAAAGAGAAAATAAAAAGTTTGGTTAGGTTACGAAGAAATTGAAACTCTTGTACACTGTTGGTAGGAATGCAAGTTGGTGGAGCTGCTACGGAAAGTAGTATGGTGGTTCTTGAAAAAATTAAAAATAGAATTATCATTATTGTCCAGAAGTTTTACTTCTGGGTGAAACCCTAAAGAATTGAAAGTATGATCTTAAAGAGATTTTTATACACCCATGTTCATAGCATTCACAGTAGTCAAAAAATGGAAACACATCAACGGATGAGTGAATAAGCAATACATGGTAAGTTCATACAATGTAATATTATTCAACCTGAAAAAAGTAAGAGAATTCTGACATGTTACAACATGGATAAACCTTGAGGACATTATGCTCAGTGAACTAAGTCAGATACAAAAAAAGACAAATACTGTATGACTCCATTCATATGAGGTACCTAGAGTAGTCAGATTCATGGAGACAGAAAACAGAATGGTGGTTGCCAGGAGTTAGGGTTTAGGAAGAGAAATGGGGGAGTTGATGTTTAATGAATACAGAGTTTCAGTGTTGTAAAATGAAAAGCATTCTGGAGATGGATGGGAGTGATTCGTGCACAACAATGTGAATGTGCTTAAAAATCACTGACCTGTGCTTACCTGGAGAATGCCATGGACAGAGGAGTCTGGCAGACGACAGTCCATGGGATCACAAAAGAGTCAGACATGACCGCATGCAAGCACCCATGTAACGAAAATAACTATCGCTAATATTCCACTTAATGGTGACAGTCTGAATGCTTCCCCTTTAGGATTAGAAACAAGGCAAAGATATGTGTTGTTACCAATTTTATGAAATTGTTTTCGCCATAACGACAGTGGAAAGCAAAAGAAGAATGGCATACATTTTAGAAGTGAAGAAGTAAAATTGGCTTTATTCATAAACAAAATGTTGTCAGTATAGAAAATTCTAAGTAAATTTAAAAGCCTCTTTACTATAACATGGGTTTAAAAATGTTGAGACACGAAGTTAACATACAAAAATTAATTGTATTTTGACATATAGACAATGAACAGTTTTGAAAATTAAAAACCGTTCTTTTCAATACCACCAAAAATGTGAAATAAATATTTAACAATATTTTGCAAAATATATATATCATAAACTACAAAATATTAGTGAGAGAAATCAAGTGAAGAGATAAAGCATGTTCATTAATCAGAAAGCTCACTATTGTTTAAAAATCAATATTCTCAGGAATGCAAGGCTGGTTCAATGTAAGAAAATCAATAAGTATAATATGCCACATAATAGATTTAAGGGAAAAAAATCATGTGATTATTGATGCAGGAAAAGCATTTTTTTAAAAATCCCACACATTTTCTTGATAAAAATAATCAGAAAACTAGGAATAGAAGGAAAGATTCCTCAACATGATAAAGGATAGTTATGCAAACCCAGAGCTAACATCATAGTCAAAGTGAAATACTGAAAATTTTTCTCTAAGATCAAGGCTGAAATAAGGATGCCTGCTTTCACCAGATCTATTCATAGTATTGGAATTTTAAGCCATAGCAATTAAACAAGAAAAAGAAATAAAAGTCACCCAGATTGGAAAGGAAGAAATAAAACTGTCTATTTGAAAATGAAATAGGGGAAAAAATATTTTCTACAGATAATCCCAAGGAATCCACAAAAAATTACTAGAGCTAATAAAAAAAGTCCAGCAAAGGTTCAGGGTGTAAGATCAATATGGAAAGATTAGCTGTACTTCTATATACCAGAAGTGAATAATCTAAAAAGGAAATTAAAAAAATAATTCAATTTATGAAAGTTTGAAGTGAAAGCATTTGTCATGTCTGACATTTTGTGATCTCATGGACTGTAGCCTGCCAGGCTCCTCTGTCCATGGAATTTTCCAGGTGAGAAAACTGGAGTGGGGTGCCATTTCCTACTCCAGGGGATCTTCCCAACCCAAAGATTGAACCCATGTCTTTTGTGTCTCCTGCATGGGCAGGTGGATTCTTTAACACTAGTGCCAACTGGGTATAATAATATCCAGAAGAATAAATTACCTAGGAATAAATTTAACAAAATAGAAAAATTTGTATGCTGGAAATGACCAAGTATTCTGGAAAGAAATTATAGAAGACCTAAATAAATGCAAAGCTATCCCTTGATCATTGATTGGAAGATGTAATAGTGTTAGATGTTAATACTACTCATAGTGAACTATAGACTCAATGCAATCCATATTAACATTTCAACAGCCTTTTTAACAAAAAGTGTTTTTAAAAACCTCAAATTCATGTGGCAATGCAAGGAACCATGAATAGTCAAAAATAATATTGAAAAAGAATAATGAAAATTAATGGGATGAATGGTCAAGGTGACAGAGTATTAAGACCTTGTCTTAATATTTCACCTTCTCCCACAAGTACACCAAAATTATAACTGTTTATAGAGAAACTATGGAGGTGAAAAGACCAGGAACTAGCAAAAATGATCTTCTACCACTAAAGATACAGAGGAGAAATCAAAACAAGGAGTTTAGGAGAGGCAGAGATGCAGCATAGGCAGGATCCATATCCCTAGGTGGATGATGCACAGACAGGAGGATAACTGCTACTGCAGAGGTTCTCACCAAGGAGTGAGAGGTCAGAGCCCCTGATGAGCTCCCCTACCCAGAGATGCTCCACTGGGAAGACAAACCCCTCAATGTGTGGCTTTAAGGTTGCTGGAGCTGAATTTGGGGGTGATGAAAAGGGCTGTCAAAATAGACTCCACTCTTAATGGGTGCCCACAAAATCTTACACACTCCAGAACCCAGGGCAGAAGTAGCAAATTAAAAGGATCCTGGGTCAGATTCATATCAAAGGGGATGACAGAGGATGAGATAGTTGGCTGACAACAGTGACTCAATGGACATGAGTTTGAGCAAGCTCTGGGAGATGGTGAAGGACAGGGAAGTCTGGTGTGCGGCAATCCATGGGGTTGCAAAAAGTCAGACACCACTGAGCAATGGAACTGAACTGAACTGGGTCAGAACTGAACTGAGCCTGCAGTACAGGAGACCCAAGTTTGATCCCTGGGTTGGGAAGATCTCCTGGAGAAGGAAATGACAACCCACTCCAGTATTCCTGCTTGGAGAATCCCAGGGATGGAGGAGCCTGGTAGGCTACAGTCCAAGGGGTCGCAAAGAGTCAGACACAACTGAGTGACTTCACTTCACTCACTGATCTTGGAGAGCCTCCTACACAACTCTCACATCCATACATGGCTACTGGAAAAACCATAACTTTGACCTTTGTTGGCTTAATTAATTAATGATTAATTGATCTATAACAAAGGGGGCAAGAGTATACGATGGGGAAAGATAGTCTCTTCAATAAATGATGTTGGGAAAATTGGACAGTTACATGAAAAACTGAAACTGGACTACTCTCTCACACTATGCACAAAAATCAACTGAAGAAGAATTATAGACTTAAATGTAAGACCCGAAATTGTAAAACTTCTAGAAGAAAATATAGGCAGTATATTTTATATATAGGCTATATATGCTCTTTGACATTAGTCTTCATAATAGTTTTTTGGGTATGCAATCTCAGGCAAGGGAAACAAAAGCAAAAATAAATAGGACTACAATGAACTGAAAAGTTTGGCACAGCAAAAGAAATGATCAACAAACAGAAAACTCTACTTGCTGAGTGAGAGAAGATATTTGAAAATGATATGTTTGATAATAGGTCAGTATCCAAAATAAACAAAAACTGAAACAACTCAACATCAAAAAAAATCCAATTAAAAATGGTCAGAGTATCTGAACAGACATTTTTCCAAGAGGGGTATGCAGATGGCCAACAGGCATATGAAAAGATTTTCGACATCACTAATCATGCTGCTGCTGCTGCTGCTGCTAAGTCGCTTCAGTCGTGTCTGACTCTGTGCGACCCCATAGACGGCAGCCCACCAGGTTCCCCCGTCCCTGGGATTCTCCAGGCAAGAACACTGGAGTGGGTTGCCATTCCCTTCTCCACTGCGTGAAAGTGAAAAGTGAAAGTGAAGTCACTCAGTTGTGTCCGACTCTTCTCGATCCCATGGACTGCAGCCTACCAGGCTCCTCTGCCCATGGGATTTTCCAGGCAAGAGTACTGGAGTGGGGTGCCATATCAAAACCACAGTGAGATATCACCTTACACCTTCAGAATGGCTATTATCAAAAAGAGAACAAAAAGCAAGAGTAGGTAAACATGTTGAAAAAAGGGAACCATTGTGTACTTTTGATGGGGACATAAATTGGTGCAGCCACTGAGAAAACAGTGTGGAGATTTTTCAAATAATTAAAAAGTAGAGCTACTTTACTTTTTAGATCCAGCATTTCCACTCTTGGGATATTTCTCTAAAGAAAACAAAATCACTAATTAGAAAAGATATATGCATCCCTGGGCTTCCCAGGTGGCACAGTGGTAAAGAATATGCCTGTGAAGGGAGCTGCAGGAGATCTGGGTTTGATCCCTGGGCTGGGAAGATACCCTGGAGTAGGAAATGGCAACCCACTGAAGCATTCTTGCCCAGAAAATGCCATGGACAGTGAAGGCTAGCTGGCTGCAGTCCATGGGGTTGCCAAGAGACAGACATGATTGAGCAATTGAGTGTGCATGCATATATACCCTTAGATTCATGGTAGCATTATTTACTATTGCCAAGATATGGAAGCAACCAAACTGTCCATCAGAATAAGTGGACAAAGAAGATATTACTCAACCATAAAAAGAGTGAAATCTTTTTACTTGCAACAACATGGATGAACCTGGATGATATAATTCTAAGTGAAATGTCAGACAGAGAAAGACAAAAACTCTGAGATTTTACTTATCTGTGGAATCTAAGAAAAGAAAAGAACAATCACAGTATAACAGAAATAGACTCACTGATACAAAAAATAAAGAGAGGATTGCTAGAGGGGTGGGGGAAGGAAGAGGAAAGAAACAGGGGAAGAGACTGAGAGGTACAAATAATGTCATGGATATGAAATGTAATCTGTGGGGAATATAGTCAGTAACAATGTGATATTTTTGTATGTTTACACATGGTAACAGACTTATAGTGGCCATCAATTTGAAATGTATAGAAATATCAGATCATGAATGATATGTGTGTCAATTGTCAGTCATGTCTGACTTTCTGTGACCCTATGACTGTAGCCCAATAGGCTCCTCTGACCACAGAATTCTCCAGACAAGACTACTGCGGTGGGTTGCCATTCCCTTCTCCAGGGGATTTTCCTGACCCAGGGATCGAACCCTGATCTCCTGTATTGCAGGCAGAATCTTTACTGTCTGAGCCAACAAGGAAGACCTATGTTTCATAACAGGAACTAACATAGTGTTATAGGTCCATTACACTTTAAAAACCAACCAACAACTAAATAAACTGTTAGGAAAAAAGAACGGAATTGTGGTTACCAGAGGTGGTGGAGGAGAGGGGAGGGAAAATTGAATAAAGGTGATCAAAAGGTTTAAACTTTCAGTTACAAGATAAAAACTAGGGATGCGATGTATAACATGATGGATATAATTGATGTACTTTATACATGAAAGTTGTTAAGAGAATAAATCCTGAGAGTTCTAATCACAAAGAAAACTTTTTTCTATTTCTTTAATATTGTATCTATATGAGATGATGCTTTTCAGTAAACTTGTGATGATCCATTCATGATGTATGTAAATCAAGTCATTATGCTGTACACTTTAAACTTACATAGTACTGCATGTTAATTATAACTCAATAAACTGGGAGAAAAAATAAAATTGGAA
Source organism: Neotragus pygmaeus (assembly GCA_006410875.1). Lineage (NCBI taxonomy): Eukaryota > Metazoa > Chordata > Mammalia > Artiodactyla > Bovidae > Neotragus > Neotragus pygmaeus. The sequence goes on from SJYV01055846.1 coordinate 309,844, forward strand.
GATTAATTTCTCAATTCCAAAACTCACTACAGAGCTATGACAGTCAAAACAGATTGGCATCAAGATAGACATATAGCACAATGGAATCAAATTGGGAGACCAGAAATAAACCCATACATCTTACAGTCAATTGATTTTCAATGAGTCCCCAGATCATTCTAAGGGTGAAAAAATAGTCTGTTCAACAATGTTGCTTGGTCAACTAGATTTCCACATGTAAAAAATAAAATTCTATTTCTGTCTCACTCTATATAAAAATTAAGTCTAAAAGTTTCAATGACAAAACATAGGAGGGAAAATAATAAAACTTTTAAGAGAAAACATGGGTGAATCTTCATGACCTTGGATTTGACAATAGATTTTTAATCATGACACCAAGAGCACAAGAAAACAAAAGAAAAAATAGATTTATTATGCTTCAAAAAAATTAGAAACTTTTGTGCATCAAAAGACTTAATCAAAGAAATGTAAAGACAGCCAACAGAATGAGAGAAAAAAATTGCACATGGTTTATGACAAAGCATCTAGTGTTCAGAATATATAAGGAATTCTTACAATTTAATAACAAAATGACAATTTTTTCTAAATGGGCAAAAGATTTGAATAAACAGTTCTCCAAAGAATGTATACAAATGTCCAAAAAGCACATGAACAACTGTTTGATAAAATTAGTCATTATGGCAATGCAAATTAAAATCACAATGGGATACCTCTATATATTCTCAGAAAGCTAAAAGTGAATAAACAGTTTTGAAAAAACTGACAGTAGTAAGTGCTGCTGAGGAGGCCAGTCAACTAGAACTCTCATTGCTAGTGAGAATGAATTCCTGTGTAGACAATTTGGAAGCAATTTTCCAATTTCTTATGAGCTTAAACATATACTTAACATGACTCAAATTTTTCACTTCTGGTTTATGCCCAAGAGAAATGCAAGCCTATATCCATGCAAAGACTTGTGTTTTCATGTTTATACCTTATTTATACTATCTACAAAACTGGAAATAATCCAACTGTTCATTAACCGGTGAACAAATAAGCAATATTGTGATACCTCCATACAATGTAACACTACTCAACCACCAAAATGGAGAGCTGACTAGACAAACAACAACATAGATGAATCTCGAAAGCATTATGCTGCATGAAAGAAGCCAGACACAAATGACTGCATATTTTATTTATATGAGATTCTGGAAAAGTAAAACTATACTGACAGAAAAAAGTCAGTGGTTGCTAGAAAATGGGAGTGGATTGACTGAAAAGGGGAACATTTTGGGGTGATGGAAATGTTATATGTCATGGTTGTGGTGGTTGTATGATTGAGTAGACTTGTCTATACTTATCGAGCTGTACGTTTAAAAGTCGCTGTATTTTATTGATGTAAATTATTTCTCAATAAAGCTAATTTTTAAATCCTATCCAAAAATCTATCCCTTTAATACTATCTTACTGCCACCCTGGGCTTTTGTTCAAACTATTGAATTTGCCTCCTCACTGGAGCCCCCTACTGTCCATTTTCCACACACAGCCAGAGTAGCTAAATGTATCTTTGTAAACATAATTAAGTCTCATAATTTCTCCATTTAAATCCCTGAAATAGCTACCTGGGCCTCGCTGGTGGCTCAGGCAGTAAAGAATCTGCCTGCAATGCAGGACACCTGGGTTCGAACACTGGATCAGCAAGATACCCTGTAGAAGGGAACGGCTACCCACTCCAGTATTCTTGTCTGGAGAATTCCATGGACAGAGGAGCCTGGCAGGCTGCAGTTCACAGGATTGCAAAGAGCTGGGCACAGCTGAATGACCAACACTTCCACTTTTCAGTAGCTTTTTATTTTGCTCAGTAGGAGACCCCCACTCTCCTGTGGCCTCTAGGGTCCCTACTGGCCTCTGCCCGCCTGCCTCTCTCTTCCACTTGCTTACTGCCTGCCAGCCACACCAGCCAAGCTTGTTGTGGCTTCAGAGTGTCTGGACATGCCATCCTCTTAGCACTATTTTGACTCTGGAATCTACTCTTCACAGCCCAGCTCAAGATACTTCCAAAACTCTGAAGTTTGTGTTTCCCAAACGTCATCACTTTGTAAAATTTCTTCCTGGTTTTTGCTGTATCAGCATGCTGTCTATACTATCATCTTGTAGTATTTTATTTAAAGAAATGTACTTCAGAAAGGAAACTAGGGTGTAAGGGGTGGAGGGAACTGAGTATGGCTCCCAAATGACAATACAAGGGATCCTTGTGGCAGAAATGTTTTGTATCTTGACTCCATCAACTTCGACATCCTGGTTGTGATATTGTACTAAATGGTTTTGCAACATGTCATCAGTGGAGCAACTGGATACACTTTTGACTCTGGGTACAAACAACAGAGTGCCCAGAGTCAGAAGTGTACCACTGAATCTCTGTATTATTTTGCACAACTGTGTGTAAATCTATCATCATCTCAAAATAAAAAGTTTAAGTAAAAAAAAAAAATATATATATATATAATTTAAATGTGTGGCAAAAATAGTACAAGAGGCAGAAAGTAAATGAAATTTATGTGTTCTTAGATCCTTGCGCTTCCCAGCAACTGGTAAAAATACAAGTTTAAACTAGATTTTAGTAAAATAAGGTTACATGTTATCATTTCTATGGTTATCACAAAAAGAACAGTATCAAAGTTATTATATAAATAATAAGCTCTATTGAGTGAAAAAAAATGGAAAAATAAAATCCAGAATAAAGCAGAAAACTGAGGGAAAAAAAGAACATGGAGCAAATGAGACAAATTTAAAAATAGTAAATAATAGATTAAAAACCCCAGTATATCAGTAATTACTAAATGTAAATGCACTCAATATCTTAAGTAAAAGATAAACATTGTCAGACTAGAATTTAAAATCTGACAACATATTGCTTATGAGAAATTGCTTATTATAAGGTTAAAAAGTAAAAAGATACAAAAAAATTATCTTTCAAACTATCCAGAGATAAGCCAGACCAAAAGAATTAAGTGTAAATATAATTAAAAATGAAGGGAGACTTCTCATAATGATGTGATTCAATTTGAATATTTTAGATTTGCATATACCTTATAATAGAGCCTGAAAATATATAAAGTTAAGATTGCCAAAATTAGAAAGAAAAAGAAATAAAGGGAACCTCTGTGCAGCATTGGTGGGAACACAGGTTGGTACAGTCACGATGGAAAACAGTATGGAGATTTCTCAAAAATTAAAATTAGAATTACTATATGATCCAGAAATTCTACACCTGAATATTTATCAAAAGAAAACAAAAACAGAAATTAGAAAAGAAACGTGCACTCCATGTTCATAGCACCATAGAATAACCACATTATGGAAGCAACCTAAGTGTCCATGAACAGATGAATGGATAAAAAAGATGTAATATATATATAGGACTTCCTTGTTAGCTCAGCTGGTAAAGAATTTGCCTGCAGTGCAAGAGACCCCGGTTTGATTCTTGGCTTAGAAAGATCCCCTGAAGAAGGGATTGGTTACCCACTCCAGTATTCTTAGGCTTCCCTGGTGGTTCAGATGGTAAATAATCCACCTGCAATGAAGAAGACCTGGGTTCGAGGCCCGAGTTCAATCCCCGGGTTGGGAAGATCCCCTGGAGGAGGGCATGCTAACCCACTCCAGTATTCTTGCCTGGAGAATCCCCATGGACAGAGGAGCCTGGCGGGCTACAGTCCACAGTGTCACAAAGAATTGGACACAACTGAATGACTAAGCACAGCACAGCACAATATATATATAATAAACATTACTCAGCCATAGAAATCACTGAAATCTTGTCATTTGCAGCAACATGGATGGACCTAGAGAATATCAGGCTAAGTGACATAACTTCGAGAAAGACAAATGGTCTATGATTTCATTTATATGTGGAATCAATAAAAAGCAAAACAAATGAACAAACATAACAAAACATAAGCCAGAACTTTAGATACAGAGAACAAACAGGTGTTTGCTAGAGCAGAGTGTAGTAGGGGGAGAAAAGATCAGACGAGGGAGATTAAGAGGTACAGACTTCCTGTTGCAGAATGAGGGGGGAAAAAAGAAAAGAAAAAGAGATAAGTTATGGTAGGAGATTTTAAACACGTCTTTCTTGATAACTGATGGAACAAGCATAAACATATCTGATAGTTTATAAAAGATTTGAACAACATGAGTAAAATAGTCACTTGCATGATGAATGAGACCTAGTCTATATTTTTGTGAATCATTTGACAACACTTTTCAGGATAACCTTGTGATAGAATAAGTGCAAGTGGTATGAGTAGAAAGGAAGATTTCGGGGAATGAAACAACTCAAAGAGTTTGTAAAAGCTCTTTAATACCAAAAGTTATGTGCTTGCTTTAGTCCCTATTCTATTCAAATCATATATAATGAACACCAATAGTTATAAACTGGTAGATGAATTGGATTCAAAATTCTTTTAATGGTTTGAAACATTGGTTGAATGGTTTGAAATTGACCCTGTGAGATGAAAACTTAATTGGTGCAAAAGCATTTTATGTTGCATTTTTAGTCTGAAAATAGTTTATCATTAAAAAATTGAGAAATGACACACATTATACACATACACACACATAAAAAGGTGCCCAACTCAGTGACTTTTTGCTAACGTGTACACACGTCTAACCAGGTCATAGACTATTTCCAGCACCCTGGAAAGCTCCCTCATACCTCTTCTCAGTCAACTCCCTCCCCAACAGAGGAAATGAATGTTCTGCCTTCTATTATCATTGGTAAGTGTTGCCTGTTCTCAATCATTATATAAATGGAATTATTCAGACATGTGGTACATATGTTTATAAATGTACATATATATATCTATTTGTCTATCATTGATCTGTTTATATATTTTGTATGTATTATACATATGTGTCTATCTTTATATATAATATCAATTTGTCTGTTGGGCTTCTCTGCTAGCTCAGCTAGTAAGGAATCTGCCTGCAATGCAGGAGACCCTGGTTCAATTCCTGGGATGGGAAGATCCCCCAGAGAAGGGTTAGGCTACCCACTCCAGTATTGGGCTTCCATGGTGGCTTAGATAGTAAAGAATCTCCCAGCAATGCAGGAGACCTGGGTTCAATCCTGGGTTGGGAAGATCCCCTGGAGGAGTGCATGGTAACCCACTCCAGTATTCTTGCCTACAGACTCTCATGGACAGAGAAGCCTGGTGGGCTACAGTCCATGGGGTCGCAAAGAGTTGGACACGACTGAACGACTAAGCATGTGCACGCACACATACACACATTTATCTATTACCTATTTACCATCTATTTGTCTTTCTGTCTACTATCAAGTTAGCTAATTAGCTATCATCTATTTCTCTATGTATCTGTCTGAAATAAACTAGGCCATGCTCATAAAAAAAAATAAACAGGATCAATTTCCAAGAATCAAAGTTACTTGTCACAATAAGTCCAAGGAAACTTAGAGCTGATGTTGAATTGTAGCTACTTGAAGTGGTTGTCTGAGTGAGTGAGAGCTGCTCTTTTTTTTATTACAAATAACTGTAAAGGCATTCAAAACATAATTATCATACTTAGCATTTCTCTGTGGTATAATTAGAAACAGAATAACAGATATGAAAAATGCTTTTGCCATATGATACAAAGTTATACAACTCCAAATTCAGAACACACAAATTCAAAGCCTCTAGCACTCCAGTGATAATAGAAGGCAGAACAATGATTTCCCTTGTTGGGGAGAGTGTTGACTGAGAAGAAGCAAGAGGGAAGCATGGTTAATGACCACCTAGAGACACGACTACAGTGACTTAGCAGCAGCAGCAGCAGCAGAGAGGCGAAGCCCAGATGGCAGGGCTTCAACCAGTTAGCCCAAGGGCTGTGGGTGTCCTGTTGCAGGTTTGCAGGCATGTGCAGCCAGAAGCCCAAATATGCATATGCATGTCCTGGCCTCACCAAGCAGGACACATATGCAGCCCTCCCAATCTGCCAATCCTAAGCCACTGCTTGCACACCCTGCCCACAAGCTTCAGCCGGTTCTGAAAGTGGTCAGCTAGCAACTGGGTCTGGAAACCCAACTAACTGCTGAGCACTCTCTATATCTGTTTCTAATGCATTCAAAAATAAAACAGCTGTGAAAATGGTGGGTTTTTTTTTTTCTTTACTTTTAGGAGAGAAGGTAAGGGAAAAAAAATGCGTTCCCAATGGGTTCAGTGAGCATCACAGAAAAGGAGGCTTTATCTTCCAAGAAAAGGTGTTGCTAGGTGGAGCCCTATCTCTCAGCCAGGCAGACCTGGTGCTCAGCGGGTGGAACTCCCCCAAAGTGGGGAGACCATAGAGGAGATCAGATGCCAGGTGCTCAGGGCCCATGCTCTCGTGAGTTCACATGGCCCCCAGGGCTGCTGAGATGGACCAGGTCTATGCCCAGCCTGAGATCCTCAGCATGAGCAAGCTGGCTGGAAGCCAGAGCCTTTGTTCCCAGTGAACCCCATCCTGCCTCAGACATCCCCGAGTCCTGAACCTGTAGGGTGGGTTGGCTGTTAGATGCCTGTTGAACTTCACCTTCAAAGCATCTCCCTTCTCCTGCATTCAGTAGTCTGTGTGAGCTGCTGCTTCTAGAAACTTTGCAGCCTACCCTCCAATCATGAATCTTCGGCCTTCTCATACTGAGCCTTCTCAGTCACTGAGCCCCCGAAGTCCCTGTCACACTGTTCCTCACCCCCACATAGACCAGCCTTCCATCTGCTCACAGGCTTCCAGTAACTTCCGGAGCCCTCAGCTCAACCTTCGGCCCCCGCTTCTCCCTGCCGCCCCAGGGCTTCCTTTGCCCCTCCGCTCTGCGCACATACTCCTCAGACCTTGACCTTGCTGTGCCCCTGCTTACCTCTGTAGTTTTGCATGACTCCCCCTTACTGCCCCTACAACTTTGTTCAAATGTTCTCACTGAGCAACCCCTGGGACCACCCGCTGGACACTGCCAAGCTCCACACCCAGTACTCACCAACCACTCTTCATTCTCCTCCACCACACTCAAGGCTGTCTGACAGACACAATGTACTTTGTGTGACTATTGTCTTCTGTGCCGGGACTCAGTCTATGAGTGTGTGGCTTGCTTTATTCCCAGCATATCAGTAGTGCCTGGCACATACCTGACAGTGGGTACTCAATAAATATCTGCTGACTGATTGAAGAAAGGAAGAAAAGAAGGAAGGACGACAAGGAGGGGCAGTGATCATCTTCATTCTGCAGAAAAGAAAACCAAGACTCAGATACCCCAAGTCACACACCGCTCATTGCTAAGATGGCAAGCTCACAGTAAGTCAGAGTGAAAAACGTTCTTAGAGACACCCTCCCCTGCTCCACTAAAAAGAAACCTGCCGCCTAGTCAAGAATATTATATCTGGCAAAATGATTCCTTAAAAATGAAGGAGAATTTGAAACAAAAATGAGTAGATATTAAGGGCATTATGCTAAGTGAAATAAATCAGACAGAGAAAGACAAATACTGTATGATAGGCTTAGAAGCAGAATCTTAAAAACAAAAACCCAAGCCCATAGAAACAGAGAACAGATTGATTTTGGGGGAGTGGGTGAAATGGGTGAAGGGAATAAAAAGGTACAGTCTTCCAGTTCTAAAATAAATGAGTCAATGTACATGTATGTACAATGTACAGTAAATGCAATGTACAGTAAACCTTCTTTGGGGTGTATATGCAAAAGAAATTATATCTGCACTCCCATGTTGATCTCAGCATTATTCACAATAAGGAAGATATGGATTCACTCTAAATGTTCATCAACAGATGAAGGGATTAAAAAATGTGATTATATTTTCCTTTATCCATTTATCAGTCAAACACACACACACACACACAGAGATCAGGCCATTTGTAACAACATGAATCTGGAGGATATTAGGCAAGTGAAATAAGCCAGGTACAGAAAAACAATTGGTGCATGATATCATGTATACTTGGAATCTAAAATCAGACATAGAAGCACAGAGTAGAATAGTGGTTGCCAGGAGCTGGGCGCAGGGGGAAATGGGGAGATGTTAGTCAAAGTGTATAACGTTTCAGTTATGAAAGATGAATGAGTTCCAGAGACCTACTGTATAGCATGCTGACTACACTTAGCAATACTGTATTGCATGCTTGAAATCTGTTAATCTTAAGCATTCTTACCATTTACTATGAAAGAAACAAAGAAAAAAGAAAGGAAGGAAGGAAGAGAAAAGAAAGAAAAGAAGGAAAATGGTAACAGTGTAGAGGTGATAAATATGTTAAATAAATTGATTGTAGTGATCATTTCACTATATATATATATATATATACATATATAGTATATCAAGGCATATTGTTGTACACTTTAAATATGTATAATCTTTATTTGTCAATTACACCACAATAAGGCTGAAAAATGTATGAAACAGCCTCACTGAAGAAAGTGAGGAGTAAGAATGTAACTACAGAAATGAGCTGATCTAAGTAGCTATGGAAATGAGTAATGTCTTAAGACTAAAGTAAAAAGGAACTGTGCATAAGCACCGTATTCCAGTTGATAAAGCAACTTCCCTGATAGCTCAGTTGGTAAAGAATCCGTCTGCAATGCAGGAGACCTTGGTTTGATTCCTGGGTTGGGAAGCTCCCCTGGAGAAGGGAACGGCTTCCCACTCCAGTATTCTGGGCTGGAGAATTTCATGGAATGTACAGTCCATGAGGTCGCAGAGTCTGACATGACTGAGTGACTTTCGCTTTCACCAGTTGAGGGTATGGGTGAACAATTCTTAAGCCACTACATATATTGGAATTGAACAATTAAATAAATGGATGGGTGATGGTGAGAGTCACCTTTACTTGGAGCTGGAGGTCAAAGGTAAGCAAGTGGAAGAAGTAGAAACAGGGTAAATGACATTAGTTGGAACACATATAGTGATGGCTATGCATAGAAATACTTACAGACTTGTATAAAAGTGGGTTAGTATCACACGTATATTTCCTAGCTCTTTCAGTTGGGAGGGCCTAAAAGCAATGCACTCTACTAGAAACAAGTTCATTAGTGTCCCCATCTTGGTTTTAATACCTTTCTGTAATAAAGGGAACTTGGGCTCCTTGGAGAAATTGCTGACTCTTGAACCAGGGTGAGAAATATACAAAATGAGCCAGAAGAATTTTGTAGTACAAGAAAGTAAGAACGTACTTAAAAAAAAATCCTTATGACCCAGCAATCCCACTGCTGGGCACACACACTGAGGAAACCAGAATTGAAAGAGACACGTGTACCCCAATGTTNGGTGGGTAGGGGGAGGCAGAGGCCTGCTCGGGCCTGTGCCTAGCTCCAGCAGGGGGGTTCCTGCAGCCTGACACCGGGGCTCCCTGCTTGCCTGGGCCCAAGTTAGGCCAGGCCTTTGGGATCAGGGGCATTAGAAATGAGCCAACCAAGGGAGCCCCTGGAGAAGGAAACAGCAACCCACTCCAATATTCTTACCTGGAAAATCCCATGGACAGAGGAGCCTGGTGGGCTACAGACCAAAGGGTTGCAAAGAGTCAGACACAACTGAGCGACTAAGCACCATCAAGGGAGCGGGTCTGGGGCTCTGCCAATTAGCCCAGCTGGGGAACAGCCAGGGAGATGGGGGTCCAGTGCAGCGCCAGGCTGGAAAGCAGTGGCATTGAGCATGGAGGGCTCTGGGTGCCATGGGAGAGCCCAGGCCCCTGAGCCAAGACACTTGCCAGTGCACTACACATACTCAATGAATAGAGGCCCTTCAGTCTCCTGGCCTGGAACCCGGCTCTGTTTTATATGAAAATATATGGCAAAAAAAAATTTTTTTAAACCCCATCATAATATTGTAATTATCCTCCAATTAAAATAAATTAATGANCCGAGTTTTACAACAAATTCCCATTGACTATTTTACATATGCTAATATGTGTTTATAAAGCATTCCCAGGTGCTGCTACCTTTGTAGGAAACTGCTAGCCGGAGTGTGCCTGGTGCTGAGGGTCTGCCTGTCTGGTTCCTCCCCATCCTGCCTGCCAGGCCCTTCACAGGTGCATCACACAGATACGTGGTCGTAACCGTGCAGCTACACCTGGATTCCACAGAGACAGATAGTGTTGACGGTCCACACAGCTGAATGCTTTCTTCGGTCCAGTCTGTGCTTGCTGCATTGTGCATTTGGGTTGCTCTTCATGTTGTGTGGTGTAACCAGGCCTCCTACACACTGGTATGTTAAAACATACATTTAAAAACGTTAGGTCGGTTTTCCTTTATTTCTCCTTCAATTGCAGATGAGGTATTATACGGAAGTTTGAAATGAGATATTTGGGGAGGTTGTGCTGCTTACTGATTTTACCCCCGGATGGTAATGGTTGCCCCAAAATACATCAGGAGCTGGGTTGCTTGTTCTGGCCAGGCTTGTGGTCCCCCTGCCTTCATGGCTGTGGTCTCTAGGTAGTTCCTGGCCTTGGCAGATGATGGCCACCGCAGCGCCCACATCCTTTCCTGTTCGTCCTGGGTCACTGAGTGGACTCAGTCCCCACTCACCAGCTTGCAGCCCCCTGCAGGTCACCACACCAGTGCCATAGCTTGTAAAGGGATGTGGGTTCACAATGCAGAGAAGTCCATGGGTGCTCCATCAGGGCAGAGGAAGGAGCAGCTACAAGAGCAGTGATAATATGGTCCTCGGATGCCAGCTCAGGCTGCCCACTGGCTCGTGTTCTAAATGACATTTTAGTGCACCTGTTCTATGCCAGACCCTGTTCCAGGCAGAAGCCACGCTTGTAAGCAAAACAAAGCCCAAGTCTAATGCCATGAGCTGATGTCCCAAGGGGAATATCTAGACAGAAAACAAACCATTTTGGAGAGAGAGTAAAGAGCTACGAAGAGAGTAATATAGATAAAGCAGCAGCATACAGCTCAGATGGTCCGGGAGGGCTTCTTGGGGCAGTGCTGTTTGTCAGAGTTGAGTGACACGAACTGGAGCCGGGACTCACACAGCACTCAAGGCAATGGTGGGAAGTAGCAACTGTTCTCCCATCTGCATGCTGGGGTAGGGGCTCTGCAATGTCTCATGGGGTCAAAGTGGCTGCCAGCACTCCAGACAGCANACTGGAGCCGGGACTCACACAGCACTCAAGGCAATGGGGGGAAGTAGCAACTGTTCTCCCATCTGCATGCTGGGGTAGGGGCTCTGTAATGTCTCATGGGGTCAAAGTGGCTGCCAGCACTCCAGACAGCATGTGCACACGGGACCACAGAAAAGGCAGAGTATATGTAAGAGAGGCTGGGAGTGACACTTGGAAAGGCCCCTCTCATCTTCTCAAGGATAGGTCCTCTAAGAAACCTCTTTCTCAGGGAGCTCTCTCTACATCTCATTGAGCAGAACCGCCTGCCCTCTCCTGCCCTGCTTTACTGCATATTGAAGTGAGGGTCTGGCTCTTTCTCCCTTACGGTGAGAGTGGCAGGAAAGAGTGGGACTAGGTGTGGAGGTTGGCTAGCCCATCCCATATCAGGACTTCTCAGAAACTGCTTCTCTCTCTCCCTCTCTATCTCTGTCTCCCTCACTTGGCTCTAGCTGAGCCTTTTTTTTTTTTTCTGGTGTTCTTGGAACCTTCCCAGCCTGGCCTTGACTCAGGGTCTTTGCAGGTGCCATTCCCCAGAGTGCTCTTCCCCACATGTCTGTCTATGCAGCTCCGTCCCCACCGCATCAGGTCTTTATTCAGAGCCCCTTTCTCAGCAAACGCCCTTTCCCCACCCAATCCCAACATTTTCCCAGGATCTCCTGGGGTGTAGCGACCACAGGCCTCCTGACATGCTGCTGCTCCCGCTTCTGCTCCCAGCATGGAGCCTGGCACGTGGTAGGTGCTTAAGAATTCATTCATTCCTTTATCCATTCATTCAGGAAACACTGATTAGCGATGACAGGGGAGGTGGAGGTCATTAAAATCCCTCAAGAGCCCTGTGTCTGGTGCGGAAGACAACCTTGTAAACAGACCATCACAGCCGTGTGGTAAGTGCTGGGAGGGTGGTGGGGGATGGGGAGCAGAGAGGCTGCCATGTGAAGCCCAGTGAGCTGAAATGGACTTGACACTAGCTCAGTATAGAGATGGGTGCCCCTCAGGTGCCCGGCCAGGAGGCAGGAGGGGACTCAGCATCAGCACTCTTTTGGGTGTTCCATGCCCAGTGCAGGGTTGCAGCGACAGTCTAGTGGGATCGTAGTTGGGTGTATCTTCACCTCTGTCTCTGCCTATGTGCAGAGACCCTCAAGGTGGCCTTGGCCTCGCCCTAGGCGCCAGAGTGCCAGCGTGGGGCAGATGGGCCCTGGCACGTGTCTGTAGATGACTGGTTGGTGGCGAGCCTCCAGCTCAGGTGTACCAGGTGCATTCCCAGCCCCCTCCCCTCTCCAGCTTCCTAAGCCCTTTGTTTACACAAGCAGCAGCAAGCAATACAAATCACCTGCCTCCACTAATGGAGGGCCCTGCCTGCCGAGGCCCCTGACAGCTGTGAGATGCTTTCGGGGAGGGGGAAAGCTTTTGACATTAGGGTGAGATCTCCCGCTCAAAGCCCCCACCCCCAGCCTGGCTGCTGGTGGGGCAGTTAAGTGCAGACTCACACAAAGGATGTTTGAGAACAAAACTCTGCAGGAAGATATGGTTCTGGAGGCGCCAGGGTTGTCCTTTTCCTGTGGTCATGGACATCAAGCAGCCCCACCAGTGCCAAAATGTTCTGATTACACCCTCTGCTGTCCTGAGAAGACAGAGAAAACCACGTGTGCCCAGCTGGTTCAGTCCCAGTGCCCGGTGGCACCTGGCCCTGGGGTCTGGGCAGGTCTTGGAGCAGCACGTGAGTTTAGGAGGCACAGGTGTGGGACCTCCTGATGGGGATAGAAGGTGGCACCCCTTCCCAGTAATCTGGAAACTTCTGGCTGACTCTAGGAGCAAGTGAATAGAATTCGATTCCACTGTTTGGTTCCTATTGTTTTCATTTTCCTAGTTATGCTTCCATGCATGGGTTTTATGGTGGTGGGGAAATGTCTTCTTTGAAGTAAATTATTGTAAAGAAAAGAAAGCACATATTGGAAAGGAAATTATTTACACCACAGTCAAGGTGACCTGAGCCATGGATGAAGCTTGGTGGGCTGGGGTCCACACCTGGACTGGGGCCCTGGCTTGTTCAAAGACCTAACAGAAGTTCCAGCCCCCTCACCTGTGTGCTGGTCGTGGGCTGCGAGATCCCTCCCTCCCTTCCGCCTGTCCTGAACTCCATCTTCAGTAAGAGAAAAGAAGCAGTCCCCTCCCATTTCTGCCCAGTACTGTCCTATGGCCCCACCAGCCAGAAGATGGGACTTCTGGAAGGTGCTGATCTGCAGACTGAGCTCTCCCACCCTTAACCCCCTGCACAACCAGTTCTCTGCATTAGAGACCCTTTCTTCTAAACACTAGAGGAGCTTCCTGCTACCCCGGTTCCACTTCTGTGTCTCTTTCTCCTTGGCCCTGCTGACCTCTACTTTCCAGGAAGCTGTGGGGCCAACACACAGATACTTTTTCCTCCCAGCAGGACCCTACTGCATTGCCCACTCACTGGACTGTCCTATCCTGCAAGTTCAGTCTCCAGGCCTTCTATCTAACTTGTGGGCCACTCTGGGATTTGGGCTTCCTCTGAGTTCTGTGGGTGCATGTTTGATATAAAGTTGTGGACACAGCATGGAAACACCCTAACACCATGGCCATCCCCAGTAAGCCACTCACCCACCGGATGGTCTCTGCCTCCTTCTACTCCTTGGCTTTCCCTCCAGTCCTAAGACAGCTTACCTGATGAAATGGCATTGCCAGGAGCACCCACATACACACACAGCTTTTTTCTTTTTAAATAATTTCTGTAGGAAAAACCTTTCCCAAAGGGCGATTACTTTGCAAAAGGATATGAGCAATTGGGTTGGGGGTTGATTCCAATGCTTTTAATGTCTCAATTGCAAATAGTTAAACATGCTAAGCCCACTTATCATCTTGGGTTCTGATGAACGATTTTTCCCTTTATTTATTAACCACAAGCGGGCTGGCCCCTCTGTTACAAAATTCCAAGCAGTCATTAATTGTTACCAAAGATTGTAGGGTTTTGAAGGAGGTTTGGAGCCAAATGGTGGAGGAATCCACACTCCATCGTGAAATCTGTTGGCCCCTCACCCACCTGATGGAAATTTGGGGCCAGAACAAGAAAGGCAGGAATGGCTTTAAGCCACTGCCTGGTGCCAATTCAGATTATTAATTTTTTATATATCACTTGTATTGAGATGTAACTCACATGTCATGAAATTCACCCCTTTTAACTGTACAATTCAGTGACCTTTAGTATTTAGGGTCATGGAACCATCACCAGTAATTCCAAGACATTTTCATCACCCCAAAAGAAATCCCTTAGTAGTTACTCCTAATTCACCCTTCCCTGCTCTCCAGCCCAGGGCAACCAGTAATCTCCTTTCTGCCTCTGAGTCTTTCACTATTTTGCACATTTCATATAAATGGATCCTGTAATTTGTGGTCTTTTGTGACAGGCTTCTATCACTCAGAATAATGTCCTCAGGGTTTACCCATATTTCAACATTCCATTCCTTTTTATGACTGAATAATATTCTGTTGTGTGGATGAACCACATTGGCTTACCCACTTGTCTTCTGATGGAAATTTGAGTTATTACCATTTGAGGTTGTTAGGAAAAATACTGCTTGAACATTTGTGTACGGGTTTTTGAGTGGATACATGTTTTCAATTCCCCTGGATATATATGTAGGCTTGAATCTCTGGGCCATGTGATAACTACCTTTAACATTTTGAGGGACCACGAGGCTGTTTGTAAAAGTAGCCACACGATTTTCTACCTGGACCAGCAATGTATGAGGGTCCTAATATCTCCACACTCATGCCAGCACTTGTTATTATTTGTCCTTTGGTACTTGGAAGTCCTAGTGGGTATAAAGTGGTATCTCACTATGGATTTGATTTTGTTTCCCCCACTGACAAATAATCTTTTGCCTTTTTGTTTTAGCTGTAAGGGTTCTTTGCCTATACCAGATGTAAGACTCTGACCAGATATGTGATTTGCGGATGTTTTCTCCCATACTGTCGTTGTATTTTTACCTTCTTGATTGGGTTGTTTGAAGCACAAAAGTTTCTGATTTCAACGATGTCCCATTCAGCATTTTTGGTTTTTTGCTTGTGCTTCTTGGGTTATATCAATTGTCAAACTGAAGGAAGGAAGGAGGTTACCAGAGCTCCCCTGGGCCCTGAGTACACCGTGACAACATGAGAACATGAGTTAAACCACACAACAGGTTTATCTGGGAAGGGTCCTCTGTCCATAGGCATAGGGCCTGGTCACCAAGTCTGCAGGGACACGCAGACAGCCCAGGGAGTGAGTGGGATGGCTGAGCCCCAGAAGCCCCGGCT
Source organism: Neotragus pygmaeus (assembly GCA_006410875.1). Lineage (NCBI taxonomy): Eukaryota > Metazoa > Chordata > Mammalia > Artiodactyla > Bovidae > Neotragus > Neotragus pygmaeus. Next base: position 325,278 of record SJYV01055846.1, read on the forward strand.
CATAGCTGGTAATCCTGGCAGTCCTGTGCCCCGTAGGGCTCTGTGCCCATCTGTCACATGCTGGCTGGGTGGGACCCTCGGGCCTGACAGGCTAAGACTCTAAGTGCTGTTGCAGTGAAAGCAGCAAAATAACCAGGGGGCCTGTCAGGGACGCCTGGTAGCTGGAGTGAGTGATCATCCTGGGGGATTGACCGGCTGTTTGGGTGTCCCATAAACACGACTTCGAGTGGCCGGGTGACGCCCATCCATCATGTCCGAGGCCGCGGCCCAGCGGCTCTCTGCAGTGGCCTGAGCTGACTCTGCCTTGGCCCCTTCCGGGTGGTGCGCAAGTCGTGCCTGACCGCTGACAACTCACTGATGGATGGGTCCCTCCCCTGCAGAAGTACCACATCCAGGAGGCCTGAGGGACAGTGTGCGGTATAGCGGGAAGAACCTGGGCCTGGGCAGAGGCAGAGCTGTCCTGCTGGACGGTGGTCCTGAACCCTGAAAGCAGGCCGTGAAGTCAAAGGTCCACAGAGGGAGCCTCCAGCTCAGCAAGCAGCAGATCCTCTGGAGTCCCCAGAATCCCCCAACAACCTGCTTGCTCCCTTGCTGCTAAAGCTTCGCAGCCCTTCCAGGTTCTCTTCTGGCTGCAGATGGATACCAGCCACCTCCTGGTGGGAAATGGCCACTGTGAGTCCTCTACTGGGGGACAATAGGGACTAGTGGGGATGTGGCAGCCAGCATAGAGGCTGGCCAGGGCACTCAGGTGTCTGGATGTAGACTAGCCATGTCTTCTGATTCCTCGGGACCCCTTGAATGACCCAAACACAGCCATTCCCTGCAAGCTGTGATTCTGTGGGCAACCAGTTAGTTCCTCCTCCCTTCATTTTGTGACATTTCCATCAGGGTTGAGGGCTGGAGAGAGAAATAAAGTTACCTGGTACTCGGCCAGGGCCAGCAATCGGCCGTGTGCTCACTGCCAGCTATGTAGCAGCCCGTTGGCAGTGCCATGGCCTGACTATACAAGGCCACTCAACGAGGGGTCCTCAAACACTCCAGTCTATCACACATTCTCCGCTGGTACAGGTGGACAGCTGCACGGGCAGGGCGTCCCTTCTCCCTGTGGTTGTCCTTAGGGCTGCTCCTGACTTGGGCTTTCCCTCTCCTTCCTGGCACTCCCATGTACCTTTCAGTTGGGTGTGGCATATAACTTAGCTAGAGGAACGTGAGCAGAAACGGTGTGCCCTTACCCACCACCTGTCCCATCCCAGCACTTGGGGTCCCCAGGGACAGTAACAGGCTGGCCATCAGCGCCATCAGTGTGACGGCAGTGCTTAGCGTTTAGATGATGGCTTGTCTGTTACTGAACTGAGCCCAACCCGTCCTGACTTACAGGCCCCAAGGACTACCTTTAGGGCAATACCTGTGCCCTCCTTTCTAGCACAATCTTCCCCCAGTGCTGTAACTGTTATAGAAGCACAGGACACCCTCTTCCTGGGTCCTGGTCATGGACGGGTATAAAAATGTTTTTGAATGGTGGTGTTGTCTTCACTCAACATCATCCCCAGGACTGGGCTCTGCCCCTATTACACCTATGGCAACTAAGACTAAATCCCAGACTCCCCACCTGGACCTGCTGGGCCCCTGCCAACTCCCTCAACTTCGCAGCCTCCCTGCCCCTCACTCACTCTGCTGCCCTGGCCCCTGCACACCCAGCCAGTGCCCCCAGGGCCTACACACGAGCTGGCCCCCCGCTCTGGAACACTCTTTCTCAGTGGTTTCTGCTCATGTTGCAGGCCTCTGCCCACATGTCCCCTCTCAGAGCATGCACCCTGATCCCATTTCAAACTGCCGCTTACTCACATCATTCCTTTTAAAGTTTTTATTTGGAAACCTTTTTAAATTTACAGAAAATTTGCAAAAATGAGAACGGGACAAAGAACACAGGCATAGACCTCACCTGCTGTTAACTTTTTATTGCTATGTATTATTGGCTCTTGTTCCGTCTCTCTTACACACACAGTGCAGGACAAGTTGCAGGCATCAGGGCCCTTTGCCCCTAAATACTTCAGGGTGAATTTCCCAAGAATAGGACATGCTGTTAGTAGCCACGGTTCAGTTCCTTCAACTGATACCACGCTTTCCTCTCATCTGCCATCCGTACACCACGGCCTTCATGGCCTCCTTCCCCTCCAGCCGCCGATCTGATACAGAACCAGGCATTGCCCTCAGACATACTGTCTCTTTTGTCCTCCTTCGTCTGCAGCAGTGACCACATCGTTTTTTCCTTTTATTGCAGTAGCATTTTTGAAGAATACAGTTTCTTTAGTGGAATACCCCTCATGTGGGTCTCTCTGAGTTTTCCCCTGTTTGGTTCAGGTTGTGTCATTCCAGCTGGTGTGAGTGGCATGAGAGACACGTCCCTCTCAGGACGCTGTGTGGAGGCCCAAGAACCCACTTGCCCTCTGTGGCATCAGTTCACTTGATCACCTACCAAGGTGCTGCTGCTGTAACTTTTTGCCTTCTCGTGTTTAACCCAGAGACTGTTAGGGAACTATGTAAGAGCGTGGAAATACCTTGCTCCTCTCATGACTTTCCACCGGGTTCAATATCTGTGAATGGCTCCCGCCTTATGAAGGCAGCAAAATGCTGATTTTCAACCTAAGCCTCCCTCGGCATATGCCAGCTGGTAACAGAACCCTCAGCTTCCTCCTGTAAAATAGAGCTCCCCTCCCCAACTCATTTACCCTTATTATAAGGACAGACCACGAATTCCTATTTTTCAGTGGCTCATAATCATTACTTTGCTTAAGTGGTTTTGGTGCTTCATTTGTCTCAGATTCAGCCAATGGGACCCCCCACAAGCTGGCTCGTGTAACCTTTGACATGCCATCATCATTTTTTCTTTTTCTTTTTTTTTTTGAGCATTTTCTTTACCATGTAATACATGGTCCAGGCTTATGCTGTATCAACCCTGCCCCGACTTTGGAAACGGCTGTATTCTGAGAAGCTGGATTCTTTTTCCCAGGCCATGACATTAGAGATCAAGGTCTGGGAGCTGGGGGTGCTCTGAGATCCCAGTGGCAGGCTGCAAAGCTCTCAACAGACAGAGCCAGAAACACATGATGGGTAATGTGTTAAAAACCTGACATACACGAACGGGCACCTCATTGTGCTCCCTCATATTCCCCATTGTGGTTTCCATAGCATGCTCTGGAATGATCTGGCTTCCTAATCCCTCTACCTGTTGCTCGTCCTCCAGAGCCGTCCACTAGCCCCACAGAGGCAGGGACAGACCTGTCTTGTCCTTCACAGGGGGCCCAGAGTGGAGGGGGCCTTTAAGGTCTCTCTGTTGAGTGGGTGCTCCTCTGTGGTTGCTGAGATTTGCCTGAGGTTATTGCGTTTGGAGTGAGGGTCCATGGAACATGCCATCTGGCTGGGCTGGGTGGTCTCAGCCCCTGGCAGTGGCGGATGAGTTTGTTTGGCAGCAGTTGTGTGTACCCACCTGCCAGTCACCTTCACTCCAGAGGGTCAGCCTCCCTGGGGACAGAGTTGCCCAGGCCACAAACCACACTGAAGGTGAGGGCCCGGGCCCTGAGTCCTCACAGCAGGGCTGCCCTTTGGGGAACCAGAGACTCATTTGTCAGGTCAGGAAACCAAGGCTCAGAGAGGCTCCGACACGTCTGTGGAAAGAGGCTGCGGAGCAAATTCCGCCTGAGTGCTTTGGGTCCATGTAGAACCGGGTGATCTGCGTACACTGTGGCAGCTGCACCTTTGGCACCATCTGAGCCTTTTCACTTCTCAGGGGAACACTCTTTTAATCCTGATTCAACTCCTCAGCCCCTGAGGGCTGCTGTGGGAGATCCCCCAACATCCCAAGGCTGTCCTCTGTTCCCCGCCCCTTTCCCATTTTCCTCAGGTCTGACTCACCAGCCTGGACTCTGATCCTCACTCTGCCACTGCTCTCTATGGGGCCTTTAATATCCGCCCACCCCCACCAGCCTCAGTTTCCTTTTCTGTTGCTGGGGCTAAGTACTGTTCCCTTTGAAGAGAGGTCCCACCTCCCCAGAGTCCTGGGAATGAGCCCCATGGAGGTCCTGTCTCTGTCCCCAAAACTTTACTGGTTGTTTAACCAGCAGACACAAGAAAGGGAGGGTAGCTCATTTTTCAAACAAAACGGTATCAGATGTGTGATTTGGTTTAAAAAAATATATTTCTGGCAATGGCTTGAGCTTTGCTCAAGAGAGAATGGGGAGGGGGAGTGGGGGAAGGGTCCGGACCCATTCCAGTGGCTTAAAAAACCCCAGATAAGTGTGTGGTGATTAAGCGCGACCATTAGCTCTAATGGGCAGTAATTGGCGATGAGAAATAATTTTCTGGGGCACAACTGCCCCTGGTGCCCCCCACGCCCTGGCCCAGTGGGGGGATGGCCAAGGGGCTGATTAACTCCCAGGCAGGAGGAAATGTCGGAGGCACAAAAAGTTTCCAGATTCGAGGGTAATTGGGAGAAGTTATTTCACTTTCCACATCAGGCTGATGAAGGGCCACCCACCTGCCACTGAGGGAGGGGCTGAACTGAGCTGCTTCCTGCCCAGGAATGAAGGGGATGGGCATGTGGGTATCCTAGGCCAAGGGGACGGGGAAGGGGCGCAGTTCCCTCCTGTATTGGTGCCCGCGGTGCAACCTGGGCAAGTCACTCGTCTGCAGGACACTGGTGCCTCACTGTCCCGGCAGGGCTGAGGATAACAGCCGCGTGAAGGATGATTGTGGGCCTGAGAGAAGGCGGATGCAGGCAGCGAGGGGAGGGCCCCAGCACAGCCCATGGTGAATGTGCCTCCACACAGACCCCCATGCTTGGCCCCTCCCTCCAGACTTGCTTTCCCATCAACAGGGTCCCATCCTCCCTTTAACTCACAGACAAACCCACGGACAGATAGCCCCAGCAGTTCAGATCTCCTCTTCCCCAGAACGAGCCAACCAAAGGCCCCCACTGCTCGTGTGTGTGTGTGTGTGTGTGTGTGTGTGTGTGTGAGAGTGTGTGTGTTCGTCACTCAGTCGTATCCAACTCTTTGCAACCCCCTGGACTGTAGCCCGCCAGTCTCCTGTATCCATGGGATTCTCCAGGCAAGAATACTGGAGTGGGTAGCCAATCCATTCCCCAGGGGATCTTCCTGACCCAGGGATCGAACCCAGGTCTCCCACATTGCAGGCAGATTCTTCACCGCCTGAGCCAGGATTTAAGGAAAGGCATCCCTCCTGGCTGGGGAGGGCGCAGTCTCCCTCCAGAGAGCTCAGCATGTCCGTTGAGATTAGCTGGACTCCACAGATCCCCTGTGTGTGATGCTCAGCCTGCCCAGCAGTTTGCATGGCCCATGTGTTCACGTCTCCACCCCACCCCTCCCTGACCCCGCCCAGTCTGACCCTAGAACCAGAGCTGGTCACTGCACACAGGTAAACCAAAGCCCCCGCCCATCTGCCCACTCTTTGTCCAAGGCCTGCCTCCATCCTTACCTGGGCCCCCTACTCCCTTCTTCCCCATCCAAACTCTCCCCTATCCAAAGCATGGATCCTTCCTTCCTACCTCTCCCCCTTTCTTCCTGTTTCTCTCTCCCTCCTTCTCTGTCTCTGTTTCTCTCCTCTCTTCCTCTCGCTCCTTGATCTTTCTTCCTTTTCCTCCTACCCCCACCCCATCTCTCTCTCTCTCTCTCTCTGGAATGTGCATTTCACAATGGCTCTAACCCAGGTGAGGGAGATGAACATGGCTCTTGCCCTGGTGAAGCTGATGTTCTACCAGTGACCCAGGCAAGAGAGAACCAACCCACGAACCAGCTCATGTCAAAGAGTATCTGCACTGAGAATACAATGAAACGTGCTCGAGGGTGGGGAGGAAACTAAGGTGTGTGGTTAGAGAAGGCCTTGCTAAATAAATGAATGAATGAAGGAGAGGATGAGATCAAAGATCCAACTGGGGCACCTTAAAGCATAGACGCAAGGCTGTCAGGAACCTTTCCCTCCTGGTTCATGGAAAGGGCTATAGTGTTCTACCAGCTTCACAGGAGGCAAAAGGCCAGGGCTGGGATGGCAGAGGAGAATCCTGCCATCTGCAGGCCAGGGCTTCGCCTCCGAAGTTGAGGGTATGCGCTAGGCCCTCAGGATGTCTTCACCACTGGCCAGCTCTGTGATCGTGGGCCTCTCTTGGCCCCACAGTGACTCCCACTGAAAATGAGACTCAGGGTGTCACCACCCTCATGGGACAGGCAGGGTACATAGGGCTGGCGGGTATGAAGAAGCCTCCAGTGACCATAGCTGCTGCCCAGGGAGCAGTGAAATATCTGTGGACGGGCTCCAGACTTCTTGGAGGAGGGGTTTGCCTTCTTTTTGCACAGTGTCCGTAAAAATCACAGTGACAGAGACAGGTGTGAACACTCATGCCCAGCACTGTTCTAAGCAGCTAGATATGTCTGTTTAGTCTGCCCCCAACACCCCTGGGAGGCAGGGACTCTTATAGAATCAGAGACCAACATGGAATAACTAGTCCATGTGTCTTTTGATCCCAGGCACTTTGTCTTCTTAAGTGTAATATCATCCTCACTGTGGCCTGTGGGGCAGCTTTCACTCTGTCAATATGCCCTCTCTACAGATGAGCAGACTGAGGCTCAGGGGCATCACCCCTAGGGGCGCTGTGGAGTGCAGAGAGCTGCAGGTGCCTCTGGTCCTGACCTGGCCCTGCACACACCTGCACGAAGGGCGCCTGCGCGGCGGCAGGAGCTGGCTGGGAGGCCGGGGGCTTTCAGCAGCTCATCGGCGGAACATTTGCATGTAATTTGGGAGCGGGTCACATGTGGGAGTCATCAGGCAGAGGAAAGGCTCAATCAGGGTCTAATCACTGTCTGTTTGGAGGGGTCTGGGCCCAAGTGAAAAATGAAAATGGGCCTATTTTGCTTGAGTGACAACCATCAACGGCCACCTTTGACCTCCGCACTCAGGCTCAGGGTCTGCCTGAGTTTTAAAAACCAGTCACCAGGGGATGCCCCTCCCCCAACCCCTTTGCTCCTTGGGTCTGGGCTGGTAGAATTCATTCATTCATCCCTCCTGCTTTCATTCTTTCAACAACCCAGCATCGGGCAGCATGGCAACAGTTAGGACCCTCTCTAGTGGACCTGGGGTTTGAGTCTTGACTGTGGCACCTAACTGCCAGGTGGCCTTGGGCAGGTGACTGACAGATGTCGGTGGTCCCATCTGTGGAGGTGGGGGGCAGGGCATGTGACACTATGAAGCAGCATTCAGTAATGGCTGGGGTGGTGGGGGTCCCAGAACATAAGCAGGCTGTGGGCTGCCACACCAGGGACAGGGACGTTGGGCTGGGGAGGGGCTCCTGTGTGAAGGTGCAGTGGAGTCCCCATCCTCCAGGGGAGGGGGCTGGGGCTCAGCCCGGAAAGTACAGGGGCATCTGCCAGGTGAACCAGAAGCCGGCCATGCAGGCTGGGGATGCAGAGCTGGGAGACCTCAGAGGGGGCAGGAGCGAACATGCCTCAAGAGGGCCATCCATGGGCAGTGATGCTCAGCTAAGGCCCTACTAACTGGGAGCAGAGTTTCTGCCCTTGGTTCACACCTGCACTGAGGGATTCCATCCACCAGGCATCCTCCGAAAATGGTCTCCCAGGAGTCCAAGGCCTTGTTCAGGGGCTCCCAGTCCTCAGGCCCTCCCCTGCCACTCTCCAGGCTTGTCCAGGGGCAGACTCCTCTAAATGAAGAAATGACTGACAGCCTGAATGAGTGACGGAACAGAAGAACCAACAAGCACCAGGACAGGGTTCCGGCCCTCAAGCTCAGATCCTTGGTGACCCGTCTTTTCTTAATGTCAGGAGCACTGCAGTAGGGTCACTGTCCACCAGGACCAGCTCGGGGGCGGGGCTGAAGCCAAAGCCTGTTGGGGGTGGACTGGGCCCAACCCGGCTGGCGCCCTGCCGTGTGAGGCTGGAGTTCCAGGTCGGGCCCTTTCAGGCTTGAGGAATTGCTCTCGGGCTGCGGCCCGGGAGGGACGCCCACTACATTAGCGCCTGCCTTGCTCCCTGATGGTGTTTATCGGGATGTGGAACGGGCCTCCAGGAAACCGTCTGGCAGCCCAGGCTTCAGCAAATGGATTGCCAATTAATCAGCATCTATTTATGAGAACGTTTAAACCATTATTAATGTAGTATAAATACGGAACCGCTGGCGGCCCAGGGTGTGTGGGTGGGGGGCCCATCTGCCTAGGAGAACGCTGCCATTACATTCCTGGGGCCTATTCCCACCCCACCCTCCTGGGCAGGGCCCCC
>SJYV01055846.1:335320-356233 GCA_006410875.1 Neotragus pygmaeus
TCCAAGCTTCTGAAGCCGACTGGCTGCTCCTCATGGAGAATCCATCTGCCACTCGCTATGGCAGGAGCAGGGGACCCTGGGGCAGGGTTTCACCCATGGTCACTCAGCACCCCAGAAGCCGAGGCTTCTGATGTCCTGAGGCTCTCAAGCTGTCTGCTCTGGACCCCGAGCCCTGGCCCAGCCACACAGGCATGCTGGGAAGGGAGAGAACAAAGAGGCAGCATGTGCCCCTATTTTCTGGCCCCGCTCCCCCGCCCCCCATTAGCCGAGCGAGGATTGTTTATATTACAGCAGGAATTATTCCAGCCCTAATCAGAGGCCCTGCGAGGTTTCGGCATTCGAGGTATTTCTTTACCCAAGGACACTCTCCAATCCTATAATTTCCATTTCCCCAGACGCCCCTGATTGAAAGCAAACATTTTATATTTGGAAAGGAAAAGGGCCATGTGCTATTCATAGCCCAGCCAGGCTGTCCAAGCGGGGCAAGGGGGCGGGCCTGGTGGGATGGACGGATCTGAGAGGGCAGAAGGGGCTTGGGCTGGGTCCCTGGGGTTGAGGGGGTGGGCAGACCCTAGAGCACTATGCCATGGGGAGACTGAAGACAAGGTGGGGAATATAAGCCCCTTTTCCTCTTCCATTTCCTCACTGCCTCACTGGGTAACTCCCACTGTTTTTTCCAGGTAAGGACAGGGATACCCCCAGTCTTGGAATGGGGCTGAATAAAGTATTAGTACTGTAATTCTGCATGGTCATGGGGCCCCTGGTCTCCACTTTGGGCTCAGCCAAGGTCCCAGGACCAGCTCTTATGTCTCTTCCCGGCGCTGCGTACCCCTCCCAGATTACCTACCTGCCATGACCCCAGACCCTCTCAGGGACCAAGAGGTGCACCAAGGTCATTGGCTAGCCTCCAGGCCTGGTCTCTGCCCTCATGTTTCTCTCCTGACCCAGGGTCTCCCCTCTTGCTATGTTTCAAAGGTCCAGGCAATGACCATGTGTCCCTTACTGGGACCACGGTCCCCACCAAGTAGCCAATGTGTATCTAGTCCTTTCTGCATGCCCAATACCGCTAAGCCTTTTCTAAGATCCTTCTATTAATCCTTTGAAGCAGACATTGTTGTTATTCCATTTTATGGATAAAGAAACCAAGGCTTGAAGGGCTTGAATAAAGTCACCGTGGTCCCATTTCTGTTTTCTTGCATCTCAGTGTCTCACTGCTTGCTTCCTAAGGCCAGTGAGACAAACTGAGGCATGTGTCCAGGTCACAGCTCACCTGGTACATACTAAGTGATAGGCATTTGATTCGCGTTTGAATGAATGCATCTCAGGGCAGCAGGGACACAGCAGGAAGCTTTGTTTTCCTCTGTTAAATCTGTACTGTTGAATGATTGAGAAAGAATTTTTTTTCTTAAAATTTAATTTTTCTTTTTATCAAAGTAATTCATACTTAGTTTTGTTAGCTGCTTTATTGAGTATAATTTATGTACAATAAAATGCACATCAAATTCCTGCGAGTGTCTGCTGCTCCTGTGCAACTGCTGGTGCAGTGTGACCACCGCTCTATGACCGCCTCCTGGTGTCCACGGACCCACCACTGAGATGATGTGTGGTGCATCCCCTGCCAAGCAGCTGACCATGGCTGAGATCCAGGCCATTGCTGACAAAGTGAAGTCTCTGCTGGAAGAGAAGGAAAACAAGAAGTTCCTGGTGCTCAGTGCTGTGGAGTTCAAAAGCCAAGGAGTTGCTGGGAGGACCTTCTTCATCAAGGTTCAAATGGATGATGACTTTGTGCACATTCAAGTGTTTGAAAGCCTTCCACAGGAGAACAAGCCAGTGGCCTCAACCAGCTACCAGATCCACAAAGGCAGACAAGATGAACTGACGTGTTTCTAGTCCTGATTTTGCACAGGGTCCATCTCCCACATGGGTCTCTCCTCTGCACACTTTTCTGGGACCATAGGCATTGCCACTTGGGGTGGGAGTGAGACCCACATCTTGGGTGTCTCTCTTCCTAGCTTTCATTGTGTTCATTTTTCCCCCATCCAATCAATGATCTTAACTAAATTACTTTCAAGGAGGGCTCCTGTTATCTTTAAATATATATATATATATATATATATATATGTATATTCTGTCTTCACACAAAAATGTAAAAAGTTGATCACTTTTTGAAAAAGCTTTATTGTTGATATAATTCATATATGATACAATTCACCTACTTAAAGCATCCAAGTCGATGTTTTTTGGCATATTACATTATTTTCAATTGTGGTGAAATGTGTACAGCATAAAATTTTCAATATTAATCATTTTAAGTACACAATTCAGTGGCAGCACTTATACTCACAATGTTGTGAAACCAAACAGAAACTGTCTCCATCAAACATTAACTCCACAATCCCCACTCCTCTCAGTCCCTGACACTCACTTCTTTATGCTTCATTGACTACACAAAAGTCTTTGATTGTGTGGATCACAACAAACTGTGGAAAATTCTTCAAGAGGTAGGAATACCAGACCACCTTACCCGCCTCCTGAGAAACCTGTATGCAGGACAAGAAGCAACAGTTAGAACTGGACATGGAAAAATGGACTGGTTTCAAATTGGGAAAGGAGTACATCAAGGCTGTATATTGTTACCCTGCTTATTTAATTTATATGCCGAGTACATCATGTGAAATGCCAAGCTGGATGAAGCACAAGCTGGAATCAAGATTGCCGGGAGAAAGATCAGTAACTTTAGATATGCAGATGGCACCATGCTTATGGCAGAAAGCCAAGAGGAACTAAAGAGCCTCTTGATGAATGTGAAAGAGGTGAGTGAAAAAGCTGGCCTAAAACTCAACATTCAAAAAACAAAGATATGGCATCCAGTCCCATCACTTCATGCCAAATAGATGGGGAAACAATGGAAAGAGTGACAAACTTTATTTTCTTGGGCCAAAATCACTGCAGATGGTGACTGCAGCCATGAAATTAAAAGATACTTGCTCCTTGGAAGAAAATCTATGACCAAATTACACAGCATATTAAAAAGCAGAGACATTACTTTGCCAACAAAGGTCCATCTAGTCAAAGCTCTGGTTTCTCCAGTAGTCATGTGTGGATGTGAGAGTTGGACTATAAAGAGAGCTGAGTGCTGAAGGATTGATGCTTTTGAACTGTGGTGTTGGAGAAGACTCTGGAGAGTCCCCTGGACTGCAAGGATATCCAACCCGTCCATCCTAAAGGAAGCCAGTCCTGAATAGTCATTGGAAGGACTGATGCTGAAGCTAAAACTCCAATAATTTGGCCACCTGATACAAAGAACTGACTCACTAGAAAAGACCCTGATGCTGGGAAAGATTGAAGGTGGGAGGAGAAGGGGATGACAGAGGATGAGATGGTTGGATGGCATCACTGGCTCGATGGACGTGAGTCTGAGCAGGCTCCAGGAGCTGGTGATGGACAGGGAAACCTGGCGTGTTGCAGTCCATGGGGTTGCAAAGAGTCGCATATGACTGAGCAACTGAACTGAACTGAACTGAACTGATTAAGTATGAAGTAGTATCTCATCCTGGCTTTGATTTGCATTTTCTTGAGGCCAAGAGACCCTCCACTCCTGGGTGGCAGGTCAGCTCCAGGGCAGACAGCGATTACTGGGTGGAAGATAGGCCCAACAGTGGCCAGCAGCAGCAAAAAGGCTGGGAAGCTCCAGCCTCCCTGGACTCCCTTCCCAGCCACTCCAGCAGGGCCTTTACCTCCATCCTAGGCCGCACACTGACCAACACCCAACAGTCAGTGAAGGTTTATACACTCAACGAGCACCAGCTGTGGGACAGCCAGGGCACTGGGCACATTGTCCAGCTACATGGAGCAGTGAAGGGCATGTCCCTGCCAGTTAGGGCCTCACAAAATGTGGTCCACTGGAGAAGGGAATGGCAAACCACTTCAGTATTCTTGCCTTGAGAACTCCATGAACAGTATGAAAAGATATGACACTGAGAGATGAGCCTCCCCCACCCCCGTCCACGGTTGATAGGTGTGCAATATGCTACTGGAGAAGAGCAGAGAAATAGCTACAGAAAGAATGAAGAGGCTGAGCCAAAGCAGAAATGACACCTAGTTGTGGATGTGTCTGATGGTGAAAGTAAAATCCAACACTGTTAAGAATAATATTGCATATGAACCTGTTAGGTCCATGAACCAAGGTAAATTGGATGTGATCAAACAGGAGATGACAAGAACGAACATCCACATTTTAGGAATCAGTGAACTAAAATGGATGGGAATGGGTGAATTTAATTCAGATCATCATTACATCTATAGCTGTGGGCAAGAATCCCTTAGAAAAAAAGGAGTAGCCTTCATCGGCAACAAAAGAGTCCAAAATGCAGTACTCAAGATGATTGTATTCTCAAAAATGACAGGATGATCTTGGTTCATTTCTAAGGCAAACCATTCAACATCACAGAAATCCAAGTCTATGTCCCAATAGCTCAGTAAAGAATCTGCTTGCAATGCAGGAGACCCTGGTTTGATTCCTGGGTCAGGAAGATCCACTGAAGGAAGGATAGACTGCCCACTCCAGTATTCTTGGGCTTCCCTTGTGACTCAGCTGGTAAAGAATCTGCCTGCAATGTGGGAGACCTAGATTTGATCCCTCAGTTGGGAAGATTCCTGGAGGAGGTGCATGACAACCCACTTCAGTATTCTTGCCTGGAGAATTCTGTGAACTATGCAGTCTATAGGGTCACAAAGAGTTGGACATCATTGAGCAACTTTCACTTTCATGCCCCAACCACTAATGCTGAAGAAGATGAAGTTGAATGATTCTATGAAGATTTACAAGACCTTTAAGAACTAACACCAAAAAAAGATGTCCTTTTCATCATAGGGGACTGGAAGACAAAAGTAGAAAATCAACAGATACCTGGAATAACAGGCAAGTTTGGCCTTGGAGTACAAAATGAAGCAGGGCAAAGCTAACAAAGTTTTGCCAAGAGAACACATTGATCATACCAAACACCCTTTTCCAACAACACAAGAGACAACTCTACACATGGACATCGCCAGATGGTCATTACTGAAATCAGATTGATTATATCCTTTACCACCATAGATGGAGAAGCTCTATACAGTCAGCAAAAGCAGGTCTGGAGCTGACTGTAGCTCAGATCATCAATTCCTTATTGCAAAATTCAGGCTCAAATCGAGGAAAGTGGGGAAAACCAGTAGCCCATTCAGCTATGACCTACATCAAATCCCTTATGATTATACAGTGGAGGTGACAAATAGATTCAAGTGACTAAATCTGGTAGACAGGATGCCTGAAGAACTCCGGACAGAGGTTTGTAACATTGTAGAGGAGGTGGTGACCAAAATCATCGCCAAGAAAAAGAAATGCACGAAGGCAAAGTGGTTGTCTGAGAAGGCCTTACAAATAGCTGAAAAGAGAAGTGAAAAGCAAAGGAGAAAGGGAAAGATATACGCGACTCAATGCAGAGTTTCAGAGAATAGCAAGGAGAGAGAAGAAAGCCTTCTAAAGTGAACAATGAAAAGAAATAGAGGGGAAAAAACTGAATGGGAAAGACTAGAGATGTCTTTAAGAAAATTGGAGATACTAGGGGAACATTTTGTGCAAAGATAAGCATAATAAAGGACAAAAACAGCAAGGACCTAACAGAAGCAGAAGAGATTAAGAAGAGGTGGCAAGAATATACAGGAGAACTGTACAAAATAGCTCTTTAAAGACAGGCATTCTGGAGTGTGAAGTCAAGTGGGCCTTAGGAAGCATTGCTATGAACAAAGCTAGTGGAGGTGGTGGAATTCCAGTTGAGCTATTTCAAATCCTAAAAGATGATGCTGTGAAAGTACTGCACTCAAATATGTGAGCAAATTTGGAGAACTCAGCAGTGGCCACAGGACTGGAAAAGGTCACTTTTCAGTTCAATCCCAAAGAAAGGCAATGCCGAAGAATGTTCAAATTACCATACAATTGCACTGATTTCACATGCTAGCAAGATTATGCTCAAAATCCGTCAAGCTAGACTTCAGCAATATGTGAACTGAAAGCTTTTATGTATAAGCTGAATTTAGAAAAGGCAGAGGAGCCAGAGATCAAATTGCTAACATTTACTGGATCATAGAAAAAGCAAGAGAATTAAAACAACAACAACAATCTACTTCTGCCTCATTGATTATTCTAAAGTCTATGACTGTGTGGATCACAACAAACTGTGGGAAATTCTTCAAGAGAAGGAATGCCAGACCACCTTACCTGCCTCCTGAGCAACCTGTATGCAGGTCAAGGCAACAGTTAGAACCGGACATGGAACAACAGACTGGTTCCAAATTTGGAAAGGAGTACATCAAGGCTGTATATTGTCACCCTAGTTATTTAACTTATATGCAGAGTTCAGTTCGGTTCAGTTGCTCAGTGATGTCCGACTCTTTGCAACCCCAAGAACTGCAGCACGCCAGGCCTCCCTGTCCATCACCAACTCCCGGAGTTCACCCAAACTCATGTCCATCGAGTTGGTGATGCCATCCAGCCATCTAATCCTCTAACATCCCCTTCTCCTCCTGCCCCCAATCCCTCTCAGCATCAGGGTCTTTTCCAATGAGTCAACCCTGCGTATGAAGTGGCCAAAGTATTGGAGTTTCAGCCTCAGCATCAGTCCTCCCAAAGAACACCCAGGACTGATCTCCTTTAGGATGGGCTGGTTGGATCTCCTTGCAGTCCAAGGGACTCTCAAGAGACTTCTCCAACACCACAGTTCAAAAGCATCAATTCTTCGGTGCTCAGCTTTCTTCACAGACCACCTCTCACATCCATACATGACCACAGGAAAAACCATAGCCTTGACTAGACGGACCTTTGTTGGCAAAGTAATACCTCTGCTTTTAAATATGCTATCTAGGTTGATCATAACTTTCCTTTCCAAGGAGTAAGCGTCTTTTAATTTCATGATTGCAGTCACCATCTGCAGTGACTTTGGAGCCCAAAAAATGAAGTCTGTCACTGTTTCCACTGTAGTATGTACGTAATTTTAATGTTTTTTGTTCCCTGTTTTATTATTCTATATTTTATAATTTTTGTCTNCAGCCTGTGCTTCTTCCAGCCCAGCATTTCTCATGATGTACTCTGCATATAAGTTAAATAAGCAGGGTAACAATATACAGCCTTGACATACTCCTTTCGCAATTTGGAACTGGTCCATTTTTCCATGTCCAGTCCTAACTGTTGCTTCTTGACCTGCGTACAGATTTCTCAGGAGGCAAGTCAGGTGGACTGAATGTGAAGAAATAGGAATCCTGGGGTTACAGTTTTGAATGTGTAGTTTGATTTGACATCAATTGCCTTAAGAAAGATCACAAGTCATTGGGGTAAGGGGTGCTTTTTATTAAGGCATCAAGGCATCACTAAGTACAAGAAAGAGACCAAGATGTTTTCAGATGACAGGAGTAGATGGAGCTATAGCCCACAGAGGATTTTTGTACCTGTTCATTAGACTAGTTTTACACTGGAAGTGACAACTTCAGTCATCCCTGTATCCCTTACAGTGACAGATAAGCTCATATGCAGGTGGTTCTCAATTAGGTTGGTTGCATAAATGAATGATAATGACAGTATCTCTTGAGGTNTCAGCTGGTACAGAGGCCCTGTTTGCGCACTCAGTTTTTTAAGCAAATATTTGTTTGTTTGTTTGGCTGCAGCAGGGGTTGGCCCTGGCACTTGGGACCTCCCACGTTCATGGCAGCACGTCGGCTCTAGCGCCCTGACAAGGGATCGAAGCTGGGCCCCCGCATTGAGAACACAAAGTCTTAGCCCCTGGACCCCCAGGGAGGTCCCTGTCCCCCACTTTATACAGGGTGTCTGTCTTTTCCTCAAAAAGCGTGGGCCCTGAGGACCGTTTTCACTGGATAAGCCCAGTTTTCTTGCTCAGCTATAACTGAGCATCGTACTCCCTTCACAGGCAGGCCAAGGTGTCCTAGGTAGCTTCTCTTGTATTTCACTGTTCTTTTCTTTCATTCATTTATTTATTCAGTTCAATTGCATCTTTGATCAGAATTAGAATAAAAAATTCAAGGTACTATTATCAACAGGAGGAATAAGGACTTGTGTCTTTGGAAATACGATTTTTTTTTTACTTTAAGCTTGATGTTTTATAAGAGCACCATTTATCTCACATATATGCATTGCAGACTCGGAGATGTAGACACCTGTAAGGATGGTAACCAGACAGTGTGGGCTGAGCCTTGGGCTGGCAGGATGGTGTTGGGCAGGCCCATGTTCCATGAAGTCCCACTGAATTACACTTTGCAAGTGTGTGATTGCTCAGTCGTGTCTGACTCTTAGAGATCCTGTGGACTGTAGCCCACCAGGTTCCTCTGTCCATGGGATTCTCCAGACAAGAATACTGGAGTGGGTTATGATGCCCTCCTCCAGGGGAATGATACTTTTGTGAAATAAATAATTTAAATGTTTCTACTTCTTAGATAACGCATCAGTGAGTAAAATGATATAGACTTGTTCGGATGGCTTGCCATGAGTTTTTTTGTAATTGCTTATTTGTTTTCCCAGTATACAGATATTCCAAGTTTATTTCAACAAGCACCTTGACTTCTTCATTTTTTTCATGATGCAAGTGAGTGTTCTGATTCAGGGAGACATGAATTCTACTTAACTAATAAAACAAAAAATGTGGCAGTAGAAATTCATGGCCCTGTTTGGCATGTTTTGTAAGCTTGTAAATGCTTCCTTTTACTTTATAGTCCACAGACTAATGGGGTATTTGTAGGTATACTGGACTTTGATATCTTCGAGTGAGTCGTGTTAAAATAATAACCATACAACATTTTTGTCTATTAAAAACATTTGGTTATATTCAACCTAGGATCTACATAAAACTAAATATAATGTAAATATATATATGTATATATTTTAACAAGGAAAGAACAAGTAAAAGGAAAACTAAAGGAATTACAAGCAGGCAGAAGAATGAGAGGCGATGTGAGGACCGGCAGAGAAGCAGCGCTCTAGCAGTCAGGGCCCCGGTAGAGAAATGCTGCTTTGCTTTCTGGGTTATTCACTGCTGTGTGTGGTAGGCGAGCAGGATGAGGGCGTTCTTCGGACCAGCATGGTTATATCATAACATCACAACCCTCTGAAAGCCAGGAGAGACTTTTTTTCCCTCTCCTTCTCTGTGGTAGAGCCTCCCAGGTGACACAGTGGTAAAGACTCTGCCTGCCAATGCAGGCTTGATCCCTGAGAGAAGGGAATGGCAGCCCACCCCAGTATTCTTGCCTGGGAAAGCCCACGGACAGAGGAACCAGCTGGGCTACAGCCCACGGTGTCACACACACACAGGTGGTAAAACAGAATAAAAGTGTTGTTAGTAACAGAATCTATCTCCAAACACTCCCAAAGTGCCCTTTCTGTTTATACCAAATCAAGGTGACCCCTGCTCTGTTTATGCCTTTTTTTTTTTCATTTGGATACGTACTCTTTCTACCACACTCAACTACCTGACTTTGCTTCCACTGCTTAGCAAACATTGTTTCTCTGAGCCTTAGCTTCTTCCCAGGACTCCTGTAACCAGGCACCCGACACAGGGAGGCTGGCAGCAACAGAAATGTGTTAGCCTCCAGGTCTGGCAGCCACAGTCCAGACACAGGCTGCTGGGGGTGGGGGCGGCCCTTCCTCAAGGGTCTCGGGGAGGACCTTTGCCCTGCGTGTCTCCCAGCTTCTGCTGCTAGTCGGCAGCCCTTGCCTTCCCTTGGCCGGAGCCGCGTCCTTCTAACATGCCTCTGCAATCAGGCGGCCGTTGCTGTGTGTCTGCCCTGGGCCTCTAGGCCTCTGTGTCCAAATTCCCTCTCCTTTCTTGTTTTCTAGGTTTTGTTTTTGATGTGAGTCCTTTTTAAGTCTTTACCGAGTTTGTTACCATATGATTTCTGTTGATTTTTTTTTTGGGGGGGGGGGGTGCCGCACAAGGCATGTGAGATCTGAGCGCCCCAACTAGGGATCGAACCTGCACCCCCTGCATTGGAAGGCAGAGCCTAACTGCTGGGCCACCAGGGAAGTCTCTCCCTCTCCTTTCAAGGACGCCAGGCCCATCTTAATCCAGCACGACCTCATCTCAACTTGATCACATCTACAAAACCCTTCTTGCCAAGAGAGGTCACATTCGCAGGTACCAAACGTAAACAGACTTTCAACATGTGTAAACACAATCTAACATCTGCTGGTTGTCAAATGCACTTGCTAGTCCTGTGTCCTTATATTCTTTGTCTGTTTTTGTATGCCTTGAACTTCTGTATGCCTTGAATCTACGTTTTAAAAATCCCCTTTGCTCCAGAAACTCTAATCAGAACTTTGTCCCTCCAGCTCTGTCAAAGTTCCCTCTTGTCAAGACCAGCAAAGTTGCTAAACCCAACTAATGAACAATCTCAGTCACAAGTGACTTCTTCTTTCATCTCTGAAACCCTCCCTTTACTGGCCTCTGCAATCCTGCTCTCAGGCTTGAATTTCTGTCATTTTGCCAGTCTCTAGAGTAGGGGCCCCACCTGGGACATGTCCTCTTCCGTATTCACAGACGGTTCCTAAGAGATTGCATCTAATTCTGTGACTTTAAACCTTGGCTCTGTGCTGACAATTCTCAAACTTTACGTCTCCAGCTTGGCCTGTTTCCCTGATCTCCAGATTTATATAAACACCAGCCTTCTCCCGATCTCTGCTAGATGTTTACTGGGCATCACTATTAAACTGCCCTCTTGACTTTGCCCCAGAATAAAATGTTGGAGCCAGCATGGGCTCACATGTCCTTCTCATTTATCCCTCAACTCTCTTCAAAGGGTGTATAACTCCTTGCTCCTTAATTCCACAGCTGCTTCGCTATTTCCGCTCATCATAAACATTTGTCTGAACCATTGCAGTAAGTTTCAGACCCATCTTCCTGCTTCTCCCTTGCCCCTACAATCTGTTTTCGTCACACCAGCTAAAGAAATTCGTGTAAACCAGAAGTAGCAGAACGCCACATCTTGGCTAAAATCCCTTCACGGCTTTAGCATCTCAAGGTCCCAAATCTTCACCCTCCTCGTCAGCTCTCTGTGCCCTGGCTCCTGCTGCCTCCCTGGTGTCATCTAACACTCAGCCATTCTGCTCTCTCTGACCTGGGACCCACCACGAGGATGCCTGTTCCTTCAACAGGTCAAGTAGCCTTCCCACTCAGGGGCTTCGTGTCTACTGTTCCCTCTGCCTGGAATGCTCTTCCCGTTCAGGTGTTTACATGGCCAGCAATATTTCTTGAGGTCCTTGCTCATGTATCTCATCCTCTGAGAGGCTTGCGCTGTCTGTGTTAGCGCCTGCCCCTCTCTCTGACCCTTAGGCGCCTTTGTTCTCCTGCATGGTACTCATCGTCCTTGCTGTATTATATCCCCACTGTCTCTTTTCTATTTCTGCCTCCTCCTATTACAGTACACAGATCTGCTTGTGGCTTTTGCAGCTGTATCAACAAGACCCAGAAGAGTGGGCGATGTAGTAGACAGACAGTAGTACTGGTGGGCTGAATGTCTCTTATTTCCACTCCAGGAAACGTGTGTTGGCCACCTTCTTGGTTTGGGGTTTGTTTTTTTTTTTTTTTTTTTNGTATACATCCTGTAGAACATGATGTGCAAGTCTTGTATTGAAGAAGAGCCTACTCTCACCTAGGAATAAGTGAGAGATTACAAATGCAAAATTAATATGTTAGTTTTTTTTGGAGAAGGCAATGGCACCCCACTCCAGTACTCTTGCCTGGAAAATCCCATGGACGGAGGAGCCTGGTAGGCTGCAGTCCATGGGGTTGCTAAGAGTCAGACAAGACTGAGCGACTTCACTTTCACATTTCACTTTCAGGCATTGGAGAAGGAAATGGCAACCCACTCCAGTGTTCTTGCCAGGAGAATCCCAGGGATGAGGGAGCCTGGTGGGCTGCTGTCTCTGGGGTCGCACAGAGTCAGACACGACTGATGTGACTTAGCAGCAGCAGTAGCAGCATAGTTGATTAACAGCACTGTGCTAGCTTCAGTATACAGCAAGCGATTCAAGTATACCTGTACAAGCATCCATTCTTTTTCAAATTCTTTTCCCATTTAGATTATTACAGAACACTTTTTTTTAAACCTTTTACTTTTTAATTGGGGTATAGCAAATTAACAATGCAATAGTTGCCAAGTGAACAGTGAAGAGACTCAGCCATCCATATGCGTGCATCCATTCTCCCTGAACTCCCCGCCCATGCAGGCTGCCACATGACCCTGAGCAGAGTTGCCTGTGCTGTACAGTAGGACCTTGTTGGTATCATTTCAAATACAGCAGTGTGGACGTGTCCAGCCCCCTCTCCCAACCTCTTCCTCCCGCCCTTTGCTCCTGGTAACCCTAAACTACTTCTCTAAGTCTTTGGGGGTTCCTGTTTTGTACATAAGTTCACTGGTATCATTTTTTCAGATTCTGTATTTACGCGATATCTTCGGCTCTTTGTCTTTCTGAAGGTGGTGTAATTTTAAAATTGGGAAGCCTCCTGCACAGAGACCCCAGCAAGAGGTTAACAGGAGCGGATCTGAGGCGCTCATTTTGCTTCGCCTCCAATGAGACAGCCGGCCTGAGGCTCCCCGCTTTTTGCCCTGGATGCAATCGGGCGGAACATATGCGGGCCCTCCCAGCAGCAGCTGCCCAGACCTTCCAGAAAACTGCTGTGCAGGCAGCCATCTCCCCGCGGCTCTCCTCTTTAATTGAATGAGAACCAGCAGGTGACCGGTGCCATGCGGGGGAATCAGGCACACTCTCGGCTTGTCGCTGTGGGATGGAGCTAGTGTGCGGCCTCTTAAGTGGAGTCCTGGATGCTTCTGGGGGCAGGGTGCTTGGACAGCTTCTTACTAGCATTATTTCTATGTGCTAGAGTCATGACTCTGACCAGTATTTTTACCGAAGATGCAGTTAAGATGGAGAGTCATGACGTTTCATGTTCTCGATTGGATAAAACCAGATCCTGCAACCCATCATTATGTATCCTACAATCTATCCTAAGAAAATGTTGCTACATCTTAAATACATTTTTCTCCTAATGTCAGTCATGATCAGTGATAAGAAAGTGGGCGGGGGCATCCCAGAAGAGCGTACCTTGCCCACATATCATCTATTTGTTCTATGGATGATCCATGTCCAATTGCCACCAAATGGCTAGAACTATAGAGAATTGAAAAAGTCTGCAGATGCAAAATGGGGAGGAGTGTTAATTAAGCAGGAAAAAGGTGAGCATTGCCGTGAATGTTCCACGAAATCTCAAGCCTTAGAAGAGCAATCATGTTCACGAGACCTTGCTTTTACAGAGAATTTTGAAGAAAGTATCTGTTCTGAAGGAGGTCTGCTCAGTTCCACTCAAGTGAAATAGTGAAACACATTTCAATTTATAACTCAGAGACTCTCTTTATTCCATCTGTATACAGTGACTACCAAAGCAGCTTGTATATCGTGGGAAGAGAAATTTACAAACTATTTACACTCAGATACACCAAAGGTACATAAAGCCAAGTAAAGCATGTACCTAGATGAGAGATAAGATTTTACATAAATTCTTTTATGGTACTTAATGAGAACATGCATATTAACTTACTTCTGTTGAAGTATCATTGACTTACAATGTTGTGTTAGTTTCAGTATATACATATATGTGTATACGTATATATATATATACATACATATACACACACACATATATGTGTACATGTGTATACACAGGTTTCCCTGGTGGCTCAGGTGGTAAAGAATCTGCCTGCAGTGCGGGAGACCTGGGTTTGATCCCTGGGTTGGGAAGATCCCCTGGAGAAGGGAAAGGCTACCCATTCCAGTATTCTGGCCTGGAGAATTCCTTGGACTATATAGTCCATGGGGTCGAAAAGAATCAGACACGACTGAGCAATTTTGACAATCAAAATATATACATACACATATATATCTGTGTAAACACAGATCTATATACATATATATATATTCTTTTTCAGATGATTTTCCCTGATATGTTACTAGAAAATATTGAATATAGTTCCTTATGCTATACAGCCCTTGTTGTTTATATTAATATATTTATATATTTGTATATTTATATATGTTACTGTTGTTTAGTTCTGAACTTGTGTCTGATTCTGCGACCCCATGGACGGTAGCCTGCCAGGCTCTGCTGTCCTTAGGATTTCCAGGCAAGAATATGGAGTGGGTTGCCATTTCCTTCACCAGGGGATCTTCCCCACCCGGAGATCAAACCCATGTCTCCTGCATTGCAGGTGGATTCTTTACCACTGAACCGCCTGGGAAGCCCAGATCTATATTTCAGTTCAGTTCAGTTCAGTCGCTCAGTCGTGTCCGACTCGCNAGGAACTAAAGAGCCTCTTGATGAAGGTGAAAGAGAAGATTGAAAAAGCTGGCTTAAAACTCAACATTCAAAAAACAGAGATCATGGCATCCAGTCCCATCACTTCATGGCAAATAGATGGGGGAAAATGGAAAGTATCAGATTTCATTTTCTTGGGTTCCAAAATCACTGCGGATGGTGACTACAGTCATCAAATTAAAAGATGCTTGCTCTTTGGAAGGGGCTTCCCTGGTGGCTCAGCTGGTAAAGAATCTGCCTGCAATGAGAGAGACCTGGGTTTGATCCCTGGGCTGGGAAGATCCCCTGGAGAAGGGAAAGTCTACCTACTCCAATATTCTTGCTTGGAGAATTCCAGGGACTGTGTAGACTATGGGGTCGCAAAGAGTTGGTCACGACTGAGGAGAAAAGCTATGACAAACCTAGACAGCATATTAAAAAGCAGAGGCATCATTTTGCTGACAAAGGTCCATATTATCAAAGCTATGATTTTTCCAGTAGTCATGTGTGGATGTGAGATTTGGATCATAAAGAAGGCTGAGTGCCAAAGAATTGATGCTTTTGAACTCTGGTGCTGGAGAAGACTCTTGAGAGTCCCTTGGACAGCAGGAAGATCAAACCAGTCAGTCCTATAGGAAATCAACTCTGAATATTCGTTGGAAGGACTGATGCTGAAGCTGAAGCTCCAATACCTTGGCCAACTGAAGGAAATAGCCAACTCTGGAAGAGTCTGATGATGGGAAAGATTGAGGGCAGGAGGAGAAGTGGGTGACGGAGGATGAAATAATTGGATGGCATCACCAACTCAACAGACATGAGTTTAAGCAAACTCAGGGAGACAGTGAAGGACAGGGAAGCCTGGTGTGCTGCAATTCATGGGGTTACAAAGAGTCAGACATGATTTAGTGACAACAACAGCAATGATGTTAAACATTCTTTCATGTATTTTCATTTTGGTCATTTGTATATCTTCATTGGAGAAATGTCTATTTAAATCCTTTGCCTGATTTTTAATTGGGTTGTTGTTTTTATTATTGAGTTGTAGGAGTTCTTTATATATTCTGAATATTAANATTCTTTCATGTATTTTCATTTTGGTCATTTGTATATCTTCATTGGAGAAATGTCTATTTAAATCCTTTGCCTGATTTTTAATTGGGTTGTTGTTTTTATTATTGAGTTGTAGGAGTTCTTTATATATTCTGAATATTAAACCCTTATCAGATACATGATTTACAAATGGTTTCTTCTAATTTGCAGATTGTCTTTTAAACTTTCATGATGAACTTGATATGTTTTGACACATGCATTTGTCTATCTATTTGTCTATCACCTGTCTTCATGGAGACTTCACTACAGTCAAAATGCTGAACAGCCTCAAAGTTTGTCATAATCAGCTTTTATTTTTCACTCAGCACAATTATATGGAAAATTATTCACATTGTTGTATATATCTATACTTCATTCCTTTTTTATTACTGAGCAGTATTCAATGAAATGAATATACCACAGTTTGTTTATCCAGTCATTCATTGAAGGACATTTGATCTGGTTTGGTTCCAATTTGGAGCTTTTATTTTTGGTTATTAAAGTTGCTCTGAACATCCATATGTAAGTCTTTTGTGAGGAGTCATGTTTTTATTTCTCTTGGGTAAATACCTATGGATGGAATTGGTGGGTCACATGTTAATTTTATGTTTAATTATTTGAGGAACCACCCAACTCTTTGCCAAAGTAGTAACACAATTTTACATTCCCACCAGTAGCATATGAGAGTGCCGATTTCTCTACATTCTTGCTAATACTTACTACTATCTTCTTTTGGTTATAACCATTCTAGTGAGTATGAAGTGCTATCCAGTGGTTTTTCACTGACTTTTTCCTGATGGCTAATGATGGTGAGACCCTTTTACATTCTTATTAGCTATTTGTATGTCTGCCTTAGAGAAATGTCTGTTCAAATGTTTTGCCCATTTTTAAATTGAGTTGTTTGGTTTTTAAATTATTGAGTAGTAGAGTTCTTTGTATGTTCTAGATATAATTCCCTTATAGGATTTGTAACTGTCTTATCCCACTTTGTGTTTCTCTTTTTACTTCCTTGATGGTGTTCTTTGAAGCACAGAAAGTTTTAATTTTGATGATATCCAGTCTTTTTCTTTTGTTGCTAACTCTTCTGATATCATAACAAAGAAATCATTTCCTAATCCAAGGTTGTGAAGAGTTACACTGATGTTTTCTTCTAAGACACATAGTTTTAGCTCTTACATTCAGACCTTTGATGCATTTTGAGTTAATTTTTGTATATGGTGTGAAGTAGAGATCCAAATTTGTCCTTTGGAGTGTGGATCTATAGTTGCTGAAGCACCATTTGTTAAAAAGCTTACTCTTTATTGAATCATGTTATAGAAAATCAATCGACTGTCAATATAGGGGCTCACTTCTGGATTCTCAGTTCTGTTCCCTTGATCTACATTTCTCTCCTATGTCAGCACCACCCTATCTTGGTTACTATAGTTTTGTAGTAAATTTTGAAATGGGGAAAAGTGGGTCCTCCAACTTTGATCCTTTTCAAGATTATTGTGCCTATCCTGGGTCCCTTCAATTTCTATATGAATTTTAAGATCAACTTGTTAATTTCTGAAAAGAACTCAGCTAGGATTTTGATAGGGATTATATTGAACCTGTGGATCATTTGGGATAGTATAGGCATTATAACAATATAAAGTCTTTCATTCATAAACCTGAATCAGGTGAAAGATACGTCTTTCCATTTATTGGGGTCTTCTTTAATTTCTTTCATTAATAATTTTCCGTTTTCAAAGTAAAAGTTTTACACTACTTTTGTTAAATTTATCAAGTATTTTTTTCTTTTTGATGTTACAAATAGAATTGTTTAGAAATATTTAATTTTTATATATTGATCTTGTATTCTACAACCTTGATGAATTTGTTTATTCTAAGGGATTAGCTCTCTTTCAAATGTTTGGTAGAATTTATCAGTGAAACCATTTGGTCTTGGATTTAGTTTTGGGAAGTTTTTTTTTTTTTTTTTTTACAAAGTCATTCTCTTTACTTGTATAAGTCTATTCAGTTTTTCTCTTTCTTCTTTTTCTTGAGGTATAATTGGACATTATATTAGTTTCAAGGTGATCTGATATTTGATAATGATTTGATATTTATATATATTGTGAACTGATCACCACAGTAAGTTTGTTTCTTCCTGAGTCAGATTTAGTTGTTTTTCTTTCTAGGAATTTGTTCATTTCATCTAAGTTATCTAATTTGTGGCAAACAGTTGTTCATAGATTTCTCTTATAATTATTTTTGTTTCTATAAGGTTGATAGTTATGTACCTTCTTTTTTTCCTGATTTCAGTAATTTTAGAATTTTCTTTTTTTTTCCTTGTCAATCTAGCTTAAGATCTGTCAGTTTAGTGAGACTCTTCTGAGAACCAATACTTGGTTTAGTTTGATTTTCTCTATTGTTTTTCTATTTCGTTAATTTCCACTGTAATACTTATTTTATCCCTGCTGGTTGCTTTGAGTTCAGTTTGCACTTCTTATTTCTAGGTTCTTAAGGTGGAGAGTCAGAGAAGGTAATGGCACCCCACTCCAGTATTCTTGCCTGGAAAATCCCATGGATGGAGGAGCCTGCTAGGCTGCAGTCCATGGGGTGGCTAAGAGTCGGACATGACTGAGCGACTTCACTTTCACTTTCGTTCACTGGAGAAGGAAATGGCAACTCACTCCAGTGTTCTTGCCTGGAGAATCCCAGGGACAGGGGAGCCTGGTGGGCTGCCGTCTATGGGTAGCACAGAGTTGGACACGACTGAAGCGACTTAGCAGCAAGGTGGAGAGTTGTTAGTTTGAGGTCTTTCTTCTTATTTCATGTAATTTATACCTATAAATTGTACCCTAAGCACTTCTTTAGCTGCATCTCAGAACTTTTCTTGCTATTTTTATCTTTATTCATCTCAAAATATTTTCTAATTTCCTTTATGATTTTTTCTTGACCCATTTACATTTATGATGTTATTTAATTTCCACACGTTTGTGAATGTCTCAAATTTCTTTCTAATTTCCAATTTTATTCCATTTTGAGGAGGTCATACTTTGCAAGATGTTAACCCTTTTAAATTAATTGAGGTTTGTTTTAT
This sequence comes from Neotragus pygmaeus, assembly GCA_006410875.1. Lineage (NCBI taxonomy): Eukaryota > Metazoa > Chordata > Mammalia > Artiodactyla > Bovidae > Neotragus > Neotragus pygmaeus. Next base: position 353,861 of record SJYV01055846.1, read on the forward strand.
AACCTACCATATGATCTGCCTGTAGAATGTTTCATGCATGCTTGAGGGGGAAAAAAAATGTGCATTCTGCTCCTGTTAGGTGTTCTACGGGTATCAATTAGGTCTAATTTTTATACATTGTTATTCTGGTCTTCTCTTTTCTTGTTGATCTTCTCCTTGGTTGTTCCATCCAGTAATGAAAGTACAGCATTAAAGTCTCTGATGATTATCATTGAGTTATCTATCTCTACCCTCAACTCTGTCAGCCTTTGGTTCATTATTTCAGGGCTCTGTTGTTAGGTGATTCAGTTCAGTTCAGTTCAGTCACTCAGTCATGTCTGACTCTTTGTGAGCTCATGAACCGCAGCACACCAGGCCTCTCTGTCCATCACCAACTCCTGGAGTTCACTCAAACCCATGTCCATTGAGCCGGTGATGCTATCCAACCATCTCATCCTCTGTTGTCCCCTTCTCCTCCTGCCCTCAATCTTCCAGCATCAGGGTCTTTTCAAATGAGTCAGCTCCTCACATCAGGTGGCCAAAGTATTGGAGCTTCAGCTTCAACATCTGTCCTTCCAGTGAGCACCAAGGACTGATCTCCTTTAGGATGAACTGGTTGGATCTCCTTACAGTCCAAAGGCCTCTCAAGAGTCTTCCCCAAAACCACAGTTCAAAAGCATCAATTCCTTGGTGCTCAGCTTTCTTTATAGTCCAACTCTCACATCCATACATGACCACTGGAAAAAACCATAGGTGCATACATGTTCATAACTGTTATAACTTCCTGATGGATTGATATTCATATCATTAGAAAATGTCCCTCTGTGTTTAGTAAAAAATCTTAAAGCTATTTTGTCTGATATTAGCATAGCCATATCAAATTTCTTACGGTTCCTGTATGCATAATATATCTCATTTCATTTTTTTACTTCCAATCTGTTGGATCTCTGAATCGAATATATGTTTCCTACAGCCAGCATGTATATAGTTGGGTGATTTTTTTTAATCCACTATGACAATCCCTGCATTTTGGTTGGACTACTTAATTCATTCACATAAATGTAATTGTTAGTATAGTTGGATTTACATCTGTCATTTTACTTTTATTTACTCTATACCTCTTTACTTCTTTTGTTGCTCCTTTACTTCTTTCTTGTGCACGAACTGAATGTTTTCTCATGTAACGTTTTAATTCCTATAATGACTCTCTATTTTGTCTCATTATTTCTTTAGTGGTTGCTGTAGGACCTACTGTATACATCTTATAAGAATCTGCTTCAGATTTCTAAAAACTTGATTCCAGTGAGCTACAGAAATGTTGTTACTAGATAGCTCTTCCTCTTTTTGTACTATTGTTGTTGTACTAATTACATCTATATGTGTTACTAAACTGACAGGAGGCAGTGATCAAGACTATCCCCAAGAAAAAGAAATGCAAATAGGCAAAATGGTTGCCCGAGGAGGCCTTACAAATAGCTGAGAAATGAAAATAAGTTAAAGGAACAGGAGAAAAGGAAAGATATACCCATTTGAATGCAGAGTTCCAAAGAATAGCAAGGAGAGATAAGAAAGCCTTCCTCAGTGATCAATGCAAAGAAACAGAGGAAACGCTAGAACAGGAAAGACTAGAGATCTCTTTAAGAAAATTAGAGATACCAAGGGAATATTTCATGCAAAGATGGGCTCGATAAAGGACAGAAATGGTATGGACCTAACAGAAGCAGAAGATATAAAGAAGAGCCGGCAAGAATACACAGAAAACTATACAAAAAAGATCTTCATGACCCAGATAACCATGATGGTGCGATCACTCACCTAGAGCCAGACATCCTGGAATGTGAAGTCAAGTGGGCCTTAGAAACCATCACTACAAACAAAGCTAGTGGAGGTGATGGAATTCCAGCTGAGCTATTTCAAATCCTAAAAACTGATGCTGTGAAAGTGCTGCAGTCAATATGCCAGCATATTTGGAAAACTCACCAGTGACCACAGGACTGGAAAAGGTCAGTTTTCATTTCAATCCCAAAGAAAGGCAATGCCAAAGAATGCTCAAACTACCACACAACTGTACTCATCTCACAAAGTAATGCTAGCAAAGTAATGCTCAAAATTATCCAAGCCAGGTTTCAACAGTACATGAATTGTGAACTTCCAGATGTTCAAGCTGGATTTAGAAAAGGCAGAGGAACCAGAGATCAAATTGCCAACATTCATTGGATCATAGAAAAAGCAAGAGAGTTCCAGAAAACATCTACTTCTGCTTTATTGACTATGCCAAAGCCTTTGACTGTGTGGATCACAACAAACAGAGGAAAATTCTTCAAGAGATGGGAAGATCAGACCACCTGACCTGCCTCTTGAGAAACCTATATGCAGGTCAGGAAGCAACAGTTA
>SJYV01055846.1:358881-377000 GCA_006410875.1 Neotragus pygmaeus
TCAGCTTTCTTCACAGTCCAACTCTCACATCCATACATGACTACTGGAATACCATAGCTTTGACTAAACGGACCTGGTTCCATCACTTCATGTCAAATCGATGGGGAAACAATGGAAACAGTGACAGTCTTTATTTTGGGGGGCTCCAATCTCACTGCAGATGGTGACTACAGACATGAAATTAAAAGACACTTGCTCCTTGGAAGAAAAGTTATGACCAACCTAGACAGCATATTAAAAAGCAGAGACATTACTTTGCCAACAAAGGCCCATCTAGTCAAAGCTATGGTTTTTCCAGTAGTCATGTATGGATATGAGATTTGGACTATAAAGAAAGCTGAGGGCTGAAGTATTGATGTTTTTGAACTGTGGTGTTGGAGAATACTCTTGAGAGTCTCTTGGACTGCAAGGAGATCCAACCAGTCAATCCTAAAGGAAATCAGTCATTGGAAAGACTGAAGCTGAAACTCCAATACTTTGGCCCCCTGATGCGAAGAGCTGCTGACTCATTTGAGAAGACCCTGATGCTGGGAAAGATTGAAGGCAGGAGGAGAAGGGGACAAAAGGGTTGAGATGGCATCACTGACTCGATGGACATGAGTTTGAGCAAGGTCCAGGAGTTGGTGATGGATAGGGAAGCCTGGCATACTGCAGTCTGTGGGGTTGCAAAGAGTTGGACATGACTGAGCGACTGAACTGAACCAACGGTACACTGTAATAATTTCTATTTTATATATAGAGAGAAGCTGAAAAAAGAAAGGAGAACAAGTTTGTATTACTGAGTTGTTATATTTACTTCGTTATTTAGTATTTCTGTTTTTCTTCATGAATTCTCATGGGTTCAAATTACAATCTGGTGTCGTTTTCCTACTGTGATATAGCTCAGCTCTTTTCCACCTCATTTGTGATGTTGTTGTCATATATATAACATATGTATCCCACCAATGCATTTATATACAAGTTATTTCATACAGATGCTTTTTAAAATCAGTTAAGAGAAGAAAGAAAAATACAAAATTTTCAGTATAATTTTCTAATAATTACATAATTACCTTAAATAGGTTCTTTATGTGGATTATGATTTTCATCTGCATTTATTTTATTTTGGCTTTAAGAACTTCTTTTAACATTTCTTATAAGTTGGGCTGCTAACACCAAATTCTTTTTTGTTTACCCAAGAATGTTTTTATTTCACTTTCATTTTTGAAAGATAGTTTTGCTGGGTAAAAAATTCATTTTCTCTTGTTGCTGTCAAGATTTTATCTTTCAACATTTTTACTATGATGTATCTGGGTGTGAACTTCTTTGTTATTATCCTAATTGGAATTTGTTGAGCTTCATGGATATATAGTTTACAGTTTTTCATCAGTTGGGAATTTTTCAACCATTATTCCTTCTAATGTTATTTCAGTTTCTTTTTCTTCTCCTCATAGTATTTCCATTACATATATGTTCATGTGCTTAAAAGTGTCCCACATTTTTTTGAGGCTCTGTTCAATTTTCCACCTTCTATTTTCTCTGTTTTTTCAACTGCCTAATTTCTACTGATCTATCTTTAAATTCACTGATTCTTTCTTTTGCCAGTAAAAATCTGGTTAAGCCCCTCTAATAAATTGTTTGATTTATTTCATTATACTTTTCAACTCCAGAATTTTCATTTGGTCCTTTTTGAATAGTTTCCATGTCTATTGACAGTGTCTATTTGATGAAACATTGTCTTCATATCTTCCTTAACTTCTTGAGGCATGGTTTTTCCTCTTGTCTTTGAACATATCTATAATGGTGACCTTGAAGTCTTTGTTAAATATGACATATGGACCTTCTTAGAAGTACTTTTTCCTTGTTTTCTTTTTTCTGTTTAAAAATGTTGCTGTTTCTTTGTGTGTTTTATAATTTTTGTGTGTGGCAAACTTGGTATTTTAGGTAGTACATTTTAGCAAATTTTGACTGCCCTTCCTCTCTGAGGGTTTTATTTTTGTTTTGTTATTTGTTTGGTGACTTGACTATTTTAGTGAAGTCTGCTTCCCTCACAGCATGAAGCCATTGCTGTTGCTCCTCTGGGGGCAGAGCCTTGAACATATACAAAGTCACCCTGGATGAGAGAGGTTTTAGCAGGGCTGTCTTTGACTCTTTCTCTGATTTCTCTGTTAGTCTATCTTCTTCATTTGATATTACTCTCTATCCTCTAGGAGCCGCTAAGTACCACCTGGTTGCTTTATAGTTTTGGCAATGCCCTTGGATATTTATTTCGCCACAGTCTGATCCAATTAAAGTTGGACAAGAGTAGACTTTCAGACAAGTCTTTGAGGTTTGTTTTGTTTCCAGAGGAAGTCTTCTGTCTTTTCCCCTGGTTCTCTCTGGTGAGCTACATGGATATGATTTAGCTGAAAAGTGAAAGTGAAAGTAAGTCACTCAGTGGTGTCTGACTCCTTGAGACCCCATGGACTCTGGTCTGCTAAGCTCCTCTGTCTATGGGAATTCTCCAGGCAAGAATACTGAAGTGGGTTGTCATGCACTTTCTTCAGGAATCTTCCCAACCCAGGGATCAAACCCAGGTCTTCCACATTACAGGTGGATTCTTTACCATCAGGGAAGCCCAAGAATACTGGAATGGGTAGCCTATCCCTTCTCCAGGGGGTCTTTCTGATGCAAAAATCGAACTGGGGTCTCCTGCATTGCAGGTGGATTATTTACCAGCTGAACTGATTTAGCTAGCCGCTTCTAATTTTAAGAGGAGCTACAGTTCTTGAGAGCAACTTTAGACTTAAACTTCTCCTCTTTTCAAATATCAGTTACTTTGTGGAGAGCTTTGGAGATCTCTTTTCTTATGGGCTACTTTTCTCCTGTACACAGTATCTAATTTACTCTTCTGGGCTCTGAATGGGGCAATAGCCTCTGGTCTTCATGATTTGTCCTTCTTGACCCAGAAACTCTGTCCTAAATTAGGGATGATTAGAACACTAGTATTCTTGACTTGCTGTGCCCAGGGAAGAGCTTCTGTCCCATAGATGCAAAGCTAATGGGAAAAGGGAACTCTTGACCGCTCAGCCACATTCAATAGCACTTCTTCAAAATGGAATTTCAGGGGATTAGACTCAAGGATCAGAAATCAAGACTGCCCTTCTTGATGAGATATAGTAAGACTTGGTTGGAAGCTGAAGGGAGAGGGAGCATCATCTTCTTGGCCACGCTCACCCAGATCGGAGCATCCATTAAAGCTGAGAGTGGAGAGGGAGACAAGAAATGGCTCAAATGACACAGATTCTTGCTGTTCTTACCAAGTCCATTCTGAAGGAGATAAACCCTGGGATTTCTTTGGAAGGAATGATACTAAAGCTGAAACTCCAGTACTTTGGCTACCTCATGTGAAGAGTTGACTCNTGATTTAGCTAGCCGCTTCTAATTTTAAGAGGAGCTACAGTTCTTGAGAGCAACTTTAGACTTAAACTTCTCCTCTTTTCAAATATCAGTTACTTTGTGGAGAGCTTTGGAGATCTCTTTTCTTATGGGCTACTTTTCTCCTGTACACAGTATCTAATTTACTCTTCTGGGCTCTGAATGGGGCAATAGCCTCTGGTCTTCATGATTTGTCCTTCTTGACCCAGAAACTCTGTCCTAAATTAGGGATGATTAGAACACTAGTATTCTTGACTTGCTGTGCCCAGGGAAGAGCTTCTGTCCCATAGATGCAAAGCTAATGGGAAAAGGGAACTCTTGACCGCTCAGCCACATTCAATAGCACTTCTTCAAAATGGAATTTCAGGGGATTAGACTCAAGGATCAGAAATCAAGACTGCCCTTCTTGATGAGATATAGTAAGACTTGGTTGGAAGCTGAAGGGAGAGGGAGCATCATCTTCTTGGCCACGCTCACCCAGATCGGAGCATCCATTAAAGCTGAGAGTGGAGAGGGAGACAAGAAATGGCTCAAATGACACAGATTCTTGCTGTTCTTACCAAGTCCATTCTGAAGGAGATAAACCCTGGGATTTCTTTGGAAGGAATGATACTAAAGCTGAAACTCCAGTACTTTGGCTACCTCATGTGAAGAGTTGACTCATTGGAAAAGACTTTGATGCTGGGAGGGATTGGGGGCAGGAGGAGAAGGGGACAACCGAGGATGAGATGGCTGGATGGCATCACAGACTCGATGGACATGAGTCCGAGTGAACACCAAGAGACGGTGATGAACAGGGAGGCCTGGAGTGCTGCAATTCATGGGGTCGCAGAGTCGGACACGTCTGAGCGACTGAACTGAAATGAACTACCAAGTTTTAGTATCTTTTCTTGAAAGAGCTTTTTTCTTTTGTCATATGCTCCTAGGATAATTTCCAGAGATTTTAAGTGATTCGGGTTTTTTGTATGTTTGTTTTTTAATAGCTATTGTCAGCTTTGCTTTTTTCATCTGGTGAGTACATGGAACAACTCATACTGACATCCCACTATGGCTTTTTAATGAACAGTCAAATTATTTTATGAAATGTTTGCACCATGTTACTTTCTCACTGGTCCTGGTTTCTCTACATTCTCAGTCTCTGGTCAGTCTATTTAATTTTAGCCATTCCGTTAGGTATGTAGTTGTATCTCCTTGCGTTTTTAACTTGCATTTTCTGATGATTAATGATTTGGGCATTTTTTCATAAGCCTATTTTCCATTCAAATATATTCATTAGTGAAGTGTCTATTCAAAGTTTTTGCCCATTTTAAACTTGGATTTATTTTTTACTGAATTTTGATAACTCCTTAATAATTATAGATAAAAGCCCTTTATTGGATTTATGCTTTACAAAGATTTTCCCCAAGTCTGTAGCTTGTCTTTTGATCTCTTAAGAGTGTCTGTTGCAAAACAGATGTTTCTACTTTTTATGACATCCAAGTTATCAATTTGTTCTTTTTGGATGATGCTTTTGGTATCATAGCTAGAAAATCTTTGCCTAGCCCAAGTCACAAGGTTTTCTCCTGTGTTTTGTTCTAGAAGTTTATAGTTTTGAGGTCTACATGTAAATATATGATCCATCTTGAGTTTAATTTCTGATATGAGTTTTGAAGTTTAATTGTTTTGCCTTTTGGTATCCAGTTGTTTCAGCACCATTGGTTAAAAAGTCCATTTTTACTTCACTGAATTGCCTTTGACTATTGTTAAAAGTCAGCTAACTATATTTCTGTATTCTGGACTCTATTTCTGCTCTATTGATGTATTTGACTGTTTTTGTGCCAATACTACACTGTTTTGATTACTGTAGCTTTATGATGTCATGTAATCAGTTGGTATTACTCCTCCAACTCTGTTTTTCTTTTTAAGAGAAGTTTGGTTTCAGTTTCAGTTCTTTTTTTATGTCTTCCATGTGTCTACCTAATTTTTTAAACATATTGAATATAATAACTATTTTATATTCTTGTCTACTAATTCTAAATCTGTGTCATCTCTTGGGTCAGTTTTGGTTCATTTTTCTCCTCATCATAGGTTGTATGTTCTTGCTTCTTTTCTTGCCTAGTAATTTTTTTACTGGATGCCAAGCATTGTGGATTTTACCTAGTTGGATGGTGAATGATTTGTACGCTTGGAAATATTATTGAGCTTCATTTCTGGGACACAGTTAAGTTACTTGGAAACAGTTTGATGGTTTGAGATCATACTTTTAAGATTTATTAGATGGGGCTGAAGCAGTGTTCAGTCTAGGGCAAATGCATGCGTGCATGCTAAGTTGCTTCAGTCATGTCTGACTCTGTGTGACTCAATGCACTGTTGCCTGCCAGGCTCCTCCATCTTTGGGGATTCTCCAGGCAAGAATACTGGAGTGTGTTGCCATGCCCTCCTCCAGAGGATCTTCCTGACCCAGGGATCAAACCCACCTCTCTTGTATCTCCTGCATTGACAGGCAGGTTCTTTACCACTAACACTACCTAGGAAAGCCCCAAGGACAAATGATGCCCTACAAAGGCAAGACTTGTTTATGCATTCTATCCAATGCCTTGTTAATCATGAAGTTTTCTAATCTGGTGGTGGGAACCAGTATGTTCCTGGTCTGGTGGGAGTGCTGGGCTTTGTTACCTACAACCCTTTCTGGTAATTCTTTCTCTATCCTTGATTAGTTTCTCCCATGCAAGTGCTGATGCATACTCTGCTACGTACTGAGGTAAGGGATCTCTGCAGTTCTTTGGAGTTATCTCCAAGTTTATACTCACTAATACTCTATCCTATAGATCCAGGTATCTGTTCTCTCCACACTCTCAACTTTGTTTCTCAACTCAGTGAGACCACCAGACTCCATCTGGGCTCCCTCTCCCTGCACTGTGCCATGGAAACTCTCAACAGAGTAATCACAAGACTGACCTACATTGTTTCCTGGCCCTTATAGATTATTGTCCCTTGTCTTTAAAAAACCATTGTTTCACATATTCTGTTTTCTGTTTGTTTGCTTGTTTGTTGCAGGTGAGAGGGTAAATCTAGACTCTGTTACTCTATAATGAAAAGCAGAAATCTTTTCATAATTTTTTGTAGGTTTATTTTCATAAAAAATCATTGCCTCTGAAACTAACACAACATTGTAAATCAACTATACTCCAATATAATTTTTTTTAAAAAAGAACAATTGCTTTGGAGGGGTTTGAAAGGTGGACTGGAAGGCTAGGTTTGAGGGGGTGGGATCAGACTTGAAGATAAGAGTGGGAACTGGCAAGAACAGAAAGACCAGGAGGTACCAATCAGGCATATTGGGGTTTTGACCTATGAGTCCTGGTCCAGGAAGATCTCTGCTTTTGTGGCCACAATCCCAATCTTACAACCCAGTTTAGTTGTAGGGTTGGCAAGAAGGGATCTGCATGAGGCTTTGGCTGCCTCTTCCCTAGGGTAGAAAACCTAGTACATTTGTGTTCAGACAAAGCTCTATCATGGGCAAATCTTCTTCCAGGTGTCATCCTTCAGCTTGCTGACCTATAGGCAGGAACATCTTGAGGTCTCACATGTAGTATGGCCACAACTAGGTGTTATCAGCACAACTTGACTGCCCTCTGAGACCACCAGTACTCTCTTGGTGATTGGAGGTGACTCCTAATGCCTGTCCATACTGGAAGTTCTGGACTCAGGGCCTTTGGTGTGCCTTGAGATGGCTCAGGAAAGCCCTTATTCCCTGGAAATCCAGGAGCTGTGTTTTGATTTCCCAAGAAAAAGACCAATGCATTATTTTGACCCTAAAATCCATTCTAGGAATTTGTGCTCCAGCTGCATAGACTTGTTGACACGCACTAGACAAACATACAAGGAGTTTCACTGTGCTGGTGCTATGAGGACAAAAGACTGGAAATAATTTCTGTCTTCCAATAGCAGGCTGGGTAAATTATTTATGTTCCTTCTACCCAGTAGAATACCATGCTGCTGATGAAGACAGAGAGGCAGATCCAAATATTCTGGCAGGGGCTGGTGACCATAATACATTATAAAGTGGGAAAGACAAGGTGAGTAGAGATTTCAAGATATGCTGCTATAGAGGATGCTGCCCTGCACCCACAAATACCCTTTTACACTTTTATATAAATGGAGTCATGTATGAGAGTCACTTGTGTCTGTCTTAGCATAATAAATTTGAGATTCATCCATGTTTCTATATGTATCAATAGTACATTCATTTCTATTGCTGGGTAGTATTCCACTATATGGGTGTATCACTGTTTTTATCCATTCTCTTGCTGATGGACATCTAGATTGCTTCCAATTTGATTATTAACAAAGTTCTATGAACATTTCAATGTAAATCTTGGGGTGGATACATGATTTGATTTCATTTCTCCTTGATCAATACCTAGAAAGCTAGCGGTGACTATACTTTCAACTTTGTGAGAAAATGCCAAAAACTTCCCCAAAGTGATTGTGCTGTTTTACATTTCTACCAGCGATGTATGAGGTATGCATTTCTTCTACACCCTCATTTATATTTTGCATTGTCATTTGTTTTACTTTCAGCCCCTCTGGTGTGTATGAAATGGTGGTGTCTCATGTTTGATTTTACAGTGCTAAGTACATTTCATGGTTCTATTGACCATCTGCAAACTAACATCATGGCATCCAGTCCCATCACTTCCTGGCAAATAGATGGGAAAACAGTGGAAACAGTGACAGACCTTATTTTCTTGGGCTTCAAAATTGCTGCAGATAGTGACTGCAGCTATGAAATTAAGATGCTTGCTCTTTGGAAGAAAAGCTATGACCAACCTAGATAGCATATTAAAAAGCAGAGACATTACTTTGTCAACAAAGGTCTGTCTAGTCAAAGCTATGGTTCTTCCAGTAGTCATGTATGGATGTGAGAGTTGGACCATAAGGAAGGCTGAGTGCCGAAGATCTGATGCTTTTGAACTGTGGTGTTAAGACTCTTGAGAGTCCCTTGGCCTGCAAGGAGATCAAACCAGTCAATCCTAAAGGAAATCAATCCTGAATATTCATTGGAAGGATTGATACTGAATCTGAAGCTCCAATACTTTGGCTACCTTATGTGTAGAGCCAACTCATTAGAAAAGACCCTGATGCTGGAAAAAATTGAAGGCAGGAAGAGAAGGGGATGACAGAGGATGAGATGGTTGGATGGCATCACTGACTCAATGGACATGAGTTTGAGCAAACTCTGGGAGATAGTGAAGTACAGTGAAGCCTGGCATACTGCAGTCCATGGGGTCACAAAGAGTCAGACATGACTGAGTGACTGAACAACAATATCTTCTTTTGTGACATCTTTTCAAGGCACTTTTGTTGGGTGAGCTGTGGGAGTTCTTTATATATTCTGGATACAAGTCCTGAGAGTGAGAGAGATTGTGTTCTGTGCTTAGTTATCTAGTCATGTCCAACTCTTTGTGACCCCAGGCACTGTAACCTGCCAGGCTTCTCTGTCCATGGGGATTCTCCAGGCAAAAATACTGGAGCAGGTAGCCACACCTCCTCCAGGCGATCTTCTCAATCCAGGAATCAAACCCAGGTCTCCAGCATTGCAGGTAGATTCTTTACCATCTGGGCCACCAGCTATGATAGAGGATAAAAAGCAGAAAGAAAAAAAGTTTTTTCTCACTAGATGACTTGTCTGTACATTTTCTTAGTTGGTATCATTTGATGAAGAAAAATCAGATTTTAATTTTTGATGACATTCCATTCATGCATTTTTTTTAAAAAGCTAAAACTTTCTGTGTCTTCTCAAGAAAACTTTGCCTGCTTTGGGGTTGTAAAAATATGCTTTTATGTTTTCCTCAAATTCTAGTTCTTTACAGTTTCAGTTCTGTGGATACTATTTGACAGATTAAGATTTTCCTCTGTTTCTAGAAGTTTCTAAAGGGTTGGCTGTTCTTCCTCCAAATCATGGGATTTGGATAGGTGTTGTAATTTTAAAGCATTTTTTTCTGCATCTACTGTGATGATGATATGATATTTTTGCCTTCATTCTGCTATTGTGGTAAATTATATTGATTTTTGAATATTAAATGAATCTTGCATCCTTGAAATTAGCATATGCATATGTGCATGTATGTGCATGCACACACACAAACACAAATTTTTTTCTGGAATTGATTTGCTAATATTTGTAAAGTATTTTATATCCATATTTAAAAATGATATTAGCCTGCAATTTTATTTTTTTGAAATATCCTTCACTAGTTTTTTTATTAAAGTTTTGCTAGCCTCATACAATAATTGGAAAGTTTGTTTTCCTCCTTTATTTTCCTAAAGAGTTAGTATAAATTGATATTATTATTTTCTTAAATGCTTGATATAATTCAACAGTGAAACCATCTGAGCGTAAAGTTTTCTTTGTGGGGAGATTTCAGATTTTTAGTTAGTATGTGTTTGTGTTCAGTCGTGTCCAAATTTTTGCAGCCCCATGCACTGTCTGCCAGGCTCTTCTGTCCTTGGAATTTTCCAGGAAGAATACTGGAGTAGGTTGCCATTTCTTATTGCGGTGAATCTTCCAACCCAGAGATCAAACCCCCGTCTCTTGCATCTCCTGCATTGGCAGACAGATTCTTTACGACTGCACCACCTGGGAAGCCAGTATATTTCTATATTCAGTTGAGTTCAGTTCAGTCGCTCAGTCGAGTCTGACTCTTCGTGACCCCATGAATTGCAGCACGCCAGGCCTCCCTGTCTATCACCATCTCCTGGAGTTCACTCAGACTCACGTTCATTGAGTCCGTGATGCCATCCAGCCATCTCATCCTCTGTCGTCCCCTTCTTCTCCTCCCCCAATCCCTCCCAGCATCAGAGTCTTTTCCAATGAGTCAACTCTTCGCATGAGGTGGCCAAAGTATTGGAGTTTCAGCTTTAGCATCATTCCTTCCAAAGAAATTCCAGGGCTGATCTTCAGAATGGACTGGTTGGATCTCCTTGCAGTCCAAGGGACTCCCAAGAGTCTTCTCTAACACCACAGTTCAAAAGCATCAATTTCTATATTGGATACTGTAATTTTATTTTGAATCACAATTATATACAAGATTTACCCCAGTCATACCCATTAATATTTTTTTGGTCCTGAAGCATATGAAGAGTCATATTAACTGAGATATATACAGACCTGTGTTACACATGGTGTTTTAAGTTTAAATTAATTAAAACTGAAATAAAACTAAAAATGCAGATACTCAGTCACACTACCACATTTCAAGAGTTCAACAGGCACATGTGACCTGTGGCTATAATATCAGACAGCACAGCACAAAGTTCCGTTCGACGGTGCTGACCGGGACTGTAAATTCCCGTTAGCTCAAGTTGGGTTTTGCTCCCTAACATACCCCAAACCTCCCCATTTTCAGAGCATTATTTTGTGGCAGGAAGTCGAGGGGAAACGTGGCATGCAAGGTCTTTATTGACTGGGGATCGAACCCATGTCCCCTGCGTTAGAAGCAGGGAGTCTTGACCACCAGGAAAGTCCCTTCAGAGCATTTCTGATTTGCTAGTGGTTACTAAGGGTCCGTGGGTATGCATTTCTTGTGGGTGGGGTGTGGCACTGGAGCCTGTGGCAGCCCCCAGGAGGTAAAGAAATGTATTCACTTTGTGTGTGTGTGTGTATGTTTGAGACAGAGAAAGGATTTTGGCATTTTATGACTTTTCAGAAATTTGTTCACTTCATCTAAGTTGTCAAATCTATTGGCATAATGTTGTCCATAATACTCATTTGTGATTCTTCTGTTGTCTTCAAAACCTGAATTACATCTCCTCTTTGATCCGAAATAATAATTTATGTTTTCTCTGTTTTTACTTTAATTGACTTAGGGGTTGTTATTAATTTTACTGATCTTTCAAGTAACCAACTTTTATTTCAGTAATTTTCTCTGTTGTTTGTTCTATTCATTGTTTGTTTTACTGAGTTCTATTCTTATCTTTATTATTTCCCCTTTTCTATTTTGAGTTTAATTTATTCTTTGTCTAAATGCATGATATAGATACTTAGATAATTGATTTGAGGCACTTTGATAATATAAACATTTAAAGCTATAAATTTCCCTTTAAGCACAACTTTTGCTTCATTCTGCAAAGTTTGATGTGTTCTGTTTTAATTTTTATCAGTTCAAAACATTTTAAAAAATCTATCCTGTGATTTCCTCTTTGACCTATGGGTTATTTAGAAGTGTATTTCTTTTAAAGATTTGAGAATATTCTTATTACTTTATTGTTATAAATTTCTGATTTAACTCTGTAGTGGTATATACTCTCTACAGAGTATGATTTCAATTTACTTACAAAACAGAGAGACTCACAGACTTAGAGAAAGAACTTATGGTTGCCTGTATACACTGCTACTGATATATTTAAAAAGGAGAAACAATAAGGACCTACTGAAGAGCATATAGAACTCTGCTGAGTGTTATGTGGCAGTTTGGATAGGAAGGGTGTTGGGGGGGAATGGATACATGTATATATATGGCTGGGTCCCTTGCTGGTCATCTGAAACTGTCACAACATTGTTAATAGGCTATACCACAATACGAAACAAAAAGTTAAAAACAAACGAACAAATTTGTTTTGCTAAATTTCCATTGTACAGGTAAAAATGAATATTCTCCAGAAGATGATATATAAATGTCAGTTAGAATTAATTGACATAATTGGTTTATGATACTGTTCAAATATTTTATATCCTTATTAAATTGTCTAGTTTTTAATCAGCTATTCAAAAAAGAAGGCTAAATCTTCAACTATATCTGTTGCTGTGTTTATTTCTCTTTAGTTTTCTCAGTTTTTACTTCTCTGTCTTCATTTTAAGTCTCTATTATTAGGTGTGTTAATGATTAGAATTACTATATCTTTCTGAAGAATCCACTCATCAATATAAATATATTTCCCTTCTTTAATAAGACTTTATATTTTCTAATACTGGCAACCCACTCCAGTACTCTTGCCTGGAAAATCCCATGGATGGAGGAGCCTGGTAGGCTGCAGTCCATGGGGTCGCTAAGAGTTGGACACGACTGAGCAACTTCACTTTCACTTTTCACTTTCATGCATTGGAGAAGGAAATGGCAACCCACTCCAATGTTCTTGCTTGGAGAATCCCAGGGATGGGGGAGTTGGGTGGGCTACTGTCTATGGGGTCGCACAGAGTCGGAAACGACTGAAGTGACTTAGCAGCAGCCGCAGCAGCAATACATTTACCATTTCATTTTTTCATGTAAATATGCTTCCATCAGATATCCTTTTTCAGTCCACAAAACTTTAACATTTCTAGTAGTTCAAATCTATCGTGATAAATTCTCTCAGCTTTTGTTTGTATAAAAATACATCTATTTTTTCTTCATTTTTGAGGAATATTTTTGCTGCTGTAGAATTCTAGATTGACAGGTTTTTTTCTTTCAGCATTTCATTGTCTTTTGACTTCCTTGCTTCTAATGATGACTTAGTATATTTATCTTTGTTATCCTGTATATAATTGTGTCTTTTTGTTTGACTGTGTTTTAGACTTTTCTCTTTAACTTTGTTTTTTCATGATCTGAATATGATGAGCCCTGGTGTGGGTTTTGCTTTGTTTTTTTGCTTTTTCTGCTTGAGTTTTTTTGTGCTTCTTTCTTCTGTAGGCCTACTGTTTTTACCCAATTTCAAAAATGTTATTCTTCTATTTTTTCAAATATTTTTCTTTCCCAATCTCTCTTCTCTTGGAACTTCAGTTGCACAAATATTAGACTGACTGACATTTTCCCACACAGTTCTGAGGTTCTGGTTATTTCTATTTTTTTCTCTGTATGCTTCAGTTGGATAGTTCTTATTGCCTTGTCTTCAAGTTTACTGATCTTTTTTCCTGCAGTGTCCAAATTGCTATTTAACCTATCTAGAGAATTTCACTTTGCAAATATTTTATTTATCAGCTCTAGAATTTACATGTGATTCTTCTTTATAGATTTTTTTCTGATGAAATTTCACTTCTTTTTCACTCCATCCTTTACTTTAAATTCTTAACCAGAATATAATAAATAATATGGTATATTATCACTGCAGGTGATGATTGCAGCCATGAAATTAAAAGACGCCTACTCCTTGGAAGGAAATTTATGACCGACCTAGATAGTATATTCAAAAACAGAGACATTACTTTGCCAACAAAGGTCGGTCTAGTCAAGGCTATGGTTTTTCCTATGGTCACATATGGAAGTGAGAGTTGGACTGTGAAGAAAGCTGAGCACTGAAGAATTCATGCTTTGAACTGTGGTGTTGGAGAAGATTCTTGAGAGTCCCTTGGACTGCAAGGAGATCCAACTAGTCCATTCTAAAGGAGATTGGTCCTGGGTGTTCTTTGGAAGGAATGATGCTAAAGCTGAAACTCCAGTACTTTGGCCACCTCATGTGAGGAGTTGACTCATTGGAAAAGGCTCTGATGCTGGGAGGGATTGGGGGCAGGAGGAGAAGGGGATGACCGAGGACGAGATGGCTGGATGGTATCACTGACTCGATGGACGTGAGTTTGAGTGAACTCCAGGAGTTGGTGATAGACAGGGAGTCCTGGCGTGCTGCAGTTCATGGGGTCACAAAGAATCAGACACAACTGAGCGACTGAACTGAACTGAACTGATAGCAATAATTTAATGTTCTTGTCTGCTGCTGCTGCTAAGTCACTTCAGTCGTGTATAACTCTGCGATCCCATAGACGGCAGCCCACCAGGCTCCCCTGTCCCTGGGATTCTCAAGGCAAGAACACTGGAGTGGGTTCTTGTCTGCTAATTCAACATATTTTTCCTGTGCCTGTTTACATTGATTTTTTTGTTCCTGGTTGTGGAACAAACCTTTCTTCCTTCTTATTTGTATGTCTAGGAATTTTGATTGTATTTCAAACATTCTGAATGCTATGCTGTTGAGATCCTGAATGTTGTTTTTCTTTAAAGAGTGTTGACTGATTTTCTGATGGACAATTTGCTGGCTAATAAACTTGATCTTAGTGAGATTTTTGGGGAGGGGGTGGATTTAGCCTTTCCCACTATCTTGGCAGAACTCCAGTGTCCCTGAGCATCGTACCAGTAGTTGTTCTCAGCCCTGTCCCTGCATTTACAGGATGTTTAAGTGAGTGGATAAGTGGATAGGGGGGTGAGTGAATATATAGAGTGGATAATTTAAGATGAATTCAAGGTAGGGCTGGGAAGAAAACAAAATGGAACAGTAGGCCGGAGTGACAGACGGTCAGAGCCCTCTGAACAGAGAAGTAGCTGGGCATGCAGTTATTGGTGAGGGGTTTTCTGGGCAGAGGGACAAAGAAAACATGAGCCAAGACCCTGAGATAGGAACAAGGACCCATAAGAGGTGACTGGAGCATGGGGGTGAGGGAAAAGATGGGAGGTGATAGAACTGATGAGACCCAAAGCCTGGTGTGGTATGACATGCCCAGTGTTTAAAAATATGAAATAGATGCCAAATTTGAAAATTTGGGATATTTCACATCCAAAGCTGGACTCTGTTCTCCTAAAACTTGGCATTGTTGGTACCGCTAGGTTTATAATCTGGAACCTAGAGGCACTGCCCTACTGCCAACTGGGCAAGAATCTCCCACCCCTGCCTGGGCCCAGTAAGACCCTCAGCCCTTTAGTAAGGAGCGGGGGGTGTGATCTGTATACCTAAGCCCCTCACTGTACCTGCACCTTGTCCTTCCTGGACCCTATAGGACAGAGGCCTCTCTGCTCCTGCACCCTGACTCCAGGTCCAGCTCAGCCCATCCTCTGGGCCCTTTGCTTCTGCTTTCTTGCTGGCTACCATTCCTTGATCTCATGTCAACTCAGGAGCCCCATGTGGCTGGAGCAGAGTAACTAAAGAGGGTGGAAGTCTCTCAGACCTCAGGGAGGAGCCCCTTCCCTCTGAACCACATGGCGACCTGGATGCATGAGGGAAGGACACAGTCTGGCTGAGGGAGAATGAAGTATGGGGGACAGATGGAGTGGAGGTGGGGAGAGGGTCAGATTCCCAATTGCCTTTGGGGTCCCCTGGGGCAGAGGAGGGAGAGAGAGTTCCAGGTTCATTGCCTATGTGTCCCTCACTCCGTTCCCACCCAAAGAGTGTAGCCAAGACAGTCCTGTCTGGCCTGCTCCGACCCCTCTCAGACTCATACCCAAACCCTCCGGGAGCCCTGCCCACTTCCCTCCAGGCCCTGAGGGTTCTCAGCCCTTGGGCTGCATGCCAGACCCCCTGAGGCTGCTGTCCCATGATGCAGGCACTCAACTGCATCACCCCATGCCAAAGCAACAGCCTAGAACATCCTGCATCCCCAGCGGCCCATGAGCAAGTCATTAAGACCTAGCAGAGCTTTATAAACGTGGCTTAAAGTTAAGTACATAAGAAAATCTCTGTAATTTCCCGCCGGGCAATGGGGATGTTGTCTGGTTCCTACAGGCCATAATTTTTGGGGAGAGAAACGTTTTTTTCCCCACAAATGATGGGAAGTCGGTGGTTACAGTTACGGCTGGCTGTTGACGTTGGGAAGCTGTTCTGATGCCCAGAATCCCACCTACCTCAGCTAAATGGTATCTTTATGAAATTAGCAGAAAGCGGCTGCACTGAGGGGAGGCAAAAAAAAGAGAAATGAACTTTCAAATTTTAAGTATAATTGGAAAACTGACCTTTGGAAAATATTTTCCCACCTCAGCCCCACGCTGGGGAAGAATGGGCGCTTTATGCTGAGGGTGTGCAGCGACCTTGAGGAATTAGCTGGTCTCTCTGGAGGTAGAAGCAGAGCAGCGTGATGGGTTGTCGGGTCCCTCCGGGCATCCTTGGGTTACAGGGCTTGTGGTCACTGACCAAGAGGTGCCAGGATCTCCGAGGTCACCCAGGGCAGGGTGCGTGAAAGAACAGCTGAGGATGGGACCCTGCCCAAGAGCTCTTGGAGGGTCCTGCAGTGGAAAGCGCCCTGCTGGGCTGGGCAGCTGGGTGGCTGCAGGCCTGCTTCCAATACCTCTGTCCATCAGCTTGGGAAATGTCAGAGAGCACTTTGGGGTGTGACCCTGCATCCAATTCTGGGCTGACAGAGCTGAAGTGTCGTCGAGGCCTGCAGGGGGAGGGGAGAAGGAGGTGCTGATGGGGCTTCCAGGACATGCCCAGGTCCCTGCTAGGTGCTGGGGGTGTGTGGAATGACTACAATAGAGCCCAATTCCATCTATCAACTTGACAGACAACTATTCAAGCCTTGAATGTACAGTTACATCACCTCTGAGCCTTGGTTTTCTTGTCTATAAAGTGGGATAATAATGGGAAGGAGAAACAGGTAGTCAGTCTGGGGGAGCCCAGATGTCCCTCTTGTTGCTTAGTTGCCTGTGACTCCACTGGCAGTTGATCCCTGGCTTTTCAAATTTCACCCCTCGCTCCATTACGACTCTGGGTAGATACTTTCCACTGTGGAGGCTGGAACAGCCTGCACAGACTGGGATAGAGCTGCAGGGACCCCTCTCTTCCAGGGACCCCTATCCAGCTGCCCCGATGTTGCTGACTCAGGCTCCTGGCCCCCCTGAGAACAGTGATGCTTGTTCTGTTCTCAGTCCAGAGACTGCATAAAGTGTAAGAGCATGACTGCTTGGCTGTCCTGGGGCCTCCGGGGGGAGGAGCACAGGACGGCTGGACCCTCCTTCAAATTCAACTTGGACGCTGTTTTGTTTCCAGATCCTGCATGCAAACCCAGGTGGTTCTGTACCCCCGTGGGGCCCCCTGGGTCTGTTCTGACCCCTCCCCACTGTCAGTGTTCACAGGCCTGTTGCACACAGGATCTGCTCCATGCCCTCTTCTGAGCACTCTCCCTGTATAATCTACTCTTTCTACAGCCGTAGGAAAGAGGCGTCTGTCTTTCAATGAGGAACCCCTGCTATGTGCCAAAAGAGAATTAGGGGCAGATCCTGGCTGCCAGCTGTATGTTTAAGGTCAATCCCACTCTCAGTGCCTCTGGGAGCTGGTATCTCTGCCTTGTGCTAACACTAGATGTGAGTAACGGGCATACAGCAACAACACCTACGTGACTTCAGCTGGCTGGTTTGCACGGCGACTGGGGACTGGCAGTGGGAAGCAGATGGCAGGACTTCTTCCACATCCCAACAGGTTCAGGTATCTTTCCTCTCCATTTTGGGATGTCTGCCCTTTTTACCTTGATGAAAATTCACCCTTCCATTCTCTGTAGCTTCACTGGCCAGTCCATCCAGATTCCTGGGCACAACAGTGACAATGACTTTCATTTATGTTGCCTACATGCCCGGAATGAGTTCCTTTCCTCCTCACAGCCCCACGTTAGGTACTCTCATCACCCTGCTTGCAGATGGGGAAACTGAGGTACACCCAGTCATGTCTACAAGCACAAGGGTCTGCTCCAGCCATTTCCCACCACCTCCCAAAGCCCTGCCTGGGGAGCTGAAGGAGGGAGGCAGGGCAGGGCAGATTTGTCACGTGTCCTCTTTGGAAGAAAGGAGAGTTCACTAATTACCGTTCGCTAATTACCACTCAAGCAATTTCCATAATTGCCTCAAGAAAGGGTTTTATCAGCTGAACGTGAGCAGAAACAGCCTCAGGGAGAAAAGCTAAAGATTTGCGCTCAGGGAGCACAAACCGAAGGAAATAAATCACACAGGCCACAGGGAGTCCTGGAGCCTGCGTCTAGTCCATGCCACCCCATCCCTGCCCCCACCCCCACCCCATGC
>SJYV01055846.1:377100-413193 GCA_006410875.1 Neotragus pygmaeus
ACTCCACAGAAAGGGAAACCAAGGCCCAGCGAGGCAGGCAGGCGGTCAGGTCAAGCGCATGCAGAAACTCCATGCAAAACAGAAGATGTGTATGTGTGGCCGGTCGTGCTGGGTAGCGTGGAAATCCATCGCGGGCACATTACTGGTCGCTCTTGAAAGCTCTCCCAAAGACAGCGCACGTTTCCTTGAAGCTAATTGCTTTAGTTTGAGGTAATATTCGTCACAGAAACACCAGCAGTAACCTTTGGTCTTGGCAAATTCTCCCCTCAATCATGTAACGTAAACAGCGATAAACGAGGGCTTTTTAAGGCTTTCTTCATAATGCGTTGCACATGCATTTGTTACCGAATCTGCGTGAGCTCCAAGCCCTGAAACCTGAGCGTGGTTGGGAGGTGAGCGGCTGGGCCGCTGGAGGTGGGGTCAGGGTTCCCCAGAGACAGCCAAGCCTGGCTGGCCTCTTCCCTGCTTCCCCCCCAGCCCTCCCCCTGCTTCCCTTCCTTGTCCTGGGCAGGTGGGCAGGCGGGGGAGTGGTGCTAGTTCCTTGGTTTCTCTCTCCCTTTCTCTTATTCAGTTTCCCTGAGTCTCACCTCCCTCCCTTATCCCCTGGCCTCAACCTCGCCCACCCCCTCTCTCTCTTTCTCTCCTTTCTTCTCTTGTCTGTCTGAGTCTCTTTCTGTCTCTCTATCGCTCTCATTGTCTCTGCACAGCCTGTATCTCTCCTCTTGTTCCTCTCTTTCCTTATATGTCCAATGCTGACTTTTAATCTCTGTTCCCCTTTGTCCATCTCCAGGCTCTCATCCTCCAACTCTGCCTTCCAGCTTGTACACGCTCCCTTCCAGCACAGGTCCTGTGAAGAGCAAGGCTCCTCTTCTTCACTTCTTAGCCCTGGGGGCTCAGAGGGAGCTTGACATGTCCCCCAGGCCTGGGGTAGGGGACAATTTCAGCAGTTGAGGATGAATGAAGTATATTGTTGGAGGTGGGGAGAACCTACAAGAAGGGCTACTGTATTTTGGTGGAAGTGAAGAAATCAAGGTTGGCTGCATGGAGGTGGTAACTTCTGAGCAGTCTTGAAGGAGAATAGGAAGTGGTTGCCTGGAGACAGTAAAAGCAGAGGGACGGTGCTGCAAAGGGCACATGGAGCAAAATCAGGGCTAGCCTTTAGATTGGATGGCTGGAAGGGTCAGGACAAGGAGGGTAGGCAGCCATGGGATGTGAGAGGTGGGGAATGGGCACTGCTTTGTGGACAGAGAGGGCATAACAAGGCTCTGGTAAGAGGCAGGGCATGGCAAGGAGGGTCAATCCATACCACAGAATTTGGGCAGCCCCATTGTTGGGCAAGAAAGGTGGGACGGCTGGCCAGAGTTCCAGGGCCCTTGAGGAAAGAAGCAGTTGGGGCAGGGGCCACCCCAACCCTGGACAGCAGGGACCAGCCTGGCCATGCCACTGTGAGCACTCTCGTGAGGCCTTTCATCATCAGACCTTTTTTCTCCCCTGAATGAAGGAGTGCTCCTATGAAACAACTGGGAGGATTCAGGGGCATTGTGGACAGGATACCTCTGGCATTGGCCTAGACAACATCACCCACCCGAGTGGCTGCCATGCACCCCTGGCACACATCCACTCCCTGCAGTCATGAGACAACGAGAGGCTGGCTCTTGTGTCTCCATGTTTTCAAGGCTTAGAAACAGAGGCACACGGAGGTTCAACAATGGGCCCAGGACCGTGAAGCTAGGTGGCACAGGGCCAGGATAAGAGCTCCACCCTGTATCCACACCCCTGCACTGTAGCCCTGTGAGTGTAGTTCTGGGGGGGGGATCCAGACCCCAGATCTGGGGTGCACCCCTCTTTTCCTAGTTGTGACTAGGACCCTCATGGCAAACAGGGTGGATGGGGGCAGAAGTGGATCCCAGCCTATCCCCTGGCCCCCCGTGACCCACTTCCCATCCCAAATGATTCCTGAAGCAGCCCACCCACAGGAAGGCAAATGGGGAGGGGGCCCGTTGGGAGGGGGCCTACCCCTTGAGAGAGTGCATATGTGAATGGAGGAGACACGTCCAGGGGGCTGGGCTGGTCAGAAGGCAGGAGGGGTGGGCAGGAGACAGAGCAGAGCAGTCCACGTGAAGACAGAACTGCCCTGGTCCGGTCAAGCGTGGATCTCACTCGTCCCCCGGAGAGGATGTCCAGAGGCCAAGCAGGGACCAGCAGCCCAGACCTAACCCTATGGACGACTTACTCAATGCCTCCCTTCCTTTACTCATTGAGAGATATTCAACATTTACAGATAGACAGTAAAAGATAATATTTGTTGATTGAAAAATAATGAGTGACTCAGAATTAAAAGCTTCGGCTCTCCAGTGAAAATGTTCAGAAACACACATGTCGCTGCTTCCCTTGGGATGTCCCTGCTTCCCCTGGGATGTCCGCTGGACTTTCCTTGTCCTATGGAATCCATCTCCTCCATTGGCAGCAGGCCTGCCTGCTTGTCTACAAGCCACACTTTTCACTGCCCATGTCTCAAGCATCTCTTCACACGAGTAAGGAGTTCACTCCTGCCAGGGCCCTGCGGTCCTGGGCTGGAATCCAGGCTACAGGAGCCTGTGTCAGGGAGAGGGATCGAGGATGCCATGAAATGCCACGTGCCTGTGTGTTCAGTCTCTCAGTCATATCTGACTCTTGCAACCCTACGGACAATAGCCCGCCAGGCTCCTCTGTCCATGGGATTCTCCAGGCGAGAATACTGGAATGGGTTGCCATGCCTTCCTCCAGGGAATCTTCCCAACCCGAGATCAAACCCACATCTATTACATCTCCTGCATTGGCAGGACAGTTCTTTACCATTAGCGCCACCTGAGAAGCCCATGAAATGCCACAGGATTGTATCAAAAGTCCATCATCTTCCCCAAAACCTGCCAGTCTAAGCCGTAAGCCTTGGAGTCAACCTCTACCCTTTCTTCACCCATCATCCCCCATCTGTCCTCAGGCCCTGCCCTACTCACCCCCGTGACCCACTCCCCTCAGGGTGGGCCCTGTCTCTCAGAGAAACAACCCCACAGTGGTCCACAAGTGCCCGCCTGCTCTGACTGCTGAGATTCTGCCTGGCCTCAACTCCCTCAGGTCTATCCCCAAGTATTACCTTCTCAGGAGCCCTGCTTTGTTTCTTCTATAGTTTTCCTCCTCTGCATTTCTGGAGTCACTTTCTGTCCCCAGAGCTGGATATGGGTCCTGAGGACAGGGATCTTGCCTGGTGGGGCTCAGCTGATGTCTGGGGGACAGGTGTCAGCCCATTCCCACACTTTCTACTGTGGACCAGGCTTGTCTCTGAGGAGAAGCCCAGACAGGGAGGCGAGAGCAGGCTGGGAATGCTGCTGAGGAATTGGGAGCTGAGGGGAGGACCCTGGGAGGAAGCATCAGGAGGGATGGAAAGGGTTGGTCTATGTGTGGGGGGGTGGGCTGCAGACTGGTTCCAGGAGCCAGAGCCCCGGTACGGGGCAGAGGGCGTGTTGGAGATGTGCAGTTTCATCCGAGGGCTCTTTCTGCGGACACCTCTGGC
Source organism: Neotragus pygmaeus (assembly GCA_006410875.1). Taxonomy (NCBI): domain Eukaryota; kingdom Metazoa; phylum Chordata; class Mammalia; order Artiodactyla; family Bovidae; genus Neotragus; species Neotragus pygmaeus. The sequence goes on from SJYV01055846.1 coordinate 380,651, forward strand.
CCCCTGATGTCCCACACCCCTCAGGGAAGCCACACCCTCTTGCTGGGCTCAGGACTTGCCCAGCTCCAGGCTGCTCCAGGAAGGGGACAAGAAGGCCTCGGCAGGACTCATGCTGCTCAGATATCAAGCAAATTGAAAATTGAACCGATTTAAGGTAAAAGGCAGACCAGAAAGTGATTTTCTGAGGAGACTGCCATCCCTTTATCCACCGTCCCTCATCCCTTATGGCTGGAGCGTCAGCAGACTTTGGGTGCCGCCTCACAGGAGGCTCCCTGAGGACCTCTGGCCTCCTGCCTGCCCTCCAAAGTGCTTTTGTCCACGGGGACGTTCCTGCAGACACCCCTCTCTTTCAGAGGCCACTTTTTCAACACTGACCTCTGACCTTCTACCTCCCACCTGGATCTGGCATTACCCTTATCTTCAGACAATGCGGATGTTTCTCCTATACGCCAAACCAAGACCAAAACCACCACTCATTTCTTCAAGGATTCTGTAACACAGTGCCTGCTGCTTATGACCCCCAGACAGAACCCTCTGAGTTCAGGCCATCTGCTCTTAGCATCAGTCTTCATGGGGGCCTCAGCTTTTCATCTGTAAGATGGTCATAAACTCCCCCAGATGTGTTGGGGGGCTTCAGTGGGATGCAGCTGACAATGCCTGGCACAGGCATGTGCAATGGGGGTGGGTGGGGAAGACAATTGGTGACAGTGAGGAGAGTGATCTGTGTGTGCGTGTCGTGTAAAGGTGTGCTTATCTTATGTATGCATGTATGCGTCGATAAATATACGTGTATGCATGTATGCATACATACCTGTGGGCATGTATTTATATGTTTCATCACTGGCTTTATCACACTAACCCTAGGGGTTTTCATTTCTAGATCCACATTTGTCTCAAACGTTTACCCAGGGACTTGGCTGCCATTAGCCCAAAGCCAAAGGATGTCGGAGTCTCTGCCTGGGCCTCTGTTCTGAGCTGGCCAGGACACCAAGGGCCTCTGTCACTTTTAAGAGTGTTCTCATTTCACACAGATCCCAGAGGGGACAAGGATGGGGTATGAAGACAGCATTGTTGAGACAAAGGAGCTGAAGTAGGCCAGGGGAATGGAAAAGAACATTCAGTGAACACACTGCTTGGAGAACCAAGTGGCAATAAGAGGCGTGGATGAACCTTACAAATGCAAGGCTGAGCATAAAAAGTAAAAACTCAAAAACTTCCATGCACAAAGCAGTGTATGTTCAAGAATAAATCCTGGACAAAAAGCAACACCAAACACATTAGAGGGGGGCAATGAAAACCAGCCCATGCTGGCAAGGCCCCTGAACTGAGGACTTTGGTTAACTCACCCAGACAATGGTTAGGCCACAATTTAGACACAAAAGACAGAAACCTGTGAAACACTGTCAAAGTGGAACTTGAGAGGATCACTCAGGGCTTGAGTTCCCTGGGGCTTCTGGAAGTTTCCCACTTGACTGTATGAGGGAGGATTGGATCTGTGCAGTGAGGAAGGCTTCTGGCCTGAGTTCCCATCTGCACATCCCCACCAGGAATCCCGGCTCCAGAAGCAATGCTGCAGAACTGATGAAAGCCTCTGGGGCCTGCTCTGTGAGCCCCCTTCCTTTCCCTGGCCTGGCGGTGCGGAGGGCAGAGAGTCGCAGAGCTCCAGTGTCTGTTGCATATTAGGGGCCGTCTGCCTCGGGGCTGGAGAAGGAAATGCCTCCTCCTGGCCCTGCCTGCCCCCGTGGCCCACCTTCCCTCCTCTGAGAGCCCCAGACCAGGGCCTGGACACCGGGCTCCACCTGCCTCCTCGCTGCCCAGGAAGCCAAGATGGGGGCAGAAACAGTCTAAGCAGGCAGGCCCAGAGGCATGGCCACGGTCTGCCCTGGGCAAGGGCCTGGGGCACAAAACACTACCAAGTGTTACCCAGGGGAGGGCAGGAGGGTAAAGGATGACTAACACAGACCCACACCACACACATATACATTACACCACACCACATATACACACGCACGTACCACATGCACATATATACTCACCATACCTCCCCCACATATACACACATGGCCACATGCATATGCAGACACATGCCATATATTCACACACACGTATATACACCACTCACACATAACATACTACACACACCTATACACTACACATATATATACACGTCATATACACATACACAACACACACGGTATATATGCATCCCACGTACATATGCACACATGCACGCACACTTATACACATTCACACACGTGCATGCTTGGACACACACACAAAGTACTGAGCTTCCACACTGCCCTGGGCCATGGAAGTCTGTCCTCAGCTCTCACAATGGCCCTGGGGCTTCATGGCTGGAACTCAGGCTGCTGGACTAGTCATGCCCTGACCCTCGGTGATTGTAAACAATGGTCTCTGACCGTCTGCTCCAACTCAGCCCCCTCTCTCCCTCTACAGGTTCAGAAACTGAGGTCCAGACGGAGGAGACTTACCTGGGGCAACCTAGTTGGCAGGTAATGAGATGGGGGTAAATGGAAACCCACTCCAGTATTCTTGCCTGGAGAATCCCATGGACAGAGGAGTCTGGCGGGCTACAATTCATAGGGTCGCAGAGAGTCAGACACGACTGAAGCGACTGAACCCATCTATAACAGATTGCCACAAACTGAGCACCTTGAACAACACAAATTCATTCTCTTACCCTTGTGTAGGCCCTGAAATTCAGAAGCCTGGGGTCAGCGGGGCTCAGCTGGCTTCCCTGCCTGGGTTCTCCAAAGCTGAAGCCATGCTGCCAGTCAGCTTCTGAGAAGCTTTCTGGAGCTTCTGAGAATGAGTCTGCTCCCACATTCATGCAAATTGAGAGCTGAGTATCTTTCTTTGTCCCGTAGGACTGAGGTTCCGTTTCTTTGCTGGCTATTGGCTAGATTAGCTAGGTGCTGGCCTGTGCTCCTAGAGGCTACCCTTGTTCTTTCTTGTGTTTTCTTTCCATGTGGCACCCTCTAACAATGAGGGGTCAAGTCCCTTTTGATTTCAGTTTCTCACTTCCCCTCTAGCCACAACTCAGACATCAGCTAGGTGAGGTTCTCTACTTTTAACAGTTCCAGTGAATAGATAGATTCACCTATTGACCTCTCTATTTAAAGTCTGTAGCTTTAATCTCATCTACAAAGTTTCTTTTGCCATGAAAGGTAACATGTTCACAGGGTTCAGAGACTGGGGTGTGGACTCCTTTGAAGGGCCATAATTCTGTTCACCACATCTGGGATAAGATAAGTGTGCTGCATAGTACTGAACCCCAGATTTCCTTGATCTGCATGCTTGAAAGAGTTATCACTCCCCTTGCTGGAGATTAGCAGCCTCCCCTGAATATCATGCAGATATCTCCACTCAGGGAAAGGCCCTGCACAAAAGCCTCTCCCTCTTTCCCTCTTGCTTGTTAGATTAAAAAAGGATAGTCAAGTCCCAGTATGACCCAGTAGTAAAGGACCTGCTAACAGAGGAGAGAAATTATTCACCAAAGAAGGTACAGAACCTGGCTAATATGCTCCATCACAAACTCAGAGGATATACCTGGGGGTGATCTTGAGGATGCTGTACCTAAGGGACTAGGGTTCGGAAGGGAAGCTTGTAGGAGAGAGAGTTTGTTTATGCAAGGACATTCTCCTGTGATTCAGGATTTACTCCCTGTTGTGGACTACATGTTTGCATCCCTCCCAAATCCATATGTTAAAGTTATACCACCCAATGTGATGGTATTTGGAAGTGGGCCCCCTGGAAGGCGCTTAGGCTTAGATGAGGTCATGAATGTGGGATCCTCATGATGGGATTCAGTTCAGTTCAGTCACTCAGTCATGTCTGACTCTTTGTGACCCCATGAATTGCAGCACGCCAGGCCTCCCTGTCCATCACCAACTCCTGGAGTTCACTCAAACTCACGTCCATCGAGTCAGTGATGCCATCCAGCCACCTCATCCTCTGTCATCCCTTTCTCCTCCTGTCCCCAATCCCTCCCAGCATCAGAGTCTTTTCCAATGAGTCAACTCCTCACATGAGGTGGCCAAAGTACTGGAGTTTCAGCTTTAGCATCATTCCTTCCAAAGAACACCCAGGACCGATCTCCTTTAGAATGGACTGGTTGGATCTCCTTGCAGTCCAAGGGACTCTCAAGAGTCTTCTCCAACACCACACTTCAAAAGCATCAATTCTTTGACGCTCAGCTTTCTTCACAGTCCAGCTCTCACATCCATACATGACCACTGGAAAAACCATAGCCTTGATTAGATGGACCTTTGTTGGCAAAGTAATGTCTCTGTTTTTGAATATGCTGTCTAGGTTGGTCATAACTTTCCTTCCAAGGAGTAAGCGTCTTTTAATTTCATGGCTGCAATCACCATCTGCAGTGATTTTGGAGCCCAAGAAAATAAAGTCAGCCACTGTTTCCACTGNCTTTGTTGGCAAAGTAATGTCTCTGTTTTTGAATATGCTGTCTAGGTTGGTCATAACTTTCCTTCCAAGGAGTAAGCGTCTTTTAATTTCATGGCTGCAATCACCATCTGCAGTGATTTTGGAGCCCAAGAAAATAAAGTCAGCCACTGTTTCCACTGTTTCCCCATCTATTTCCCATGAAGTGATGGGACCGGATGCCACGATCTTAGTTTTTCACTCTCCTCTTTTGCTTTTATCAAGAGGCTTTTTAGTTCCTCTTCCCTTTCTGCCATAAGGGTGGTGTCATCTGCATATCTGAGGTTATTAATATTGCCGGATAAGATCCGGCAATCTTGATTCCAGCTTGTGCTCCTTCCAGCCCAATGTTTCTCATGATGGGATTAGTACCCTCATAAGAAGAGGAAGAGACATGACCTTACACACGCACCAAGGAAAGCCCACGTAAATATGTAGAGAGAAAGCAGAAATCTGTAAATCAAGAAATAGGATCTTAGACATCAAACCTATCAGCCCTTGATCTTGGACTTCACAGCCTCCAGAACAGTAAGAAATAAATTTCTATTGTTTAAGGCTCCAGGTCTGTGGTATTTTGTTACAACAGCCTAAGCTTACTAAGACACAACCAGACAGGACACCAGGAACACTACTGCGGTGGTTCCTGAAAGCTTGAAAAACAAAAAGTAATGATCTACATTAAATGATGGAGATATTAAAACAGCTTTGGCAGAGTGATGTTGGTTGGATCAAATATTCTGATAAACTTGGTATGTTAGAACAGATCTCTCCTAAGTCCAAAAAGCCCTCCTATGTTCTTCAAGGAGGAAATTATGGATGCTTCCTCACTGAAGCAGTGAGGATGAGGAACAGTTATGAACCTAGAAATTGATGACACTAGGCTCCCTAACACCAAGGAGGACAACAGGAATGGCCACTAGATCAATGTGCTCCTAGTGGCAAGAAAGATGGTAAGCCGACAAGATTAGGACTTGATATAAATACTAAAAAAAGATTAAGAATGCATGAGCAGAATGATGTCAACAAAATGGTACAGATGAGTTCCAAACTTCTGTCCTTCTACAGAAACATTAAAAAACAAGCAGAAACTGTCAGAGCTCTGGAAAACAGCCAAAGGTTTATAGCAACCAACTGAACAAGGAATGAAAAAGGCAAGAAAAAGGCAACTTGAAAACAGTAGCAAAGCTTTGTGGCATTTTTACTTGCCCTTGCACCACATCCACCCTAGTGCAGTGAGAGTCTGCAAGCAGCAGCAGCCCGCGTTCTCAGTATGAGATCCTGGTCCCTGGTTCTGCAAGAGCAGGAAAGATCTCACTTGAAAGTCATCGTGTATATCTATTCTAAGCTGACTGGGGGCCACCTGATGGACTAATGCAGGGCACACATTTCTGTTTCACCTATCTTGGACTTCAGGCCAGAAACCTGGTGAACATTGTTCAAAAATGCTGCAAGGTAAACTAACAACTCACAGATGGCTCTGGCAAAAGATGATGGTTAGACATATAGAAGACTACATAAGGCCTGAGAGGAAAATCTGAGGGAATTCTTGATTCTTTGGGAAACTAGGACACTAAAAAGCACCAAGAATATAGAGGATTTTAGGAAGCCAGACACATGCCCAGGACAAGATGTGTTGGGAAAGGACATAAAGAACAACCTAAGCTTTCATGTTGAAACAATCCTGAGATTCAGTGCAAACCTGCTTAAGTGTTAGAGTGACCCAATGCAGAGACAATCTGCAAAGACTGGGAGAGGTGTTTGGTTTTGTTGTTTATTGTTTGTGTTTGTATTTTTTCCTTTCTTTACATTTTTGGCATGCATTGAAATCTCTGTCAAAATATTAGTTGAACATAAGGTAAAGAATCAAAGAGTTCAGTAATCACAGATGACAAGAGTTAAAGTCTTTGCAAAAATATTTTGGGAAAGCCCTTGAATAAATATGCTGCTAAAGCTACACCCTTCAACAATCAAAATAAAACATAGCAGCAAATGCTGGGGAAGGGGAAGAACTGATCTCCAAAGTTGTAGCATTCAAATGTTCAATTTTCAACAACAACAAAAATTATAAGGAAAACAAAACAAAAAAAAAGTGTAATCCATTTAAAGGAAAAATAAATTGACAAAAATTGTCCCCATGAAAGTCCAGACATCAGATCTACTAGAAGACAAAGACTTTAAACTTGAACAAAGAGCTAAAGAAAATTAGAAAAATGATGCGCAAACATGAGAATTTCAATAAACAGAAATTATAGAAAGAAACCAAATGTTTTGGAGCTAAAAAGTATAGTAACAAAAATGCAGAATTCACTAAGTGGCTTAACAGCAAACTTGAGCAGGCATAATAAATAATTATTAAACTTGAATATAGGCCCATCAAAACTACTGAATCTGAAGAGAACAAAAGAATGCAGAAAAGTGAACAGATCCTAAAGAACCTGTGGGATACATCAAGTGGACAAATATAGACAGGATGGGAGTCTTGAGAGGAGAGAGGGAAATCTAGTGGTTAGGGCTCTGTGCTTCCACTGTAGGAGAGAGAAAGGTGTATAAAGAATATCTGAAAAAATAAGGACTAAAGACCAACAATTCCACAAATTTGATGAAACTACAAATTCAAGAAGCTCAACAAAATTTATCCCCAAACAGATAAAATCAGAAGAGACCCATGCTGAGATGCATCATAATCAAACTGTTGACAAAAACAGAGAATCTTGAAAGCAGTAAGACAGAAGTGGCTCATCAGGTGCAAAGGATCTTTGATAGTATTAACAGTTGATTTCTCATCAGAAACTGTGGAAGCCAGAAGGTAGTGGGATGACATTTAAAGTGCTAAAAGAAAAAGAATAAACCTGTCAACAAAGAATCCTATAACTGATAAACTTTTCTCTAAAAAATTTAAGAGAAAGTAAGATAGTCTCAGATAACCAAAGGCTAAGGAAATGTATTATCACCAGACCGTCCCTATAAGAAATGCCAAAGGGGGCTTCCTTGGTGGCTCAGTGGTAAAGAACCCACCTGCCAATGCAGGATACACAGGTTCAGTCCCTGAACTGGGAAGATCCCACACGTCAAAGAGCAACTAAGCCTGTGCACCACGACTACTGAGCCTGTGATCTAGAGCCTGGGAACCGCAACTTCTGAGCCCACATGCTGCAGCTACTGAAGCCCACGTGCCCTGGAGCCTGTGCTCCGCAACAGGAGAAGCCACTGCAATGGGAAGTCTGCACACCACATTGAGCACAGCCCACTGCAATGGGAAGTCTGCACGCCATATCGAGGCACAGCCCTCATTCACCATGACTAGAGAAAACCTGTGTGGCAACAAAGACCAAGCACAACCAAAAATAAGTAAAAAAAATTATTTTTTTTAATGCCAAAGGGACCTCTTTAGGTTGATATGAAAGAGCTCTAGACAGTAACTTAAAGAAGAAATAAAGCTCTCCATTAAAGGTAAATACATGGATAATATAAACATTGGCATCATTGAATATTTGACTTCTGTTTTTTATTTCCTACATGACTAAAAGAATGCATTAAAATAATTACAAATTTATGTTACTGGGAACACAATGTATAAAGATGAAGTTTGTGATAACAATAAGATAAAGGGACAAAGCTGTCTGGAAAAAAATTTTGTGTATTATTGATGTTAAGTTTATATCAATTAAAAGTAGATCAAAGTAAATTTAGGATATTAAATGTAATTCATGGCAATAAAGAAAATATTAAAGAAAATACATAAAAGGAAATGAGAAGGGAATCAAAATGGTTTCACTAGAAAAAAAATCAACTAAATACAAAAGAAGGTAGTAATTGAGGAAATGGGGGGCACACAAGCTCAGACATAGAGAAAACAAATAGAAAAGGACAAAAATCTTTCTTTACTAGTAACCTTTTCCTTTAAATATAAATGGCTTTAACTCCCTGATAAAAATACAGAGTGGAATAAGTGATTAAAAACAAAAGCATTAAACTGTCCATAGTTGAATATGTGGTTCACAAAAGGTTCATTTTAGATCTAAAGACACAAAAGTGGGAGGGTGGAAAAATATATTCCAGGCAAATGGCAACTAAAAGGCAGTGGGAATGGCTATACTTTTATCAGATAAAATAGACTTTAAGTTAAAAATTACAAACTATACTACAAAGCTACAGTCATCAAGACAGTACGGTACTGGCACAAAAATGGAAATATAGACCAATGGAACAAGATAGAAAACCCAGAGATAAACCCATGTACCTCTGGATATCTTATCTTTGACAAAGGAGGCAAAAATATACAATGCAGAAAAGACACTCTCATTAAGTGGTGTCAGGAAAACTGGACAGCTACATATAAAAGAATGAAACTAGAACACTTTCTAACACCATACACAAAAATAAACTCAAAATGGATGAAAGATTTAAATGTAAGGCCAGAAAGTATAAAGCTCTTAGAAGAAAACAGGTGGTAAACTCTGACATAAATCACAGCAATATCCTCCTTGAACCACTTCCTAGAGTAATGGAAATAAAAACAAAAACAGCCAAATGGGACCTAATTAAAATTTTTTTCACAGCAACGGAAGCAATAAACAAGATTAAAAGAAAACTCTCAGAATGCAAATGAAAAAACTGATGAACGATTAATTTCCAAAATATATAGGCATCTCATACAACTCAGTATTGGAAAAACAAACAGCCCAATTAAAAAATAAGCAGAAGACCTAAACAGACATTTCTCCAAAGAAGATATACAGATGACCGAGAGACACATGAAAAGATGCTCAACATCACTAATTACGAAAGAAATGCAAATCGAAACTGTGATGAGGTATCACCACACACCAGTCAGAATGGCTGTCATTAAAAAGCTGCAAGAAATAAAAGCTGGAGAGGATGTGGAGAAAAGGGAGCTTTCTTGCACAGTTGGTAAGAATGTAAATATTGATACAACCACTAAGAAGAATAATATGGAGATTCCTTAAAAAGCTAGAAGTAAAACAATCATATGACCCAGCAATCCCCCTACATATACATCCCACTCAGGGCATATACACTGAGAAAAGCATAATTGAAAGAGACACATGTATCCCAATGTTCATAGCAGACTATTTACAAAAGCTACACAGAAGCAACCTAGATGTCCATCAGTAGATGAATGGATAAAAAATTAGTACATAAAAACAATGGAATTTTACTCAGCCATAAAAACAAATGAATTTGAGTCAGTTCTAGCGAGGTGGATGGACCAGAGCCTCTTAAAAGAGTAAAGTAAGTCAGAAAGAGAAAAACAAATATCATATATTAATGCATATATATATATATATACATATATATACATATATATATGGAATCTAGAAAAATGGTACCTATGAACCTATTTACAAGGAAGAAATGGAGACTCAGACATAGAGAATGGATTTCTGGACATAGTAGAGGAAGGAGAGTGTGGGATGAATGCAGAAAGTAGCATCAACATATATATACAATCACATGTAAAATAGATAGCTGGTGAGAAGTTGCTGTATAACACAGGGAGCCCAGCCTGGCACTCTATGATGACCTAGAGGGGTGGGCTGTGGGGAGGGGAGGAAAGCATAAGAGGGAGGTTATATATATATAAAATATGGCTGATTCGTGTTGTTGTATGGTAGAAACCAACACAACATTGTAAAACAATTTTCCCCCAACTAAAAATAAATTTTTAAAAAACCGCAAAAAGAGTCACTATATATTGATAAAGGGATCAATTTATCAGAAGATATTATACCTATAAACACACATGTGCAAAACAACAGAGCCTAGAGAGATGACATTAGGGTAGTAGACAGCAAGGAGATCCAACCAGTCCATTCTGAAGAAGATCAACCCTGGGATTTCTTTGGAAGGAATGATGCTAAAGCTGAAACTCCAATACTTTGGCCACCTCATGCGAAGAGTTGACTCATTGGAAAAGACTCTGATGCTGGGAGGGATTGGGGGAGGGAGGAGAAGGGGACGACCGAGGATGAGATGGCTGGATGGCATCACTGACTCGATGGACATGAGTCTGAGTGACCTCCAGGAGTTGGTGATGGACAAGGAGGCCTGGCGTGCTGTGATTCATGGGGTCGCAAAGAGTCGGACACGACTGAGCGACTGAACTGAACTGAACTGATAGGTTGTTCCAGATTTCAGTCTCCCTCATAAGAAAACCAACTCCCAGCTGTTGATAGACAACACGCTACTGTGAAAATTCTAGAAACCAAGTATGGAGCCAAAGAACCCCCCGCTTGCCATATCACAGAGACTAAGACAAACTGCATTAGTATAGTAAGAGCAGTGGCTACACTTTGACAGCATCACCCATCCCCAGCCTGGCACAGTGCAACACCGAGAGAGGCCCTTGAACCTACAGTTTCTCCAGTGGGAAAAAAGAGTCCAAGGTGGATATACATCTTCCTCAGTGTTGCATGACACTTCCTTGGAGGCTTTCTGGGGTCCCATCTCACGGAAATCACTGGGGAAATCTACAGAGCTCAGTCACTGGAAATCAGAGACAGAGAAAGGGGAAGAGCTTATAGAAACTAGCTCTCAGATCTTTGTATTCCACATCTCTGTTTGCAAGAGTGTCCAAGCAGAGATCCTAGCCAGCCTCTCTGCCCGTCTACAGAGCCAAGCTGGTGGTCCTGTCTGACTAGGGAGCTCAGCTGGCAGTTCTGGCTGATTTGGGTCCTCAGCCAATGGGCCATCCTGGCCATGGAGCCCATTCTATGATCCCAGCTGAGCAGAGAAGCAAGTTTGAAGATCCACCCAACTGCTGAGAATACCTTCCACCTATAGTCCAGCTCAGGGAAGGAGCTACCATTCTTATCCAACTGTTGAGTATAGCCTTTTGCCTTGCATAATCAGGGAGCCTGAGCAGTGACTCTGTGTTCCCTCTGAACTCAGGCTATGGTACCATCTCCCATGGAGTCCAGCAGCAGGGCCAAGCATAGAGCCCTGCCCAGTTGCTGAACACAGCCTGATGCCTCACCCAGGCAGGTAGCTCAGATCAAGGCTTCACCTAACCAAGAGCAGTACTGGAGCCCAGACTGCTACCCTGCCAAATCACGGAGCCCAACGAGAGGCATTGCTCTGCCAGGAAACACAGACGGGATCCTTCCTAACTATGGGAGACTGCTTAGCCCAAACCTATCAATACTTACCTTATTGGATTAAATTCTCCCAACCAACTATCCTTTCTCACCAGACTAGTATGAATTAGAAGCTAACAATAGGAAGGAAAGTAGACTTTTATAAAACATGCAAATAAAATGACACACTCCTGAAAAAGCAATGAATCAGGAAAGAAATAAAAAGGGAGATAAAATAACTTGAGATAAAAACAGAAGCATAACATACCAAAACTTATGGATNAGCTTTTGAACTGTGGTGTTGGAGAAGACTCTTGAGAGTCCCTTGGACTGCAAGGAGATCCAACCAGTCCATTCTGAAGGAGATCAGCCCTGGGATTTCTTTGGAAGGAATGATGCTGAAGCTGAAACTCCAGTACTTTGGCCACTTCATGCAAAGAGTTGACTCATTGGAAAAGACTCTGATGCTGGGAGGGATAGAGGGCAGGAGGAGAACGGGATGACAGAGGATGAGATGGCTGGATGGCATCATGGACTCGATGGACGTGAGTCTGAGTGAACTCTGAGAGATGGTAATGAACAGGGAGGCCTGGCGCACTGCAATTCATGGGGTCGTGAAGAGTCGGACACGACTGAGCGACTGAACTGAACTGAACTGAAGTGTCTATCAACAGATGAATGAAGCTGTGGATTATATAACTACAATGGAATATTTTTCAGCCATTAATAGAATGAAACCTTGACATTTGCAACAACATAGATAGATCTCAAGGGTTAAATGAAATAAGTCAGATTGAGAAAGATAAATTAGAGTTATGATATCTCTTATATGTAGACTCTGAAAAAAAACAAACAACTTATAGATACAGAGAACAAATTGGTGGTTGCAGAGGGGAGGGATTGGGGGGAGAAATGGGAGGTAAAAATTAAAAGTTTTTATAAGAAAAAAACCCTGTAAATTTTACCTGTCATCTTCCTATTCTTCCTTCCTCTACAATCCCAGGGCTAAGCAATCACTAATTTACTTTCTGCTTTCTATCTTTCCTATTCTGGACATTTTATATGTCTGAAAAATAAACAAAGTCAGCCACAGCCATGTACACAATCGGGGTATGAGGGAAAATTACACTTGTTTACCATCCCTACTCTCCATCGTCCACAGGCTTGGCCATTTGTCATATACACACCCAGGAAAAGGAAATATCTCTATTTTTGTTTCCAGTTTAATGAAAAGTTCATGAAGAATGACCATCTAATCAAAAGGAGTCCTTCCTGATCATTCAGTCCATTAACAACCTCTTTGGAACTTGAGAAGCCTTTAATTAACACACACTAAGAGAAGATACAGCAATCGATACCATGAACAGAAACTTCTGGTATGTTCTCAGATGTAAACTGTATGGATTGTATTTGGGAACCCGAAATCACTAGCCCTTTACTGCTTTGACCCTTTCCTCCCTCGAATTCTCCATCCCTATGGCTCACCTGCTTCTACTTCAAGCTGTCACAGGGCTCATTCACAGTGAGTTATTTTCACTTCTTAGTACACTTTTTAACAAAACAGTGAGATTTTCATTCCTCCCCCATTCATTCTTTTCCCCAAGCAAGATTAAAATTCCTGGACCTTTCTTGGGTCAATACAAGGCTGTAAGTCAACCTCCAGTCATGGTCACTGAGAGGACAGAAAAAACAGCCACAAGGTGGAGAGAATTGATCTGCTGTCTCCCGGCTTTAGATCTGAAACTCACTCTTGAGAAAGGCAAGTTTCACTTTGAAGCTTTTCTCTCAACCTTGCCTTTAAAGTTCTCTTTGAAAATTTTTTGCAACTTCCTCCTGATCCCTGCAAACCACAGAATCACAAACTGTTGGTGCTAGATATGCCTTAAAGGGCCTCTGATTCATCCAAAGTCCTCTTGTGAGTAGTTGAGGGAAAACAGTGAGGTCAGTGTGAGGAGTCAGCAGACGTGGCCCCCTTGCTAACCACTGATGTCCTCAGAAGAGTTAATCCATGTTTCCGAGACTGTTTCCAGGAAAGACAGATAAGATCCCTAAAATGAGGTGATTGTGACCCACTCATGGGCCTAGTTGAGAATAAAATCAGATGATGTAAACAAAGTTGCCTTGAAACGAAATCACCATATGAATGCTAGGATTTTTATAGTCCTTCTCAGCATCATAGTAAACTAAAGGCCAACATCAGTGTAGAAGCATAGTGAGCCAAGGTGCCTTTTGCCAAAGATCTTTTTTGACCTGGAATTAATTTAAGGAAAGGAACTGGGGTGTTTTGGACCATCTTAGTCCAAGCAAGAAAGGAAAGTTGGTTGTAATTTGATCTAGGATGGTGGTCATGATAGAAAAAAGTGGACAAATTCAAAAACATTTACGATGTAAAATTATCAGGCTAAGTGCCCAACAGCAGGTGAATGGATAAAGACAATGTGAGAGAGACAAACTTCCAATTGTAAGGTAAATAAACTCCAGGGATGTCCTGTACAACATGGTGACTACAGTTAACACTGCTATACGATATATATGAAAGTTACTGAGCTGAAATTCTATCAGTTCTCATCACAAGGAAAAAAATGGTTTTGTAACTGTATGAGATGGATGTTAATGGAACTAATCATTTTGTAATATGTGTGTGTCATTATGCTGTATCCTTTAAACTTACACAGCAAGTCATTATGCTGTCTGTATGTCCATGATATCTCAATAAAAATAGCACACACACACAAAAAATCATCAGGGCTAGGTGATGGATTGGATACAGGAAGAGAGAGGGAGGAGCTTATTTAACTGGAGATAAGAAAGATTAGGAGAGCTCCAGTTGGGTGCAGAAGGGAGATCACAGACTTGCTTTTGCACATGTTGAGTTTGACTCACCTTTGGGATCTCCAAGCAGATATGCTAAATAGGCCATTTGAGCTGAGAGACTCTGTGTAGCTCAAGATATAAAAGGTAAAGTATATCCATATAGGTGGGAATTGAAGTAACTGGCTAGGATGAGAGAATACCAAGGGAGAGAACACAGGGTGGGAAAAGTAGGGGGCCTAGGACAAGTCTGTGGACAAGGGACCATAATATTTAACAGCAGAAGAGGATGAATCTTAAGAGAAATTAAGGAGAGACCAGAGACAGATGGAAAAGCAGAATAGTGTTTTTAAGCAATGAAAGAACATAACTTAAGAAGAAAGGAAAGGGACTCCCCTGGTGGAACAGTGGATAAGAATCTGCCCGCCAACGCAGGGGACACAGGTTCAATCCCTGGTCTGGGAAGATCCCATATGATTCAGAGCAACTAAGCCCATCGCCACAAATACTGAGCCTGCATGCTGCAGCTACTGAAGCCCGTGCTCCTGGAGCCTGTGCTCCACAAGAAAGGCTGCCCCCACCCACCATTGTACCTAGAGAAAGCCCTCACGCAGCTTTCAACAAAGACCCAGAGCAACCAACATCAAATAAATAAAAAAACTTAAATAAAAGGGAAGGAAGAAATAAATAGCCAGTGGCAGCAAGTACTGATGAGTATTCATTTAAGATGAAGATGAAGAAATATCCATCAGAAATTGAGGTGCCCTTTCATGATAGCATCCCATTTTGGGTCCTTTCCAAACACAGGTTATGACTTGTCCCCATGACCATCCAGGGTTCAAAACAGACCTGAACTCTCTGGGAAAAACCAACCATTTATGAGATCCTGAACACTAGGGCTGTTTTCAACATGACAGTTTGAGGCTTCAGCTAAGCCTATAACTTTCTGGAGCTGCCACTACACCCTACAATACCAAGAAATCCTATCTCCTGAGATTGGTTTCCTCTAGATCACAGATGGCAAGTATGTGGCATGTCTATCCACACCCATCAAACCTGGGTCCACATCAGTTCAGTTCAGTCACTCAGTCGTGTCCAACCTTTTGTGACCCCATGGTCTACAGGATGCCAGGCTTCTCTGTCCATCACCAACTCCTGGAGCTTGCTCAAACTCATGTCTATCGAGTCGGTGATGCCATCCAACCATCTCATCCTCTGTTGTCCCCTTCTCCTCCTGCCTTTGATCTTCCCCAGCATCAGGGTCTTTTCTAGTGAGTCAGTTCTCCACATCTGGTGGCCAAAATTTTGGAACTTCAGCTTCAGAACCCGTCCTTCCAATGAATAGTCAGTCCTGATTTCCTTTAGAATGGGCTGGTTGGATCTCCTTGTAGTCCAAGGGACTCTCAAGAGTCTTCTCCAGCACTACAGTTCAAAAGCATCAATTCTTCAGCACTCAGCTTTCTTTATGGTCCAACTCTCACAACCATACATGACTACTGGAAAAACCAGAGCTTTGACTAGATGGACCTTTGTCAGCAAAGTAATGTCTCTGCTTTTTACTATGCTATCTAGGTTGGTCATAGCTTTCTTCCAAGGAGCAAGCATCTTTTAATTGCATGGCTGCATTCACCATCAACGGTGATTTTGGAGCCCCAAAAAATAAAGTCTCTCACTGTTTCCATTGTTTCCCCATCTATTTGCCATGAAGTGATAGGACCAGAAGCTATGATCTTAGTTTTTTAAATGTTGAGTTTTAAGCCAGCTTTTTCACTTTCCTCTTTCACTTTCATCAAGAGGCTCTTTAGTTCCTCTTCACTTTCTGCCATAAGAGTAATGTCATCTGCATATCTGAGGTTATTGATAAAGAATAAGACTGGTAAATCTGACAATGGTAAAATTTTTAATGTTGACCATCATTTTAAAAAGTGAAAAGACAAGCTGAAAATTAGAAAATATTTTAATGGATGAAGTGAAAGTTGCTCTATATGACCCCATGGACTATACATGGGGAATAGTATATATAGTATGGAATTCTCCAGGCCAGAACACTGGAGTGGGTAGCATTTCCCTTCTCCAGGAGATGTTCCAAACTCAGGGATCAAACCCAGGTCTCCTCACTGTGAGCATATTCCTTACCAGCTGAGCCACAAGGGAAGCCCAAGAATACTGGAGTGGGTAGTCTCTCCAGGGGATCTTCCTGATCCAGGAATCAAACCAGGGTCTCCTGCACTGCAGGCAGATTCTTTACCAACTGAGCTACCAGGGAAGCCCTATTTTAATGCATAAAACCCAATAAAGGTGTTTTCAATGCATTTAAATTCAAGAAAGGATTAATACCCAGGAATATACAGAAAACTTACAAATCAAATAGCCCAACTAGAAAGTGGGCATAGGATAAGACAAAGAATTCTCAGAACAGAAACCCCAAGAGCCAAAAAGCATACTAGCTAGTAGTCAGGAAACGAAAATTGTAACAACAATGACCTTCCATGTCATATCCATTAGATTGGCAGTGGCTAAAAACACAATACCAAATGTTGAGGATGTGGGGGAAAGGAAATTCTCACACACGGTTAGTGACTATACACTGATACAATCTCTTTGGACAGCAATTTCAAAGTTGAGAGTGTGCACACCTGAAGACCCCAGCAAAGATTTTGCTAAATGTATACCCCTAGAGAAATACTTGTATCCTACCCACAAGAATTCACACATTAGGATGTTCTGGGCAGAGCTACGTATAGAAGAAACAGACACATTTTTTAAGTTTATTAGTATGAAAATGAATAAATAAATAAAATTTGGTACACTCATGAAATGGGATATACATAGCAAAATGAATTGACTAAATGAATTAACTTGAAAAGTATCAACATAAGTACATCTCCCACCACAATGCTGAATCTTAAAGGCAAATTGCAGAAAGCTAAGATGATACCAAGCTTTTTCATCTGAGTGGAAGGCATCACTATGTCCCTGGCTGATCTCATCCCTGGAAAGCTGTATGCATAATATTCCTAGACCAGGAATCGAACCTATGTCCCCTGCATTAGCAAGCAGATTCCTAGCTATTGCGCCATCAGGCAAGCATGGGCTTGTTCCTTTTTAACTGCAATATCCTCAGCAAGGCCTCTCCTCAGTACCCTGCCAACTGCCTCACTCCCCCACCTCTAATCATCTGAACCACAGTATCCTATTTCATCATCTTCACACAGGGACAGATATGTTCAATTATTCATTTCATTTATCCATAGATTTATATATTTGTATATTTATGTATTTATTTATTTATATATTCATAGATTTATAGANAAGAGCTGCTGTGTCTGTGGGTCATATATATTGATATATTCACACTATTCAAAATGAAAACACAGACAACTTAAAATACTGATTAATGAAAAACAAGGATACTACATATTAATGTTAAGATAAATGTGGACATAAGATGATTATAATACAAATAGTGTAAGGTAACATTACGTGTTAATATAAAAAAGTCATGAAAACACAAGTGTATTTTGCCAAGAGTTCCAGTGAGAGCTGCTGCACTGGTTTACCCATTGTAAATCTGTACCATCTGGCTTAATAGCTGACAGCTGGATACCCATCCCTGCTTCTCGGTCAGTCTGTTGTGACTGCACAGGTCATGTGGCCTCTGCACCTGCACTTGTGAGAGAAAGAGGGGGAGGCAGATGACCTCTCAGATTGTTATGGAAGTGACTTTGCCCTCCCAGGCCCTCGACCACACTTTGAGAGCCCCTGCTGTGAATAACTGTAAGAAAGGCAGTGTCCCGCTGTAAGGGTGCAACACTCACACCCTTCTGATGCTATGATGGAAGGGAAAGTGGAGGAAGCACATACAGGTGTCAGCAGGCCCAGATGGAGACAACTGTGGCGCCCTTACTCTCTGCGTGGCATCTGCCCGCATCACCCGGGCAGATGCCCCAAACTGCACTCTAATGTCCCCTCTTGCAGAGGAGGAAACTCAGCCCCAGAGAGGGGATATGGCTTCCCCAGAGTCGGGCAACCAGGATTCAGACCTGGGGAGGGTCCAGAGGCCAGGCTCTTACCTAGCAGTGCAGAGAAGGAAAGATGTAGCCTGGAGAGTCTTCTAGGGGTTCCCCTGACATCCCTCCCTACCCCAGTGTTCAGCCCAGACTGGTACTTGTTGGCATTTTTCAGATGTCCTGAGGCCAGGGCTGCCTTAGGGCCACCAGCATATGGTCAGGGGAGGCCTAGACAGGTGGGAGTTGAGGGTCCTGGGGGTCATCTGGAGCCCACTGCTCTGCTCTGCTGACCACCGCTGGGGTTTGCTTTGCCTCCCTGATGTTTCCCCCACCCTGTGCTTCCTTCTTACCCCTCTGGCCTGGGCTACTCCCCAGGGTGCAGGGACTACAAAGGATGAACCCATGTGGGGTCACTGTATGACCCTGGGTGAGCTGGGGAACTCCTCAGAGCCTGCGTTCCCTTGTCAGCAAGCAAGGAGCCCAGTGGTGGTGGCCAGCGGTTACTGAGCACATGCTCTGTGTCCAGCCCCGCTTGTACCACCGCCCATCCCCACCCTGTCGCTCCCCCAGCGTTCAGGAGGTTTGGTGGAAGCCCTGATGGTCAGCCGGCTTTTCTCTGCCCGCCAGGCGGGAGGCCCAGGGGTACATCCCAGCCCAGCTGTACCGCACCGAGGCCAGCTCGATGTGGCTCCACCTGCTTGGCCAGCACCAGCAGCAGATGCAGGCACTCAGCCCCCACCAGGCGCGCGCCCAGTTTCTGGGTGAGAAGGAGTTGGGCTGGGGAGGGAGTCGTGGGGGCCTGGCTGAGGAGGGTGGTGAGGAGGCCTTTTCCTTGTACAAAAGCATCTTTGGTGTCAGGTTTCTAAAGGCCTTCCAAGGCCCCACCTAGGTTGGGGGGCCCAGCGGGGATGGAGGAAGGTGCAGGGTGGGCGGCAGCACTGGCAGGAGGAGCACCAGGCTGGGGGCTCCTGTGCTGGATGGGGTGTGGGGGAGGGGTGGGCTCATGCACTGATGAGCCCTTGTCGCCTGACCACCACCCCCAGGCCTCCTCAGTGCCTCACCCATGTTCGGCTCCTCCTTCTTCCTGGTCCAAAGCTGCAGCACCGATGCTGTGCCAGCCCCCTGCATCCTCGCTGTCAACCAGAACGGCCTCAACTTTCTCAGCACTGAGACCCATGTGAGTGGCTCAGCCCGGCCCTGCCCGCAGGGACGTCCAGCTCCACTGCTCACACCTGCGTGACCTTGGGCGAGGCTCCACCCCCTTCTTCCTCACCTGGGAAGATGACGTGGGCTGTTGTCCAGGCAAAACAGGGGAAGTACGCTGACCTGCAGAGCCTGGTGTGGCTCTGCCAGAGCCTCAGCCAAGAAACCGTTTCTGTGAGTCTGGAGGCCGGATGGCCAAGATCAAGGTGCTGGCAGGGTCGGCTTCCTCTGAGGCCTCCCTCCTTGCTTGTAGATGGCCCTCATATGACCCTTTCTCTGGGGTCCGTGAATCCCAAGGTCCTCTTCTCATAAGGACCCGTGGGATGGGAGCCCACCCTAGCCTGACTCCCCTCTTCAAAGACCTGTCTCCAGGTTCTGAGGGGGTGGGTCAGGATTGGGGACACAATGCAGTCCAGAAAAAAGGGACCTGCTCCCCCATTCTTAGTTCTTCCTCGGGAAGTGGACCTTGACACGAGCGCTCCAGGGCAAGTGGCTTGTGTGGAAACAATGGAGCGAGGAAGAGAGACCAGGAGGAGGCCACAGCCAGGGGGATGCAGCCGGGGCGAGGCCCGTGAGCATCCAAGTTTCCACTGTGGGCACGGGGACTCAGTCCAGTGGGGAGCACCAGCCTCAGAGGATGCCCCATTTTGCGGGTGGGAAAGCTGGGGTGCCCGTCTGCTCTGTCCATCTGTCACAAGGGGCCGCTGGCTCTCATCACTTTGGCTTCTCCTGAGGCGAGCCGGGGAAGCTCCGCGTTAGCTCCTGGGGCCAGAAAGAATGCTCCCAGCCAGAGGGGTGGGTGTGAAGAGGCAGGAAGGTCAGGGCACAGCGGCATTACCTGGAGCTCCAGCATTTAGAGCGGTGCCTGGCACGCTGCACACATGTGCATCATTGTGAAGTAACGTCACAGGTGAGAAGCTGAGGTCCAGAGAGGTAAAGCTGCTTGCTCTGGTCACACAGCCGGCCACTGGGGGATGAGTGCTCGAACCAGGGAGTCTTGCCCTCTGTGTATCTGTCCTTTACGGCAGAGGTACTGGTAGGTGAGACTGTCCCATCCCCAAGCCTGTCTGCTCCCCATCCCCCCCAGGAGCTGATGGCGAAGTTCCCCCTGAAGGAGATCCAGTCGACGCGGACCCAGCGGCCCACAGCCGGCTCTAGCTGCCCCTATGTGGAGGTCGCGCTCGGCGATGTCACTACCCAGCACACCGTGCAGCTGCAGCTGGAGCAGGTGGGCCCCCAGGGAAGTTGCCCAGCCCCTCACTCCCGAATTCTGCACACTAGGCTCTCCTCGGCCCGGCCAAGTTCTGAGGAGTGTCCAGTCCAGCGCAGGGGACAGAGCTAAGCCCACACTACACAGACCTGTAGGTCTCGGGGTGGTCTGGGAGAGGTATCTTGATGGTGAGATCCTAGAAACGAGGGCCCAGGCCATTTGCAGGAGAATGAGGTATTCGATAGGAAACTGGGGAGGTCCTAAGGGTCCTCCTCCCGAGGGCACTTGGGAGCCATAGAAGGTTGCTCGGAGGGCAGGGACATGGGCAGTTCACCTGGGCTAAAGCTTGGAGGCTGGACTGTGGGGCCGGGGCTTGACAGATGGAGAGGGTGCTTCTCAAAAGCAGAGTCCTCCAGGTCAGCCAGCTCCACGTCTCCCAGCCTCCGGGGCAGGGCCAGACCAGAGTTCTCACCTGCTGGAGAGGGGGCTGAGGTCCAGAGATGGGGCTGAATGGGGCTGGGCCCACCTGTCTGTCCTTGCCAGCCCACTGCACCCCTCAAGATGTGGGCCCAGAACTCCCCCACCCCAAGGCAGGGCCTACATTAGTTGGGCTGCTTTCCAGGGCACGAGACAGGGGCTCCCACCACCCTAACCCTGCCCCTGAGGGTCAGGGCTGGAGCACAGCCCCTTGCCATGCTCCTTGGGGAGCCTGTGACTGGGGATCAGTCAGCTTCCCACTGCCCCCCAGTCCTGTTCCTGCTGAGGTCACACTGATCCTGGCCTCACCTGGACTCAGCCTGTTTCCTGGACTCCGCCAGAGACCCCACCTCTTCGGACCTGCCCGTCTGTTGCTTCTTGGGCCCCTTCTGGAGCCCCCTTCCCTGGATGACTTCTAACTGGTGCAAGGCTGGGCCCTCCCCCCAGGGGAGGCTTCCACAGCTGCACTGCGAGACAGCCTCCTATTTCTCTCCCTTGGTGTCACCCTTGGAGGCCAGTAGGCCTTTGCCCTCAACCTCCAACGCTCGCAGACCCTTGGGCCCCAACCCAGCAATCCTTCTTGTCCCTGCCCCCTCCTCTTTTTACCTCTGTGACCTCAGCTCCCCCACCCTGCCTTGCCCTCTCCCTGCCCCAGAACACCCTCCTGTTGCACTTGCTGTTCTCTCTGCCTGGGACACACTCCCCCTGCATCACAGGGCTTCTTCCCTCCCTTTATTCCAGTTTCAGCTCATACATCACCTCCTTCTTAAAGCCTCCCCTGATCCTCCTGATAATTTACTCTCTCTGCCTCAGTAGGTCTCATATGGCTTGGAAGTCACTTTGTTATTGGTTCTCAGGTTGTCTTTCTCCCCATTAGAACGTGAGCCGCAAGAGGGCAGGGCGGTGTCCGCATGGTGTTCATAGCACAGTGCCCAGTGTGTAGTGGATGCTTAGGAGGTAGCTGGATGGAGGAGGAGGAGGAGGAAGAGTCAGCCTTTCTGGCTTCTCCACTTGGTTGCAGCACTCCCTTACCCCCGCCCATGGGAGCCCTGAGGCTGGGGCCCAGTTCATTCTAGGCCGTGGGTACCAGGTGGTAACTGTGGCAGCTCATTTATTGACAGGGCTAATAGTTTTTAAATGTGAAGGATTTACATGTCTTGAAGTCTCTCTTGTCATCCTCGCCACGACCCTGTGAGGCAGGCCCTGGGAAACCAAGACTCCAGGGACAAGGCCATTGAGAGTGATGGAGGTGTCCTAAGGCCCAGGTTATATGCAGCAGAGCTGGTGAATGCGTGGGTCTCCACCTGGCTCACCCCTTCCCGCCTGCAGCACAGAATTCCTTTCCAGCTGCCAGAGCTTCTCCTGGGGCCCTGAGGAGGTGGGGACGAGGGTGGAGCCCCAGTCGAGGGAGAGTCTGGCCTCCACCTCTCTCCCAGCCATGTCTCTCCCAGGGAGAGCTGCACAGTGTGGACTCATGTCTCTCCTGCAGGGCCTGGAGCTGTGTCGGGTGGTGGCCGTGCATGTGGAGAACTTCCTCAGTGCTCGCGAGAAGCGGCTCACGCTGCCCCCCAGCGAGATCACACTACTCTGACCCAGCCCCCAGGTCCCCGCTGGCAGGAGGCTGGCTGTATGGTCCCAGGGGAGCTACTGGGCCAGAACCTTCGGAGAGACCAAGAGGTGGTAGGGGGAGAAGCCCAGGTCCCCAGGAACCTGAGAAGACCAACTGAGAGTTGGGATGGAGTTACAGCATGCAAACCTGGGGGCAGATAGCAGGAGGAACCTCCAGGAACTGACCAATTGGCCCTCTTGCCACCTACCACTGTGGCCCTGCCCTGACCCCTGCTGCGGCAGGGTAGCCCCACACCAGAAGCCTAGGCAAACTGAACCTGCTTTCACTTCTCCTGGGGTCTGATGTTCAAATCTGCTCCATCTCCCTGTCCTAGCCCCTCATTTGTCCCCCCCATTCCAGGTGCCCTCTGTACTGCTGCTGAGCTTGGATTCATGGCTCTTGGTCATTTCAGTGCAAATAAAAGGTTCATCTGGCAGCCTTTTCTCCATATAGTTGCTGTTCAGTCGCTCAGTTGTGTTCAACTCTGTGACCCCATGGACTGCAGCATACCAGGCTTCCCTGTCCATCACCAACTCTCGGAGCTTGCTCAAACTCATGTCCATCAAGTCAGTGATACCATCCAACCATCTCATCCTCTGTCATCCCCTNTGGAGGAGGAGATTGAGAGGATTTGCATCCAGTGGTTGGAGGGTGGAGGATGCTAGCATGACCTCCAAGTGAATTATCAAAAAGACCTTTCTCAGTGTAAGTTTTCACTTCCAGATTATTCTGCTTAAAGATCATTTCTTTGCTACCCCACCTTGAATTATTAATATATTATGAACAGTTCCCTTATTTACTTTTATTTAGGACTTAGGGGAAAAAATGGGGAGAGAGGTTTAAAACAATTTAATCACAAGGGTCCCAGAGCCTGGCTGAGAACCCTTGCCTAGGTCCTTAAAACCAACTTACTTTGTGGCCCACATTTGAGTTTTGTCAGTTCTGACACAAAACAGAGAAAAACATTGATTTCAGGTCAATTCTTGTGTTTTACTGATTTGTTTTTGCTTTTATACAGTGGGGAGGAAAACAGAAAGAAAAATGGTATTAAGTTCGGTATGGCCATTTTTTCCATACCAAGAAGTAGTATTTTACTAAACTGAGTCTGCCAGCTTAGGAGAACAAAGGGAGAAGACTGAACCTATTCATTGTGCAACAGACCCAGGGGGCCTTGTGTCTACGTGTTGGAGAAGATTCTTGAGAGTCCCTTGGACTACAAGGAGATCCAACCAGTCCATCCTAAAGGAGATCAGTTCTGTTCATTGAAAGGACTGATGCTAAAGCTGAAACTCCAATACTTTGGCCATCTCATGAGAAGAGTTGACTCATTGGAAAAGACTCTGATGCTGGGAGGGATTAGGGGAGGGAGGAGAAGGGGACGACAGAGGATGAGATGGCTGGATGGCATCACCGACTCGATGGACATGAGTTTAAGTGAACTCCGGGAGCTGGTGATGGACAGGGAGGCCTGATATGCTGGAATTCATGGGGTCGCAGAATCGGACCATGACTGAGCAACTGAACTGAACTGAATCATTAATTTGGACAACTTTATAGGGTAGTTGATGCCATTCTCAATTTACCAGTGAGTAACATGTTCTGAAAGATAAATGACTTGCTCAAGGTCCTAATCTAGTGTGTGGCAAAGCAGGAATTTAAGCCTAAATCTCTTTAAACTGGAAAGCTAATGCTTTCTCCACTTATTTCCAAAAGTGTTTATTTTATGAGCATCTGCCATGTACTAGATATTGTGCTAGGTACCATGGAGAATATGAGAATAAATAAACATACAATCCTACCCNGCAGGAATTTAAGCCTAAATCTCTTTAAACTGGAAAGCTAATGCTTTCTCCACTTATTTCCAAAAGTGTTTATTTTATGAGCATCTGCCATGTACTAGATATTGTGCTAGGTACCATGGAGAATATGAGAATAAATAAACATACAATCCTACCCCTACAGAGCTCACGGGCCTTGGGAGCACTGTGTTATCTGAAGATTACCATGTGGCCACAGAGAAGAAGCACCTGGCTGTCTTTAGGGCTCAGAAGCATCGATCCAGAGAAAATACATCTATAGGAGCTTTAAAAAGTGCTTCTTGAATTTTAAAGTAAATAGAAATCATTCTAGGATCTTGTTAAAGTATAGATTCTGATTCAACAGGACTGGGGTGAGGCCTGAGATTCTGCATTTTTAAGAAGCACCCAGGAGAGTCTGAGGCAGCTAGTCCACAGATCCCACTTCTTAGCGGTAAGGTTCTCAAAGGCAGGTAAGTGTTCGCCAGGTGAGAACTTTCCCAGTGAAGATGCAGAGAGTGCAAAGATNGAAGAAGATCAACCCTGGGATTTCTTTGGAAGGAATGATGCTAAAGCTGAAACTCCAATACTTTGGCCACCTCATGCGAAGAGTTGACTCATTGGAAAAGACTCTGATGCTGGGAGGGATTGGGGGAGGGAGGAGAAGGGGACGACCGAGGATGAGATGGCTGGATGGCATCACTGACTCGATGGACATGAGTCTGAGTGACCTCCAGGAGTTGGTGATGGACAAGGAGGCCTGGCGTGCTGTGATTCATGGGGTCGCAAAGAGTCGGACACGACTGAGCGACTGAACTGAACTGAACTGATAGGTTGTTCCAGATTTCAGTCTCCCTCATAAGAAAACCAACTCCCAGCTGTTGATAGACAACACGCTACTGTGAAAATTCTAGAAACCAAGTATGGAGCCAAAGAACCCCCCGCTTGCCATATCACAGAGACTAAGACAAACTGCATTAGTATAGTAAGAGCAGTGGCTACACTTTGACAGCATCACCCATCCCCAGCCTGGCACAGTGCAACACCGAGAGAGGCCCTTGAACCTACAGTTTCTCCAGTGGGAAAAAAGAGTCCAAGGTGGATATACATCTTCCTCAGTGTTGCATGACACTTCCTTGGAGGCTTTCTGGGGTCCCATCTCACGGAAATCACTGGGGAAATCTACAGAGCTCAGTCACTGGAAATCAGAGACAGAGAAAGGGGAAGAGCTTATAGAAACTAGCTCTCAGATCTTTGTATTCCACATCTCTGTTTGCAAGAGTGTCCAAGCAGAGATCCTAGCCAGCCTCTCTGCCCGTCTACAGAGCCAAGCTGGTGGTCCTGTCTGACTAGGGAGCTCAGCTGGCAGTTCTGGCTGATTTGGGTCCTCAGCCAATGGGCCATCCTGGCCATGGAGCCCATTCTATGATCCCAGCTGAGCAGAGAAGCAAGTTTGAAGATCCACCCAACTGCTGAGAATACCTTCCACCTATAGTCCAGCTCAGGGAAGGAGCTACCATTCTTATCCAACTGTTGAGTATAGCCTTTTGCCTTGCATAATCAGGGAGCCTGAGCAGTGACTCTGTGTTCCCTCTGAACTCAGGCTATGGTACCATCTCCCATGGAGTCCAGCAGCAGGGCCAAGCATAGAGCCCTGCCCAGTTGCTGAACACAGCCTGATGCCTCACCCAGGCAGGTAGCTCAGATCAAGGCTTCACCTAACCAAGAGCAGTACTGGAGCCCAGACTGCTACCCTGCCAAATCACGGAGCCCAACGAGAGGCATTGCTCTGCCAGGAAACACAGACGGGATCCTTCCTAACTATGGGAGACTGCTTAGCCCAAACCTATCAATACTTACCTTATTGGATTAAATTCTCCCAACCAACTATCCTTTCTCACCAGACTAGTATGAATTAGAAGCTAACAATAGGAAGGAAAGTAGACTTTTATAAAACATGCAAATAAAATGACACACTCCTGAAAAAGCAATGAATCAGGAAAGAAATAAAAAGGGAGATAAAATAACTTGAGATAAAAACAGAAGCATAACATACCAAAACTTATGGATGCTGCTAAGTCAGTTCTAAGAGGAAAGTTTATAACTATAAATGCATACATTTAAAAAAAATCTCAAATAAACTAGAAAGAGACCAAAACTCAAAATTAACAGAAAAAAGAAAATAATAAAGATTAGAGCAGAAATATAATTATATGCCAACACACTAGATAACCCAGAAAAAATAGATAAATTCCTAGAAACATACAACCTACCAAGACCGAATCATGACATAAATAATCTGAACAGTCCAATAATGAGTAAAGAGACTGACTCAGTAACCAAAATTCTCACAACAAGACAAAGCTCAGGATTTGATGGTTTCACTGGTGAATTCCTCATTTAAAGACACCTGAGATGTCTGGATGGCATCACTGACTCAATGGACGTGAGTCTGGGTGAGCTCTGGGAGTTGGTGATGGACAAGGAGGCCTGGCATGCTGTGATTCACGGGGTCGCAAAGAGTTGGACATGACTGAGCAACTGAACTGATTCTTCAAAAGTCTAAAGGAAGAAACACTCCCAAACTAGTTTTATGAGGCCAGCATCACCCTGATACCAAAGCCAGATAAGTACAATGTCAGAAAACTACGGGCTAATATCACTGGTGAACATAGATGAAAAATCCTCAACAATATTAGCAAACTGAATTCATAAGCAAATATAAAAAATCAAACACAATGATCAAGTGAGATTATCCCTGGGATGCAAGGATGATTCAACATATGCAAATTAATAAATGTGATAGCACATTAAAATAATGAATAATAAAAGTTATATAATCATCTCAAGAGATCTAGAAAAAATACTTGACAAAATCTAACATCCTTTCATGACACAAATTCTCAAAAAATATGGTAAGAAGAAAGGTTCCTCAATATACTAAAGGCCATATATGATAAGTCCACAACTAACATCATATCCAATGGTGAAAGACAATGTTTTTCCCTTAAGATTAGAAACAAAACTAGGGTTCCCACTTTCATACTCTTACTCAAATAGTACTGAAAGCCCTAGACAGAGCGATCAAACAATAAAGAGAAAAATGGCCATCCAAATAAAAAAGAAGTAAAACTGTCTATTTACAGATGACATAATCTTATATACAGAAACTCCTAAAGCCTTCATAGTAAAATTTCAAGTGTACAAAAATCAGTTGCATTTCTTTTCACTAACAGTAAAATATCTGGAAAGAAAAAAAAAAAATCCCATGCACAATAGCATCAAAAATAACAAAATACTTTGGAATAAATTTAAATGAGGAAGGGAAAATCTATACAATGAAAACCACAAGACACTGAGGAAAGAAGTTGATGAAACACAAACAAATAAAAAGATACCCTGTGTTCATGGACCAGAAGAAATAATACTGTTTAAAATGTCCATACTATCCAAAGATTCAATGCAATCCCTATAAGATTCCAATAGTATTTCTTACAGATTTAGAAAAAGCAAATCCTTAAATCTGTATGAAACCTCAAAAGACCTTGAAGAGCCAAAGCAATCTTAAGAAAGAAGAATGAAACTGGAGGTATAACATTTCTAGATTTCAAACTGTATTATGAATTAATAGTAATCAAAATAGTATAGTACTAGCATAAAAATAGACACACAGATCAATAGAATAAAACCAACATCCCAAAAATAAACCCATGCATACATGGCCAAATAATATTTGACAAGGAAGCTAAAATACTCTATCAGTAAAAGATAATCTCTTCAATAAATGATGTTGGGGAAACTGGTTATCCCTGTGCAAAAGAATGAAATTGGACCCTTATTTTACACCACTAAAAATAATTTGAGTTAATTATAGGTGGATTAAAGACTTCTAACTAAGACTTGAAACTGTAAAAATCCTAGAAGAAAATACATGGAAAAACTCCTTGACATTAGTTTTCACAATGATTTTTTGGATTTAATATCAAGAATGCAAGCAACAAAAACAAAGAGAAAGAAGTGAAGTTACATCAAACTACATCAAATGCTTCTATATAGGAAAGTAAGCTATCACAAAATGAAAAGACAATCTATGGAATGGGAGAAAATATCTATAAACCATGTATCTGATAAGGAGCTAATAGCTAAAATATATGAGGAAATAATATAATTTCATAGCAAAAAAAAAAAAAAAAACCAACCAAGAAAGCAAAACCCAAATAATCCAATCAAAAATGGGCAATGGACCTGAATAGACTTTTTTCTCCAAATAAGACCTACAGATGTACAAAGGTACATGAAAATGTATTCAGTGTCACTAATCATTCTGCTGCTGCTGCTGCTGCTATGTCACTTCAGTCGTGTCCGACTCTGTGCAACCCCATAGACGGCAGCCCACCAGGTTCCTCTGTCCCTGGGATTCTCCAGGCAAGAACACTGGAGTGGGTTGCCATTTCCTTCTCCAATGCATGAAAGTGGAAAGTGAAAGTGAAGTTGCTCAGTCGTGTCCGACTCGTAGCAACCTCACAGACTGCAGCCCACCAGGCTCCTCCATCCATGGGATTTTCCAGGCAAGAGTACTGGAGTGGGTTGCCACTGCCTTCTCCGTCACTAATCATTAGGGAAATACAAATGAAATCCACAACAAGCTATCACCTCACACCTATTAGAATGGCTATTATCAAAAAGACAAAACTTCGTAAGTCCTGGTGAGGATGGGAATGTAAGCTGGTAGAGCCACTATGAAAACAGCATGTAGGTTTTTCAAAAAATAAAAAATAGAACTACAACATGATCCAGTAATTTCACTTTAGTCTATATATCAGAAAGAAATGAAATCACCATCTTGAAGAGATATCTGCCTCCCCGTGTTCACTGGAGCATTATTTATAATAGTCATGATAGCCAAGCTAAGTGTCCATCAATGAATGAATGAATGAATGAATGAAAATGCAACTGATGTTATTCAACCATTGAAAAAAGGAAATTCTATCTTTTGCAGCAACATGGATGAAACTTGAAGACAGTTATGCTTAGTGAAATAAGTCAGACAGACAAAGACAAATATCATATGATCTCAGTTGTATGAAATCTATATATACAAAAAAAAAACTAAATTCATAGAAACAGAGAATAGATTGATGATTGTCATAGGCAGAGATGGAGGGTGGGGGTGGTAATGGATAAAGGTTGTCAATGGGCAAAAATTCCAGTTTTAAATAAGTTCTGGGACTCTAATATACCGCATGGTGACTACAGGTAGCAATATTGCAGTGTGTACTTAAAAGTTACTAAGAGTTCTCACCACACATATGCACTAAAGTAAGTACATGAGGTAATGGAGATGTTACCTAATCTTATTTTGATAATCATATCACAATATAACTATCAAGAATATTAAATCAGTAATTTAAAACTTCCCAACAAAGAAAAGTTCAGACCTACATAGCTTCACTAGTGAATTCTAGCAAACATTCAAAGAAGATTTAACACCAATTCTTATCAAACTCTTCCAAAAGAGAAAGAGAAAAAGAGTGAACACTTCCTAACTCCTTCTATAATCTAGTATTATCCTAACATCAACACTGGATAAGACATCATGAAAAAAGAAAATTACAGACCACGTCTTTTATGATTAAGTATGTAAAAGTCCTCAACAGAATACTAACGTCTAGTCTTCTCAGGCTGTTACAACAAAATATCATAGTCTCTGTGACTTAAACAACAGACTTTTTTTTCTCACAGTTTTGGAGGCTGGAAAGACAAGAGCCGAGTAGCAGCAAGGCAGGATCCAGTGAAGAACATTTTCATGCCTTGCAGATGGCCACTTATCACTATGTGTTGACATAGGCTTTCTCCAGTGCATGTGTATGAAGTGAGGGGGGGTGGCTTCCTTTTTAAAATAGGGACACTAATTGCATCACAAAGGTCCCACCTTCTACTCATCTAAGTCTGATCACCTCCCAGATTCTACTTCCAAATACTACCACATTGGAGGTTAGGAGTTCAGTATGTGAATTTGGGGGAGAAGGATATGCAAACATTTATTCCATAGCAACAAGCAAGTTGAATTTAACAGAATGTTTAAAGGATTACACACCAAATTATACATTAAGTGAAATATATCCTATAAATGCAAAGTTGGTCTGATATAAAAAAATCAATTAATGTAATACATCACAGTAATGGTCATCTCAACCGACACAGGAAGAGCATTTGACAAAATCCAACACCTCTTATGATTAACAAAAAAATACTCATAGAACTACAAATAGAAGGGAAATTCCTTAACACGATAAATCGTATTTATGAAAAACCCATAGCAAACATCATTTTCAATAGTGAAAAGTTGAAAATGCTCCCCCTAAGAGCAAGAACAAGACAAGGAAGCCCACTTTCATCACTGCTACCCAACACTGCACTGGCCTAGCCAGAGCAATTAGACAAAAAAAAAAAAAAAAAGAAAGAAAGAAATTAAAAGATATTCAAATTAGAAAGATATATGTAAAGCTATCTTTATTTTCAGATTGCAAGATCCTATGTCTAGAAGACCCCAAAGGATCCATAAGCTACTAAAACAAATTTTAAAATTCAGTAAAATTCACAGGGTACAAGGTAAATACATGAAACTCATTTGTGTTTACAACACAGATAATAAATAATCCAAAATGAAATTAAGAAAGCAAATACATTTATGATACCATGTAAAAGAATAAAATACATGGAATAAATTTAACCATGGAAGTTCAAGACTTATACACTGAAAACTACAATGCATTGCTGAAATATATTTAAGAACTAAGTGGGAAAATGTCCCAAGCTCATGAATAGGAACACTTTATATTTTTAATACTACCCCAAAGATCTACAAATTCAACACAATCCCTTTGAAAATTCCACTATATTTTTGGAGAAATGGAAAACCTGAACCTCAATTTCACGTATAATAACAAAAACCATGAATATCCAAAAAACCTTGAAAAAGAGGAACAATTTGAAGGATTTATAGTTTTCAATCTCAGAACTTGACAGTAATCACAATAGTGTACTGGCATATGGATAGATATACACACAAATGGAACAGAATTTAAAAGTCCAGAAGGTAACCCATACACCTATGGCCAATTGATTTTTATAAGAATGCCAATTCTGTCCTTGAGAAAATAATAGTATCTTCACCAAATGGTGCTCAGACAAGTGGATTTCTACAAGCAAAAGACTGAAATTGGAGCCCTATGTCACATCATATATAAAGGTAAACTAAAATGTGTCAATGACTTGAATATAAGAGCCAAAACGTAACATTCTTAGAAGAAAACATGAGGATAAATCTTCATGATTTTGGATTTTGAGATGGTTTACTAGATGTGACACCAAAAAGTATGAATAACACTAGGATAAACTGATGATAAATTCTTTGGCATTGCCTTTCTTTGAGACTGGAATGAAAACTGACCTTTTCCAGTCCTGTGGCCTATTTTTTTCAAATTTACTGGCATATTGAGTGCAACACTTTCACAGCATCATCTTTCAGGATTTGAAATAGCTCAACTGGCATGCCATCACCTCCACTAGTTTTGTTCGTAGTGATGTTTTCTAAGGCCCACTTGACTTCACATTACAGGATGTCTGGCTCTAGATGAGTGATCACACCATCGTGATTATCCTGGTCATGAAGATCTTTTCTGTACAATTTTTCTGTGTATTTTTGCCTCCCTTTCTTAATATCTTCTTCTTCTGTTATGTCCCTACCATTTCTGTCCTTTATTGAGCCCATCTTTGCATGAAATGTTCCCTTGGTATCTCTAATTTTCTTGAAGAGATCTCTAGTCTTTCCTGTCTATTGTTTTCCTCTATTTCTTTGCATTGATC
>SJYV01055846.1:414715-453586 GCA_006410875.1 Neotragus pygmaeus
TCTTCAAGAGATGGGCATACCAGACCACCTAACCTGCCTCTTCAGAAATCTCTATGCAGTCAGGAAGCAAAAGTTAGAACTGGACATGGAACAACAGACTGGTTCCAAATAGGAAAAAGAGTACGTCAAAGCTGTATATTGTCACCCTGCTTATTTAACTTATATGCAGAATACATCATGAGAAAAGCTGGACCAGAAGAAACACAAGCTGGAGTCAAGATTGCCAGGAGAAATATCAATAACTTCAGATATGCAGATGACATCACCCTTATGGCAGAAAGTGAAGAGGAGCTAAAAAACCTCTTGATGAAAGTGAAAGAGGAGAGTGAAAATTTGGCTTAAAGTTCAACATTCAGAAAATTAAGATCATGGCATCTGGCCCCATCACTTCATGGCAAATAGATGTGGAAACAGTGGAAACAGTGTCAGACTTTATGTTTTTGGGCTCCAAAATCACTGCAAATGTTGATTAAAGCCATGAACTTAAAAGACACTTACTCCTTGGAAGGAAAGTTATGATCAACCTAGATAGCATATTAAAAAGCAGAGACATTACTTTGCCGACTAAGGTCCGTCTAGTCAAGGCTATGGTTTTTCCTGTGGTCATGTGTGGATGTGAGAGTTGGACTGTGAAGAAAGCTGAGCATTGAAGAACTGATGCTTCTGAACTGTGGTGTTGGAGAAGACTCTTGAGAGTCCTTTGGACTGCAAGGAGATCCAACCAGTCCATTCTAAAGGAGATCCACCCTGGGTGTTCTTTGGAAGGAATGATGCTAAAGCTGAAACTCCAGTATTTTGGCCACCTTGTGCAAAGAGTTGACTCATTGGAAAAGACTCTGATGCTGGGAGGGATTGCAGGCAGGAGGAGAAAGGGAAGACAGAGGATGAGATGGCTGGATGGCATCACTGACTCGATGGACATAAGTTTGAGTGAACTCTCAGAATTGGTGACGGATAGGGAGGCCTGGAGTGCTGCAGTTCATGGGGTCGCAAAGAGTCAGACATGATTGAGCAACTGAACTGAGCTGAACTGAAACTGATGAATTGGAACTTCAAAAAAATTAAAACTTTTCTGTATCAAAAAACATTATTGAGAAAGTGAATTCATACTGATGGCTCCTACTTAAATCTATCACACATGGATAACTGCCTCCTGCCTACAGAATGGAAAAAATATTGTAAATAATATATCTGATAATGACTTAATATTCAGAATATATAAAGAATGCCTGCAACTCAACAAAAGATAACTCAGTTAAATAATGAGCAAAGTACTCTTATCCAAGAAGATATCAAAATCTGACCAATAAGTACATGAAGAGATGTTTAATTTTATTAGACAGTTCAGTCCCTGAGTTCACTCAGATTCACGTCCATCAAGTCAGTGATGCCATCCAGTGATGTCATCCTCTGTCATCCCCTTCTCCTCCTGCCCCCAATCCTTTCCAGCATCAAAGTCTTTTCCAATGAGTCAACTCTGCACATGAGGTGGCCAAATTACTGGAGTTTCAGCTTTAGCATCATTCCTTCCAAAGAAATCCCAGGGTTGATCTCCTTCAGAATGAACTGGTTGGATCTCTTTGCAGTCCAAGCGACTCTTAAGAGTCTTCTCCAACACCACAGTTCAGAAGCATCAATTCTTCGGTGCTCAGCCTTCTTCACAGTCCAACTCTCACATCCATACATGACCACAGGAAAAACCATAGCCTTGACTAGATGGACCTTAGTCGGCAAAGTAATGTCTCTGCTTTTGAATATGCTATCTAGGTTGGTCATAACTTTTCTTCAAAGGAGTAAGCGTCTTTTAATTTCATGGCTGCAGTCACAAATGCAAATAAATGATACCACAATGTGGAGATACTTCACACGTACTANCTCTGCACTTCAGCCCTTTGTGGGGGGTGGGGGGTGTGGCCCTTTTGGGGAGGGGGTGCTTCTCAGGTGGTAAAGAATCTGGCTGCCAGTACAAGTTCAGTCCCTGGGTTGAGACTATCCCCTGAAGGAGGAAATGGCAACCCACTCCAGTATTCTTGCCTGGGAAATCCCACAGACAAAGGAGCTTGGTGGGGGTCACCAAGGGGTCACAAAAGAGTCAAACACAACTGAGAGACTAAATAGCAGCAGCAGTGGATCCCCAGGACTAGTTTTGGCCTGTGGCCTGTGGACATAGTGATGAGGGTCACTTCCAGGCTGCAACAGAGAAGAGTCAGTCTTCCATCTCCTCACTCTTTTTCTTCAGTTTGTGGTACCCAAGTGATCACAGGTATTGCTGCAAGATAGTGAAGCTGTTGTCAAGCCTGGCACCATGAGTGACTTGTGGGGTGCAGAGCCCCAGCTAACCTGTGTGTGAAATGGGGCAGGCATGAGAAATAGGCCTTGGGGGTGCTAAGGGGTAGGTGACTGACACTGGTATGGTGGTATTGGTGCAGGGGGTTTGGGTAGGAGGTGGACTGAAATCCATATCAGAGGCTGGAAGGATGGTGACCCCCATGATTACAGCTGCAAGGAAAACGGAATGAGTGGCTTTGGGCGAAGAGGTAGGAAAGCAGATGCTGGCGGCATGTGGGATTGTAACTGGCTGTGTTTGTGCAGCGCCTACAGAAAAGGACGGGGCTCAGGATGGAACTGGCCAGACTGCTAGCAGAATAGAAAAGGAGTTGGTAGTGCCCAGAGAACTGAGCCTAGATGACTAAAAAGACTAACTGCTTCTCAA
This sequence comes from Neotragus pygmaeus, assembly GCA_006410875.1. Taxonomy (NCBI): domain Eukaryota; kingdom Metazoa; phylum Chordata; class Mammalia; order Artiodactyla; family Bovidae; genus Neotragus; species Neotragus pygmaeus. The sequence continues at coordinate 417,429 of SJYV01055846.1, forward strand.
CTCAGACACTGAAGGTGAAGTTGATGCCTTGGAGAGAAAATGCCTAGTAAACTCTCCTAATCCATCAGATGGCCTCAGGCAAGATCAGAATAAGGGTGGATCAGATCCAGAGCAGCTTTATCCCTGCAGAAGGCTGAGAGAGAATTTGTTTCTTGAGGCTGCATAAAAAAGCACCACGGACTGGGCGACCTCGACAACAGGCCTGTAGGCAGGGTTATTTGCCACTCATTTCCCAGGCCAGAAGCAGGCCTATTTGGGGGGCTACTCAGCACCCAAAGAAAATCAGTGCAGCTGAATGGAGAGGAGGGTCTCCTTGGGCACAGGGTCAGGACCCTGTGAGCACACAGCAGACAAGGGAGCAGAAGCAGGACCTAGTCAAGGCGTCCACTCCCCATCTGACTCGGGGCCCTGACACCCCAGTCTCTTGGTAGGACAGGACATGTTCACTGGGTATGCATGGGAGACTCCCTCTGAGATGGGAGGGACCTGAAATCCTAAAGGACTCTGAACTTCCCGAGGCTGTAAGGGTCTGTTGTTCGAGTATCCTGAGAGTAAGAAACTGTGTTCTCGGGCTTGCCCTGTTTCCGGGGCTGGGGCTGGGCTTGTCAGTAGCCTGGCAGGACTGAGGGGGCCCATCAGAGCCAGGCTGGGGCCTGGGGCACACAAGGAAAGGGCATTCTGAGGCCCCAAGTCTGAGGTGGTTCCAAGCCAGCCCTCAGGGAAGGCGGCCAAGGCGGGCAGAACTTCAAATGCTTCAGGGTTATTTTATTTTATTTTATTTTACATAAGTGGAGGCAAAAATTGGTTTCTCGTGTGGTCTAACACTTTCCAAGTTGTAACATCACTCCCCAGCTCCTGCCATTCAGGGTGGAGCCAAGATGGGAAGAAGAGGGGTGAGCTGTGGCCTCCAGCTCTCCCTCCCTACACAAAGCCACCTTGGGGCACAGCCACAACGGTCTCAACCCCAACCCTCAGGGACAGACATCCTCCAATCAGAGCCCTTCCCTTCTGGACCGTCTGTTTGATATTAGGCAGGTTACCCCACTTCTATGAGCCTCAGTCTCTCTGACTGTGAAATGGTCATAGAGCTTATGCATGTGAGCCTATCTGGGGCCATGCGTTTCTCCGGAGCCCAGGGAGTAATGAGTCCTGGTTCTATTTTACAGCTCTCCTGGAAGGTCTCTGACTTGGTATGTCCAAGCTGGAGGTCGGGAATCTCTCAGTCAGGACCCCTGAGGCAGCCCCTTCTTTCCCGGGAAGCTCAGCCCACTTGGGCAGGGGACGCACTGGGCCCAGGCTGATGACCATGGGTGGGTCTCTTGCTGCCTAAGCCCTTCTCCCACGGGGCCCCTAGTCATGGCCTCCTTTCTCTCTTCCACTGCATCTGCCTCTAGAACTCTGCCTCAGTTTACCACTGACGTTCCCCAGGGGCCCTGGAGAGGAGGCTCTTAGGATGAGCAGCCTAATTCCTTTGACTGACCCATCCGCTCCATGGTATCCCCTTAAATTCCATCCTCCATGTCATCTGCCAGACCCCACAGCTCTGTTCCTGTGCTGCTCAAACTGCTGCCCTCTGGACAAGTCACCCAAGACCCTCGGGGTCCTGCTCCTGCCTACCCAGCCACTTCACCCTCCACTTCTGATCCGGAAGGCCACACTCTCCTGCACTCCTCCCTGTGCTCATTCCTCTGCCAGAAACGTCCTTCCTTCCTTCCCTACTTGCTCAGCTTAGGCATGCCCTCTGAAACCTCCTGACCCCAAATCCTCAACCCTTGAAGTCCCCAGAGCAACCTGTGCGGTGTTTTTCAGGCCTTCCCTCTTGGCCTGCAGGTGCTGGCGACCACTATTGGCCAGCTCCCACTGTGTAACACAGTACCCAGAACCAGCAGGTGGTTATGTCTGCTCGTGAATCTACTGGTCAGTCGGTTCTCCCGGTCGTAACTGATCTCGGCTGGACCTGCTGTGGCATCTGTGATAGTTTGGTCAGGAGCAGGCTTGTTTAGGATGACCTTTGTATTCACTTTCTCTACTGCATAAAGAATCGTTCCTCTCCCAGTGAGAGAGAGGCTGGCAGTGTGGCTGAAGGACACCATCGCAGGCCTTCCTTCGCTCCACCACTCACCCTCTTCTGTCTCATCATTGGCTGAGAAGAAAGACTGAGGGACCAGAGGTGGGCAGAGACTCAACGGGAAAGGAGTCGGGGTCCTGATGACCGTGGGCGACAGGGCTGGCCTGGGTTGTGGTGTGGCCCCCAGGAGGACGTGCTGATGCCCACCGTGCCTGCTCCTGGGCTCCAGCTGAGCCACTCCCTCATGGCTGAACCCAGCTTGGGATTCCTGGAGACCCATGAAGAAAGTTTACCATGGGCTGTGGTGCCCAGCCACTAAGCAGCCCTGGGAGGCTGTTCATCTTTGAGGGATTTTGCATCCAAGATTGGAGTCATATCAGGGGAGTGGCTGTGGGGAAATGGTGTGATAGGGAAGAGAAGGAAAAGGAAGGGACAAGAGAGGTGCAGGATGAAGGGCCAGTGGAGAGAGGGAAAGGAGGGGCCAGAGAGAGGTGGGCAATTATCAGCTTGCCAAACATCCCTTTGCTTCAGTGCCTGTGTCCAAAGTCGCTAGTTGTCTACCTTAGTCCAGTGAGACAGGAATGGTCACCACCTTTTACAAAGGGACACAGATCCAGGGAACTCTGGGACCCGGGCAGGATGGGCAGGAGCCTCCCTGTTGTCACAAGTGGACTTTGAGGCACCAAATGTGGCAGCTGGTCTCAGGGGCTGACCTCCCCTCCAACCCACTGGAGCCGGGAACATTCTCTCCCCATTACAGGCAAGACTCATGCCAAAAGAACCACCTGGGGTTCTGGCCTTCACCCCAGCCTCCTAGGGAAGACATACTCCCCAGAGCTGGATGGACTCTCAGGACCACTACCTGATTTGTTGTTGTCCAGTCACTCAGTCGTGTCCAACTCTGTGAGACCCCAAGGACTGCAGCATGCCAGGCTTCCCGGTCCTTCACCATCTCCCAGAGCTTGCTCAAACTCATGTCCATTGAATCGATGATGCCATCCAACAATCCTCTGTCATCCCCTTCTCCTCCTGCCTTCAATTTTCCCCAGCACCAGGGTCCTTTCTAATGAGTGGTCTCTATCTAAGGAGTGCATCAGGTGGCCAGAGTATTGGAGCTTCAGCTTCAGCATCAGTCCTTCCATGCATATTCAGGACTGATTTCCTTTGGGACTGACTGGTTGGATCTCCTTTCAGTCCAAGGGACTCTCAAGAGTCTTCTCCAACATTAATTCAAAAGCATCAATTCTTTGGCACTCAGCTTTCTTTATGGTCCAACTCTCACATCTATACACGCTGCTGCTACTAAGTCGCTTCAGTCGTGTCCGACTCTTAGTGACCCCATGAACTGCAGCCTTCCAGTCTCCTCCGTCCATGGGATTTTCCAGGCAAAAGTACTGGAGTGGGGTGCCATTGCCTTCTCCGATCTATACAGACTACTGGAAAAAAACATAGCTTTTACTAAATGGACCTTTGTTGGCAAAATAATGTCTCTGCTCTTTAATACCTGAGGGAACATCCCACCCCATCCCACACCCCCCACCAGCCAGGACCTTACAGTGATGCCCCAAACTCCAGCCTCCATCCAACAGGCATCATGGGGACCTAGTGGCAGGCTGACTCAGTTTTGCTCATCTGCAAAATGGAGACAGACACTGCTTGCCTAGGCGACCTCCAGAAGAACTCGGGGCAGTATGCTGGTGCAAGGGAGGTGTGCACGTGGGGTTTCAGCACTGGGTCCAGGTCTTTGTGTTGCAGGTCCCCAGCTGGTGACTTTGGCACAGGTACTAGGGCTCTCGGAGCAACAGCGCAGCCAGGAGAGGATGACGTGTGTTCCCGAGGCCTGGGGCCACCCTGGGAGGGATGATGACAGACACCCAACTATTACCGCGTCTTGGGGCCAGGCCCTTCCCACTCACTCGGGGCAGAGGCAGCCCCAACAGGGATTCACCCAGGGCGCTGTCGGGCCTGTCATTCAGGCCTAATCCCTGCCCTTTGTCCGCCTGCCACCAGGGCTTTGGGTTGCCACCTGCCTGCGCCAGGTGATGTCATGGGAAAAGAATGTGATGGGTGGGGGCAAGAGAGGGGCCATCCTGGAGAGTGTCTGTCTCCCCTCTCCAGGTGGGCTGGGGGCTGCAGGAGACTCAGCCCTGCAGTGTGGAAACTCAGGTCTTTCCCCCTGTGGGCCGTGGGTATCATCCTGTCCTGCAGATGACATGTGTTCCATGAGGTCAAAAGTTTGAAAGTACTGGAAGCTTCGAGAGCCTTGTTTAAAGGAAGGGTGCTACTGAGCTCATGGTCACAAAGCAGTGCATGAGAACAAAACAGCGGGGGCTTCTGCGTCCAAAGCTCCATCACCTCCTCGAAACAACCACAGAGCTGGGCATGGACATGTTCTCTGGGAGAGCCGCCCTGGCTGCACTGAGTTACCAGGGCTCCACGGCAAGTCTCAGCAGTGTGGGGGCCTGCCATCCTGTGAGCTCAGAGCAGGGGCTGCCAGAGACCTCTCTGAGCCTCCGTTTCTCCATCTGTGAAACAATTTTGCTGCCCCCCACTGCCTTCCTACCAGGCCAGGAAATCCCAGGTAGATTTCTTAACTTCCTGTGGTCACTCTCAGTCAACTCATTCCTGCAATTCTCTACCTCCTGCGGGGGCAGGACTGGGCCCCCACACAGGGAGGTAGAGGAGGCAGGGGCTGTCCTGGGGGCTTTGTGCCATGGCCTGATGACATCCTTCCTACCTGCCCTTCGACCTTTGGAGCCTCACCTCCTGTGGCTCCTGGGACCCTCCTCATGACTCTGCTGCGATTTCCTTCCCTTATTTATGTGGTAACTGGGGAGCCAGCCTCCTTCCACCTGGTGACTCTAGCATCTCAAGGCCTCAGCATCCTTGACTGGGTCCTGTGCAAGGGTTAAGAGCTGATAAGAGATAGAGGGTGCAGAGATTTCGGGGCCAAGCCAGGAAAGGCACACATTAGAATGTTCCATCCTGTAGGACAGTGAAAGCTCTGAACTTGACCCGTAAGGCACCAGCTCCTTGCAGGCACCAGATGGATTTGCCTCCTGCTCACCGGCTGCCCAACCAGAGTGTAACAGTGGGTGTGGTGGGGCGGGGGCACGTGGAGGAAGTGGTGAGTTCTTTTGCTGGTGGCATCACTCTCCCTAGCCTGGAGGTGGGTGAAGTGGACTCTCAGGGCACATCTGTGGGCATTTGAGGAGACACCTTTGCTGGTCCCTTTCTGTGACTTCTGTGGAACAATATCACCTCTTCGGCCACTCCCTCCTAGCTCCTGCACCCACTGCTGAAGCTCCCCCACCACCTCCTCTCAGGCACTATGGTGAGCAGGATCCTGAGATGGCCCAGAGCCTACCCCGGAGTCCCCTCCTGTGACCGTGACAGAATCATGAATGGGTCACTAAGCAGACTGTCTTGAGGGTGGGCTTAAACTAATTGGAGGGGAGGGCTTTAAAAGAATATGAAGCGTCAGAGAGATAGATGCTTTCTGCTGGCTGGGAAGGCATGGACAGCCGAGACTAACTGTTTCTGGGGGCCACATGGCCACTTAGGTGGCCTCTGGGAAGGCGAGCCATTCCTGGCAGACAACCTCATCCCACGGCTGCATGGACCTGAATTCTGCCAACTGCAGGGAGCTCGGAGAGGACCAGAGTCCCAGATGAGACTGTAGTCCTGGGAGACATAAAGACGTTGAGTCTGGAGACCCTAAGCAGAGCTCCACCTAAGCTGCTCCTGGGCTTCCAACCATGGAGACCACAAGATCGTCAGTCTGCTATCGTGATCACTCAGTGTGTGGCAGCTCCTTGTGCAGCTTAGAAAATGGACACAGGCAGGACTTGAAGGGTTCCTGCCTGAGAGAAGCACGTGTCCTTCCCTGAGGCTGTGCAACCTCCCAAGCCTCCCAGATTCCCCAGTGGCTGAGGCCAAAATCCTCTGTGATACACCATGAAGAGGTGGAATGGTGTCCTTCCAAACGTCTCACCTGCCCGGTGTTGCTGAGTGTGACCTTACTTGAAAATAGGGTCTTGGCGTGTTAATGAACTAAGGATCTTGTGATGAGAGCATCCCGGATTGTCCTGGTGGGCCCTAATTCCAGCAACTGGTATCCTTATAAGAGGCAAGGATACAGACACACACAGACAGGGAAAGGTCGCATGACACAGAGGCAGAGGCTGTAGTGACGAGGCCGTAATCCAGGGGGTGACTGGGGCCACCAGAAACTGGAAGAGACAAGAAGGGTCCTCACAAAAGCCTCTAGAGGGAGCACGGCTCTGCTGATAGCTTGATGTCAGACTTCCCTCCTCCAAAACCGGGAAAAGATACACTGCAGTTGCAAGCCCCCTGCCACCCTAGTTGTGTCGTTTTTCTAAAGCAGCTATGGGAAACCAGTGCAGATCCTGACGGAGTCATCCAGGAGAGGCTGGAACAGCAAGCAGCCCAGATGATGGAAAGGAGCTTCATCAGACACGTAGGTCTTTGCCACTGAGCCCCTGTGTCTGGGACACGTGGTAACAGTGCCTCCAACTTGTGGCGAAGTACCTCCTCTTCTGTCACAGGGTAAAATAAGAGGTCATAGTGCGTGATTTCAGGGAGACCTCCTGAATATCCATGCTGACAGAATGTAGGCATTTCCGCCTTTCACCAAAGGAAACCAAGGCTCAGAGAAGGGAAACAGTTTGCCCAACAGACAGGCATTGTCCCTAGAAAAACACTCAGAGGACACAGAAAGAACAGGACAAGAATGTTAATTGCAGCCTTGTTTTTGTAGCAAAACCCCCAGACCAGCCTAAATGTGCCTTCATCAATAGAGGTGTGACTAAATAAATTAGGAAACCCTCCAAGGTTTTCTGCAGGTTTGGACAGGATGGATCTCTGAGACGCAATGGGGAGTGGAGGAAGCAACCTGCACAGTGAAGTGTGGAAACATGATCCCATGGAGGCCTTTGACAGCCCAGCAAATCCCGAGTCAAACAAACTAATCACAGGAAGACATTTTTTGAACAATCGGGGAAATTTGAAGACTGATGGGGCATTAGACAATATTAAGGAATGACTGCTGATTTTGTTAAGTGTGCTGATGGAATGGTGTTGTTAAAGGGGAAAGGAGGCCTACCTCAGGGAGACAGCAACATACTGAGATGACTGCAAGTGAGGTGGTGGTGCCTGAGATTTGCTTGGAACAAGTCACTGGGGGCAGGGATATGGAGGCGCCAAGAGCGGTCATGAGAGGAGCTTGGAGCTGCACAGTGGGTACAGGACTCTTCATACTACTGTATTTGAAAGTTTCAACAAAAAAAGTTAAGCACTATAAAGCAATGTTTTCTACATATATACATGAATATAAATAAAGGCGTGTTTTAATGACCAAAAGGATGTACTCCAAACAGGCAAAGGTGGACGCCTGTGGAGGTGGGACCCTGATTAGAGGGGTGTGGCCATTTGTGGAACCATGAATCTTAATTTGTAGGGTTTAATTTTTTAGAGAGAGAATGCCTAGAAGTTTTACTCGTGTAATTGAATGCTGCCCTCAGCCAAATAATAGAAGAGAAAGGCTGAGTGGTACAAAGGTTCAGGTATAAGATGAACTAGTCTGGAGGATCTAATGCATGGCATGGTGACTACAGTTAACAATACTGTAGTGTACACCTGAAATGTGCCGAGAGGTTAGATCACAAGTGTTCTCACCACACACATACATACACACGCACACACAAAAGTAACTATATGAGGTGAAGAGTATGTTAATTAGTTTGATTGTAGTAGTCAATTCACAATGTATACATGTGTCAAAACACATTGTATACCTTAAATATATACAATTTTTATTTTTCAATTAACAAAAAGAAAAATCTGGTACTGTGGGCTTCAGTGGTGGCTTAAGAGCCAGGTGTTCCCACAACCCTACACACTCTGTCTGCAAGTTTCAGAGAAGTGGCACCCACTCCATGCTGGCACATCCCTGCACATCCCTGCCTGAGGCTGTGTCTGCTATGGCCCAGGGACTGGTGGAAGGAGCAGAGTCCTTGCCAGATGTGGAGCCAAGGCAGCCACTCTCCACTCCCACAGCGCCACTCGGATGTCACTCTACTTATGTTACGCCACAGGATTGACAGCTCAGGGCCAAAAAGGCAGCTGGGGGCCAGATGCACCAGGAGCCACCATTTTATTTTCAGTAACCCCAAGATGGGGAGTGGGAAGTTTCCTGGGAGGGCAGAGCAGGTAGGGTGTCCACTGGTCCTGTGTAAATCCCAGATCTGCTGCCTGGTCTGTGTGGCTGGAGAGGTCCATTTCTGGGTTCAGACTCCATAGTGTGTGGAATAGTGTTCTCCCCTTGAAGTTACGTCCACCTAGAATCCAGGAACATGATCTTATTAGAAAGCAATGTCTTTGCATATGTAGTTAGTTAAGACAAGGTTGTCCTGGAGTAAGGTGGGACCCGAATTCAATGAATGATGTCCTTAAAGGAGATGAGGACACACAGGTATATGAAGGGAGAGGTAATGGGAAAATGGAGGCAGAAATTGGAGTGATGCAGCCACAAGCCCAGGGATACCTGGAGCCCCCAGAAGCTGGAAGAGACAGGAACAACCCTCCCCTGGAGCTATCAGAGGGAGCACAGGCCTGCAACATCTTGATCTCAGACTTCTAGCCTCCAGAACTGGGAGAGGATAATTGTCACAACAGTCCCCAGGTGTAAACGGGGACCACAGCAGTATCTGTGCTGCAGATATGAGTATTCTAAGGGTGAGCTTAGATAATATTCACTGAGAAATAGGCACTCTGGTGGGGACAACTGGAACAGAGGCTGCTGATGAGGATACAAACTCACTCAGATACAAAGGGACTGAGGAAGCCGCTAGAGGCCTGGTTGGACCCAGGGTTCAAGAGATGGTGTCAAGACTCAGTTTCCCTTCCCTATGGCCTGGGATGGCATGCTGACCACCCACCCAGCCACTGTGACTAGTAGGAAGCCACTGACCAGCATAGGCTGAGGTTGCTTTCTCCAGCCCTGGAGCAGGAACACGGGGGCCCAAGAAGAGTAAGGCAGGATCCCCACCTGCTCTAGTGGCCACCAGCCAACAAACGTGTCCCACGTCATGGCGTCAGAGATGATGCCAGCTGAGGAAGGAGCCCCACACAAGAACACACTTATCTCTGGCAGCTTGGGCCACTGTAACAGAGCACCACAGGCTGGGGCTTAAATGACAAACATTTCTTCTTCGCAGTTCTGAAAGCTGGAAGTCCAGGATCAAGGATCTAGTGACCACTCTCTTCCCGGCTTGTGGACAGCCACCTTCTTGCTGCATCCTCACGTGGCAGAAAGAGAGAGGCTCTTCCTATTAAGACGCCAGTTCTATGGGATCAGGGACTTCCCTTATGACCTCATTGAGCCTGAATCACCTCCTTACGGGCTCCATCTCTAATACAGTCACACTGGAGGGTGGGCTTAAACAGGAGGAGTTGGGGACAGGATTCAATCCATTGAAGTCCCTCTGCTTCTCCCCACTCTAGCCCACCCCAGCCCACTCCCATGCCGGCCCCAAAGACCCTGTGTCAAATTCAGACCTGACCTTGTCCTTGCCTTCCTTAAAAGACTTTCCTTAATTCTGACACCAACAGAACAGTTGCTGAAATGGCTGGCCACATAGACTTTCTCTACAGAGACAAGCCAGGCATTCCTCCCCTCTGTCCCCACAACGGCTCCTCCCTGGAGTGCAAAGCCATTTCCTCTCCCCTCATGTCTAGACTCGCCTCATGACTTGCCTTGTCCAATGGAAGGTGGAGGGAAGGACCTCATCCCTGCAGACTGGGCCTTCTGGGGCTTTGTCGTTCCCATGTCCACTTCCTAGAATGTTCCCTTTCAGCCTCCCAGATAACCAGGACCAGAAGCGTTCCTGGGCCCTAGCAAGACACAAAGCTGTGTGGTGAGACGGGCTCTGGAGAGGAGTGAGCATGGAGAGATTGGCAGACAGCCCCAGCCCCTGCAACGAGGCACCAGGCTGTGAATGGGATCATCTTGGAAAGATTAGGTTGCCATATCAAGCAGAGATAAATCGCTCCACTCTTCTGGTGGCTCAGACGGTTAAGAATCCGCCTGCAATGTAGGAGACCTGGGTTAGATCCCTGGGTTGGGAAGTGCACCTGGAGAAGGCAATGGCTACTCACTCCAATATTCTGGCCTGGAGAATTCCATGGACAGAGGAACGTGGCAGGCTACAGTCCATAGGATCATAGAGTCAGATATGACTAAGTGACTTTCACTTTCACTTTTCTTTCACTCAAATTGCAGAATCTGGAGCAATTAAATTATTGTTGGTGTCTTGGGGCAGTTTTTCACATCTGACTGATACAGGTCTCCACTCATCTCTGCTTTGACCAGAGAGATGTGGAAGAGGAATGCAAACTGAGAAACAGCCACCATCCTTGGGGACTTAAACAGAAGCTCTGGGAGGGGTTACAGGTGAGTGGCAGCGAGGGCACGCACTCTGCAAGTTTGGTTCAACTTCCATCCCTGCTCTGAACTTCAGTTTCTCTCATCAGCAAAGTAAGTGGCTTGGATAGGACCGATGACTTTTAGGTATTATTTAGCCCTTTTGGTGGACAAGAGATTGGGTCAGCCAGAATCCATGGCACCTTGTTCTGAAGATGACACTTGGGTTCCTTTCCAAATCCCCAGTGCCCTTGGAGATAATTGTCGTGGATGCTCCAGTGCCTGCTTTCCCACTATGAAGTAGTAGCCGTGTAGCCAGAGGCTCATCTTTCCTGAAATCTCACCAAGAAGCAGAACTCTGAGATCCTCTTCCTGAGACATCTGGACTCAAGGACCCTGTGCAGCTGACAGGAGCAGAGCCAGCCACCTGGTTCCAAAGTCAGGCTTCTGACTCCCAGCTCCTCCACCCACAAGCTACTCACTGGCTCTGGCCTCGGTTTCCCCATCTGTACAATAGGCTAATAGGGGCTGATGTGTGACTTGATGGCACAGTGCCTGGCATACCATGAGGGCTCACAAAGCCTCAGCTCAGGGAGCTGTTTCTGTCATCCTTACCATCAGTCTCCTGGGGCTGACCCAGTGACTGTCTTCTTCCAAACCCAACATCTGGGCCTCCCCTCATCTGATAACCTTCCAAGTCAGCCCCTGCCTGCTGCTGTGGGCAGTCAAGCTCCCTGGGCTGTCATAGCTCACAACATAACTCCAAATCACTGCACAGAGATGCTCCATGGAAACAATCAGGCAAGCATGGCGATCCAGCTGGAGCTGGGTAAGGTGGCAGCGTGGCTCAGGGTTGCCCCTCATACTCGGAGACTCCAAAGGGCTTTAGGGCTCAGGTGCCAGCAGGCAGTGCAGGACTCCTGGGATGCGTGCCCTTGCCCTTCCCCTAGGGAGATGAGACAAGAGCATCTTACTTGGCAGGAAGACTTGTCCAGGGAACACCCCTGGGAAGAGGACAGGGATGACCCGCACCTGCTATAGGGCAGCACTGTGCCTGAGGACCCGCCAGTCACCAAATGGCACCAAACATCATAACGACAGAAGTCACAGCCCATGGCCATCCTCACATGCATTAACTCAGTCCCAGCAAGACAGGAAGGTTGTGTAGTGTTCCATTTCACAGATGAGCAAACTGAGGCATAAAGACTGTCCTTGATGGGACCAGCATTGGATGCAGATAGCTGCCTGGGATCTAAGTTCTGATGCCCAAGGTCTAAGCCAGGATGCTCAAAGGAATCACATGGCCAGAGTGGAAGCCAGGAGCTGCTGTGCTGGCCCCTCCACTCTGCCCCCACCCTACGCAACCACATGCCACCTATTACCTGGGGGTGAGGCAGGCACAATGAGGAGCTGGACAGGGTAGGGCATTCAATTTCCAACTCATGCCCCGCTACTGTAATAGGAAAAGTCATAGAAAGCCACGGCAAAGCCCGGCGCCATGGATGCCGCCTGCCGGAGGCCTCATGGCCACAGAACCTGCAGTCATGCAAATGATTAATGTCAGCTCTGTGGAGGGCCGGGGTCCACAGGAAATTGGAGTCGATGAATTTAAGAGAGAAACTCCTTGTTTAAACAGAACTACTTTAGAAAATAAATACTGCCGAAGTTGATGGTAAATACAGATATTTGTGTGGGACAGAGGTGGAAATATGAATTTAATAAAGCTGGTGGCACGTGGCCTTGCTCTTTGGGCCCCTGAGCCAGTGTCCCAGCAGCCTGGGCTGCTCAGAACAGGGCCTCGCTTCCTGTTTCACTCCTGTGACCTTGGCAATTTACAACCCCTCCCCAGCCTGAGCCTCGGAGCAGTCTACAGTCTCTCTTGCAGGCCAGTGTAGAGCTGTTGGCCCACTACGGCTGTCCCCTCCTCCAGGAAGCCCTCCATGACTTTGCTGATGATGCCGGCATCCTGAGTGCTATGACCACACCCACAGCCTCTCAGACCTGCCCTGGGTGCAGCAGGCCTCCCTGTGGGCTTCACTAACCCCACTTGGTAGAGGGGAGACAGGGACTCCAGAAAATGAAGCGACTTTCCCAGAAGTAAGTCACAGGATAGAGAGGAGCTGGGGCCCGCTAGGTGTGCTGTTCCAGTAACAGGGTCTGGGGCTGGGGAGGAACCACTATCTAGCTCTGCAAAATCCTTGTGGGCCCAGTAGCAGGGTGTGGGGGACAATGCCCCTTAGGGAGGGGATCCTCCTGTGGCCAGGAAGCTCCATCCCACTAGAGGCAAGGGAGGGTGCCCATAACTCCTACGCTGCACATCTGCTCATGTCAGACCTCCTGCCCCCGACCTGTCCTGTGACATTTACCGAACCCTTTCTTATAAGAAGGCCAGAGACACAGACAGAGTCAGACTCTACCCCACCCTGGTTGGGGGCCCCGGACATGGCTGGTGGAACGTGCCAGAGAAGATATGTCCCACAAGCTGTGGCCCAGACAAGGAGACTGGAACAATCTACCGTGGCTGGGGACCCCAGTGTTGCAGGAACCATCCACACTCCCTCCTAGGATTCTCAGGATGGCTGATGCCGTCCATAAAGACAGGGTCAGCTGGTGCCAGGTACCTGGAGCAACTCCACCCCTCCCCATACACACACCCCTCAGAGGCTGGTCATAGAGCAGGCCACAGCCCCACAGGAAGCACCCAGAATCCCCTAGCAGATAGCCTAGCCACTCTGGGTCTGGCCCAGCGAGAGGAGCGCTTGCTGACAGCGCCCCTCAGAGGCAGGTGTTGTTACCACTTCCACTTTTCAAGTGGAGAAACCAAGGCACAGAAAGGCTAAGAGGCCCTGGAGGCCACGCAGTATATGGCAGCCCTGGAGTGTGTCCACAGTGACTGGCTGGAGTCTTCAGGACAAGACTGCCTTGAGACCAGACCTCCATGCCTTTCCCAGCAGCCTCACAAGCCTGGGCCCTCGAGACGAGCTCAGCTGAAGCCAGGGTCCACCACATGCACCCGTTTCTCAGATGAGAAGACTGAGTCTTCAGGGAGGTTGGGCCAGAGGTTCACCCTACCTGGAGTGTCTCAAGGCTCCCTGAGGAAGGACACACCCCGCCTCCCACCCCCGCTGAGGACAGCTGCACCCTGCTGGTGGAGACAGGTCTCAGGAACAACAACACTGCTGTGTCGACACGTGCAGGACGACAGTGATTTACACGGGGCCTCCTAATCCCCCACCGGGCACCCTGACTCATGGGCCTGGCACCCCTGCCCGCGCCCGCAGGTGGACGGGCATTCACCGCGACGGCTGCGCCACTGTTATTTTTTCATAAGCCTGCCTTGAAATTTGTCAAACCACATATTGTTCTCGCACACGCCCGTCAGAGAAGCCCGCGCCAGATGGGCTGGCTTCCTACGTGTGCTCCAGGCAGCAAAGTTACACATCGACTTCGGTTTTATGTCAAACCTTTAAAAGGGGGAAATAAAAAAGAAGACATAGGAGAGATTTTTTTTTTAAAGAAGAAAGAAATGAGTCGGAGTCTGAACAGGCAGGACTGTGATCGTGCACAAATCCTGGCTCACTGGTGCCGGGTTTTATATGGAAACTCGGCCCGTGGTAAATAGAACTTCCCGGCTGTCAGGTCCTTCATTAGCGAGGTGTGCATAATTTATGTATTTAAGAGCTGCCTTCAGCCAAGCTATCACACGGGGAGCATGCTTCATAGGTGTTAGTGTTTATACGGACAGTAAATAAATGTCACACACACACAAAATCCACTCTCAGGCCAGTGCTGACGCGGCCCCATCCATCATCCGCCCAGCTGGAGGTTTCACAGGGCTGCCAAGGCCCGAGGGCTGCCTGGCCTGGCAGCAGAGCTGGCAGGGCCGGAAAAGGCTGTGTGAAGGCGGGAGGCCTAGGGGCTCTCACACCTGTCCAGAGGCCACAGGAGCCTCTGGGAGGAGTGGGCCTGCCCATCAGGAGGCCCCCCTCCATCGACCTATCCCCTGAATTCATCGACGTCAGGCCAAGCCAGGCCATGCTGGCTCCAAGGGCTTCCTTGGACAAGGATGGAGGGGCCTAGTCCATCTCTGCTCAGCCAAGGCTGCCGAGCCTGGAGCCACCTCAGAGGCCAGCACGGGCCGGCAGCTAATAATAGCACTGCAAGCAGGGGCCAGGCCAGTGGTGTTTCCATCCATTAGTTCACTGGCTCTTCACCCTGCCTACCTGGTAGGTCCTGTTTTTTAAAGTTTGGAGCTATTTTTAACGAAAAAAATTTTTTTGAAATCGTTTTTGCAATTCTTTTTCATGGTCCACAATCAAACTGTACACGCTGGCAGGCCATTGAGGACATGTCCTCACCTCTGTACCCTCTCATTCAGCCCCTGCCCCAGAGACAACATTTTCTGCAGTTCTAGGGGGCTGTTCCAGGAGAGCCTGTGTGTAAACAGCCCCTTCCTCTTCTCTGGCAAAGTGGTGACACCCCCATACAGCCCTGTCCCTTCGTTTCTCCCTAAAGGCCACCCCAAGCTCAGCCCTCTGCAGACATGCTTTCCTAAGGAGAACATGTGGATATCCCACTGAGAGGGTGCCCCTACTCCCCTAGTGGCCAAAAAACCACCAGGGCTGTGCCTGCAGCACCAACATCCATGCTGAGGCCTGTTAAGTGTTGAGTTGCGTGCTTGTGTGCTCGGTTGCTTCAGTCGTGTCTGACTCTTTGCGACCCTATGGTCTGTAGCCTGCCAGGCTCCCCTGTCCGTGGGATGCTCCAGGCGAGAATACTGGAGTGGGTTGCCATGCCCTCCTCCAGGGAATCTTCCCAATGCAGAGATCTAACCCAGGTCTCCTGCATTGCAAGTGGATTCTCTGCTGTCTGAACCCAGCTGACATCTTAATCTCAGACCTCTGAACTCCAGGACAGTGGGAGCATAACTTTCTGTCGTTCTGTGTTGCTTTGTTGTGACAGCCATAGGAGGCGGAAACAGAGCCTCTGCAGACGCTTCACCGTCTGAACCACCAGGGAAGCAGAGCACCACTGCCAGGCCGCAAACATCCCAGGGAGAGGTGACTAGGAAAAAGACATTGGAACCAGACAGGCATCACCTCCTTGGTCCAAGCTCTGTTAAGTCATTTAGCCCCTCTTGGCTCAATCTTTCCATCCACACAGTGGGACCACAACAAACTTGCCTTGAGGATGTAATCCATACTATGGCCTCAATGGAAGTTGATATATGCTATTATTTGGAGACAGCTATTATAGCTGTCTAAATGCTATTATATGAGACAGTGTGGGGCCATAATTAAAACCATCACCAGGAAGTACTCTCTGCTGTGTGTGGAGGGGCATCACCCAGAGGTGTCACACAGTCAAGTTGACCAGAGGTTGCTAGATGGAGCGAGAGCAGATCGGGATAACCAGATGTCAGAGACCAAGTCCAGCCTTCTTGTTCTGCAGGTGGGAAAACAGGATCAGAGAGGGTGAGATCTGGCTCAAAACCACCCGCATGCCTATGGCCAAGGTGGAGCTGGAGCCCGAGGTTCCACCTCCAGCGTCACAGTTCACAAGGCAGTGGCAGCCCTGGAGTTGTCTCCTGTGGGAGTGGCCCTGCATGGCCTTCCCTGGACCATCCCTATCAGAGCCCCTCAGGACCTATGGGGGTCAGCCGTGACCGCAGTAACACAGCACAACCGCCTCAGGAGCTCGTGCAACAGAAGCAGGAGCTTAGCCCACACGCCTGCAGCCCGGAGGCCGTGTGGTGAGGACGGGCTGCTTACAGAGGGGACCTGTGCTTTCAGGGCCTGTTCCTCAAAGGGGGCCACCAGCGCCTCAGCCCAGTTCCACTGGCCTAGGTACTACCAAGCATGGGACGCCCACCTCCTAGGAGGAACTGTAAAGGAGTGTGGAACATTGAGACTGGGAGGGGAGCTGGCCACCGCCCTCCCTCCACGGGGAGGGCAGAGCTCCACAGCCTGCGGGCAGAGGTGGGGAAGGCAGCACCCTAGGATCATAGGTATGAACCCAGCACACAAACATCACTGTGCGGTCACGGCTCCTTTGGGCACTGCACAGTACAAACCCAAGGGCGGGCCCACTGCGAGAGTGATGCTAAATCCATAAGATCCTGAGGCATGCAGCCTGTGACGCCCACGTGACTGGCATTTGGGAAAAACTGACCTAATTCAGGCCATCTCCTGCCTAGAGAACATTCACTTTTTTAATCGGGATTTCCAAAGAGGAAAGAAAAAGCTTGGTGACATTTCAGGCCCCGTCACAGGTAGAGTGAGGCAAAGAAACACCTCAAATCTCTAGGGAGCCTTGGAGAGCACCAATAGGGATAAGCCGTAGCTAGTGGCAGGATTAGGGGCAGAACCACCTAAGTGTGAAGAACCAGAACCCAGCTCTCAGCAACAATGGGATTCACTTCATGACATACCAAAAGCTCCTGTGAAAGTGATCTAAAGGTCTTAGGTGATCACAAGCTGAAATGATGGGACAAATTTGATAGCAAACAAAGATGTGGTCTCCAACAGCACGAAAAGAATTATGCTGTCTCACAAGCTCAGAGGGGTGTCGCCTATACTACAGCTAGAGGAGCCCCTACCTTCAGCTGAAGAAATTATATCCATTTCTTGCTCTATATTATACAAAGGACATTAGCAAACCAGTGTGGGGCAATGGGGTCGTTCAGTAAACAGGTGTCAGCGTCTGTGCCAGGGAGACTGGACCGGATTCATGAGAAAACTAAATCACCACGGGACTGGAGGACAGGGCTGGGGTCACCTACCTTAGATGAGCTGCAGATCCTCATCAACACCTCAAGCCTGCAGTCCTGATCTGTGCTCCGATAGCCTGGAGGCTCTGAGAGCTGGCCTCAGGGCCCGCCCTACCCACCTCAGGCCTTGCTCCTGTGCTTTGCACATCCAGGGTCTCCGCACTGCTCGCCCTGTCTCCCCTGCTTCCACTTTCTCCTCCTTCATCCTCCACCCTGGCCTGTGGTGTTTTCCTGCTCAAAGTCCCCCCATGTCTCACCACTGCCCTCACTGCCCATCTCAGTGGCCTTGGACAAGGCACTCTGCCCCTCTAAAGCCAGTTACCTCTTCTGCAGAATGAGTTTCACTGGTCACTCTGTATGGTGCACAGGCACCAGAGCATTTTCCCTACAGAATGGCATTCTGGTGTTGTGTTTTCCTTTTCTGGGACTTGCCTTCCCACCAATACCCCTTGGGGGCCGGCCCTGTCCTCAGTCCACCTGGTTCTAGAAGGCAGGTCCCATCCTGATGCAAAGGTGCAAATGCACTCCTGCCCACCAAAATGCTGAGCTGGCACATGCCTACCAGTCAGAACTGTCTGGGAGCCAGTGGGAAAAGTGCTGCTGTCCTGACAGCTGTGGGACTCAAAGTTTCCCTGGGTGCCCACCCCAGCTCTGGTTCCACAAAGAGGGGCCCCCTGAGATGGAAGCCAGCAGAGAAGGAGAAGCTGGAGTTGCTGGACCCAGCTGTGCCAGCAGGGAGACCTCCTGGGATGATCACCCACACACTCTGCCCTCTGATGCTGGTGCTGTGGCAAAGAAATGCGAAAACTGAGTCCCTGGGAGCCTGGGACCTCTGCTGGGCCAGTGTGAGCTGACTTTAACCTCAGAGTGCAGACACCAAATGCTGTCCTCCTCCTCCATCTGATAGCCTTCCTCGTCCATCTGATAGCTTTCCTCCTGCAGGCTCTGGAGGGTGTGCACTTGTAAGTGCAAAGCGGTGTGAGCATGAGAGTGAGTATGTAAGCATGAGCACATACATGTGTGTGCATGGGTGCAAGTGTGAGTGTGTGTAAGAACTGTGTGCTAGCACGTGCATGAGGGTGTGTATATGAGCAGCACGTATCAGTGTGGTCGTGCACTGTAACTGACCAGACGCCCAGACAGAGGAAACCTTGACAGAAACTCCCGAGGGCAGAGGCAGAAGCCAGAGCAGGTGTCCAGCGCAGGTTGGGCTTCTAAGCTGCAAGTCCCTGGTTGAGTTGCTCCACTCTGTGCCTCAGTTTCTCATCTGTATGGAGGAGGATAAAGAGCACACAGCCCCCAGGGCTGTTCTGACAGCCACGAGCCAGGAGGGAGGTGCTGCCCAGAGTGACCTTGCCTTGGGGCACTGGACCGCCCACCACGCAGTGTCACGACAGACCCCCTTGGAAGCCTGCACCATGGCACTGGTGTTGTGACATCCCCAGAGCAGAGGAACGCAGCCCCTCATTCAAGACATGAAACCCCCACACGCTGGACCTGTGTGACAGCGGCTCAGTGACGGGACCCCAGCCTCCCTTGGGAGCCATGCTTCCTTCCTTTAGATGTTCCCATCGTTAGATTAGAAAGTGCGGTAGTCTGCACCCAGCCCCCACTGGCCCTGAGCTGTACAGACCCATTGTGGAGACCCTGGCCTACAGAGGAGCTGGGCTCAAGCTTCTTGCCACCTCACACTTCCTCCTCTGCTCCCCAAACCTACCAGATGCCCCCAGCTCTTTGCTCATATCTCCTATCTGGCCAGTTTCTCTCCCACCAGGTGGGAGGTCACCCTCCCTGCTCTAAGCCACCTGGTTCTTTGGCACATGAGACACATCCCTTGAGTGTATCCAGGTCTATTTCCCTCAGCCCCTCAGATTCTGGATCAGCTTGACCCTAGACAACATCACGACAGGGATAGGAGGTGCCACTGGCATCTGGTGGGTGAAGGCAACCCTGTGGAACCCCAAAACAGAGGATGATCCAACCCCAGAAACCAGAGCGTTAGTGGGCTTTGCCAAGTAGAGCAGCAGCCTGGGGCCCTCCCAGTCCACACCCCACCGCACATTGCTTTTCTTTCCCCCAATCCTATTGTCAGAAGACAGCCAAGGAAAACGTGCAGGAGTCCCCACTGACCAGAGCATGCAGCCTGGAAGAATTAGGCTTATCCGGTGCATGTGGTGGCTAGGCCCAGCCACTGCCCAGCCAAGACAGGGGACAGGGGACCAGGAATGGGGTGAGGAGTGTAGGAGGGATTGCCATGGGGCAGGGTGGTGGCATGGGATGATGAGATGGACGGGGGCCTTAGGAACTGCCCAAGCTTTCTCTTTGTCCGTGAGAGACACAGAGTAGAACCACGTGAACATCCTGGCCCGTGCTGGGCCCCTGGGCCTATGCAGGATGCATGGATTCCATCATGCTGGGTGGAGATGGATGGATGCTGCTGTGCCCTGACATGCAAGGTGCCCTTGACGTCCGCATGCCTTGAGGTGGGCATCCACTGCATGTGGTGGGTACCAACAGAGAACTACAGGAACTTCTAACTCCCATCCAGCCCATAGCAGCTCTCAGGGAGCAGAACCAGAACGGCACCTTCCTTCATCATGGGGACACTGGAGCTCATGCCCACACCCCAAGTGGAAGCCTCTCCTGGGTCAGTGAAGCAAGCCTTCACTGTGGTCACCACACCCAGTCACCCTGCACTGCCGCTGTCTTTCTGGAGAGAAAGACTGTTCACATTCCCCCTGCAGGGCCACACAGAGACCCTCCCCAAGCCAGTCTCAGGCCCATCACCAACCTCATTTCCCAAACTATGACTCTATTGCTGGAGCCTCAGGGATCCCCCTAATAAAAAGCCTATACCTGACATGTGACCTTTAGCCAAATGTATATGAGGGATGGACACCAAGCCATAGGCTTGGGTAATACTGAATAGGTTCAACCCCTCAGCCAGCACACAGCTCCTGAAGGGAGACAGGTGAGGAGGAGGACAAGGAACGGGGGGAGGGGAGGGGTAACAGGGGCCACATGTGGCCTGGAAAGCCTAAAATGTTGTTCTTACAGAACAGTTTGCTGATACTTCTTTTAGACAGTCTACAAGTCAAGCAACTCATCCTTGCTCTGTGGCATTCACAGCTTTCCACAGCATCCACAGCATAAGCAGCATGAATTAATTCATCAGGGGATCCTTCTGGCCACGCCTCCATTCCAACCTGGTGACCCCCATGGGGCAGGCTGGCTTGTCACTCAGCAGAGGTGGCGTGGACAGATAGAACATGGATCCTATGATGCCCTCCTGGCTGTGACACTCCCCTTGGAGCTCAAGTTTGAATCCTGGTGCTCCCATTTTGAGCAGCGAGGTTTGGCAACTGCAGCAGAACACGTTAGCAATCCGTTCCCTCCACTTTCCTTCTTTAAGCACATCCTCTGACTTTCCTTGGGAAACTTGCCCTCCACCTATGGGGTTTGAGGTTAGTGGTTTGAGGAACTAACTGTCTGTGGTTTGAGGGACCAACAAGACCCTGGGATGCAGGATGAGGACACAGTTTGGGTTCCACTCACCATGGTGATTGTTACCTGAACAAGCACAGGACTCTAGGACAGGAGATCCCATCCTTACTTGGACTATTAGATAAAGACTATCATTTCTGTAAGGTGGTGGACAGGCTGGGAAGTCACCCTGGAGCCCACCACCAACTTGCCCCACCATAACAGGGGGCCAGAGCAAAGCAGTTTTGGGGGGACACCCAACTAAAGGCATCTGTTCCCTTTTCTGGATCCCCTTAGGCCCTGGGCTCCTTAGTGATGTGAGCTAGCAAATTCCCTTCTGTGTTCAAGCATTGGCAGTTGGTTTCTGTCACTCACGACCAGCAGAGTTTGGGCTAATGGGACAGGTCAGGTCATTTCACCTTCCCCATCCGTAAAATGGAGGCTGCCCTATCTTCTACAATGCTCAGAACACTGCCACCTACAAGCTTTGACAAGAGGGCAGTGCCATGTAGTGGCATGGCCAAGAACTCAAAAGAGTGGACTTTGGGACTAGAGGGGGGACAAGGCAAATTCCAGCTGAGGAGTGGGGAGAGCTCCAGAGCAAGATCTAGAATGTCAGCTCCCTCCCAGACATACCACGTTAGTAAGAGGCCCCAGAGCTCCTTCCTACCCTCCTGAAAGCAAGCCCCGACCTCAGCTCCACCCGGAGCCCCAGGCTGGTCCTACTGCTGGCCCTAGCTCTTCTGGGTGACCACCTGCTTCTCCTACAGACCCAGATCCAGGGTCTCCTCTGGCATCAAACCTTCCTGCCACCCCCAGAAGTCGGGCTCCCCCACTACAGAGCTAATTCATGGCAGCACAGCCGTGAATCTCCTCCTGGCTCTGTGTCCCCCAGGGTGGCCCAGGCTGCACCCGGACCCAGGCCCGGCCCCCTGACAGCAGAGAGCGGCACTGACAAGCCAGGACTTCTAATTAATCTGACTGCCATCTGAGACCCGCAGCCAGCTCCTCTGAGGAAATACTCACAGAGGTATTTCTTTCATTAAAACACGAGAGAAAGGAAGACCGAACAAACACCGGAAAAGGGGCGTTCTGGGAAGCACTGCGGGGAGCAGGGCGCTTCTCTGTCTCCTGACTTTCTCCATCTTGGTCGACATTCAATACTTCCTTTTGGAGAACGCATAGATTTGTTTGACTTTGAATATTGAATTTGGAGGCTGTTCAGCAATTTCAAATTTCAGGAGTAGGGCGGTGGGGAGACACTGTAAATTAAAAAATTCTTTCCTCTTCGGTTTCTACCCAAGATTGTATATTTTTTGATGGCAAAATTAGGGATTAACTATAAACATCTGTTTGTTCGATACTGACATGGTTGCGAGAACAATGACCAGACCATTGGCGCTGGGGGAGGGTTGGATGCTGCAAGTCCGTGGTGGAAAGCTCTGGGGTTCCTCCCAGGATTCTGAAAGGTGTGAAGCAGAGACGGGGCAGGGTAAGGGGAAGGAGAGATCCAGGATAAGGCAGCAGGTCTCTGTCCACTCTGCTTCCTGAGACACCTCACATACCCTGGCCATCACACATCCTCACCAGACCGAGGGCTCCCCACCCTGCTCTTCCCACTCAGTCCTCATTGTCAGAGCCTCACCTCCATACCAGCCCCCACAGGTCCTTCCTGTGCACCGACTGTGCATCAGACACTGTGCTGGGCTTTGAGGACACTCAGGGACTCAATTTACCTCAACCAACTCTTGGAAAGCCCTGCTTCCAAATACAGTCACATTCTGAGGTGTCGTGGGTCAGGGCTTCAACATATGATTTTGTAGGGGACATGGTTCAGGCGGTATTAAGTGACCTTATTGAGAGCAATGTTGGCAGAGTGAGGGGGAGAAGGGAGACATAAGGCAGGGAAGTATAGACTGTGGAGAACTGGAGGACAGCTCTTTTNATGGGTTTGGGTGGACTCTGGGAGTTGGTGATGGACAGGAAGGCCTGGCGTGCTGCAGTTCATGGGGTCACAAAAGTCAGACATGACTGAGTGACTGAACTGAACTGAACTGAAACTCTACTCAAATGTCTGGCTGAACCCTGTACTATACAAACATAGTGCAGACTGCAAGCAGCTCGTTTAGGGCTAAATAAGGCAAGATTGAAGGCTGGAGAAGTGGATGACAGAGGATGAGATGATTGGATGGCATCACCAATTCAATGGACATGAATTTGAGCAAACTCCAGGAGACAGTGAAGGACATGGAAACCTGCTGTGCTGCAGTCCATGGGGTTGCAAAGAGTTGGACACAACTGAGCAACTGAACAACAAGAAAGAACTAAATAGATACTTTAACTGTTATCCATAACAGGAGAGACAGGGTTAGAAGTTTGAATCTAACCAAGTTTATTGCCTGCTAAAACCAAAAATTGAACATCTTCTGAAAAAATATAAGAGAATCTCAGAGTCTCTAGAATATAGCTTCTGTAAAGTCCAGAATGCAATCCAAAACTCCTAGGTTTATAAAGAAACAGAAAAAACCATGACCCAGGCTCAAGGAAAATATCAGTCAATGGGAATAGACATTGAGATGACCCAGATATTGGAATCAGTAGACAAGTATTTTAAAGTATTTTAACTATGCTCAATTAAAAAATATATGCTTATGATGAATGAAGAAACATAACAAATTTTATCTGAGAAATAAACTATAAAAATGTAACAAATGAAAATTCTAGAAGTGAAAACTACATATCTAAAACAAAACTTCAAGCAGATTAGAAATGACACATTAACTTTAATGTTTATTTAATACTTCTAAATTACAGAGGTCAGTGAACTTTAATATAAAATAATAGAAATTCTCTAATCTGAAGAAAAGGGAAAATATCTTAACAGAGCCCTAAGGATCTGTGGGAGAATAGCAAAGATTTCTTGTGTGCGTTTGTGTGTGTGTGTGTGTATTTATAATCCCAGAAGGGAAAGGAGAAAGATAATTGGGCAGAAAAAGTATTTCAAGAAACAATGATGAGGGATGGTATGGGGAGGGAGGTGGGAGGAGGGTTCAGGATTGGAAACACATGTACACCCGTGGCAGATTCATGTTGATGTATGACAAAACCAATACAATATTGTAAAGTAATTAGCCTCCAATTAAAATAAATAATTTTTTTTAAAAAAGAAAACCTGAAAAAAAAGAAACAATGATGAAATTTTCCAAATTTTGTCAAATGTATAAATTTAAAGATTTCAGAAACTCAGCAAATAGCAAGTGAGATATATACACAAAAAGCTAAAAAATGAAAAAAAATTAATAAAATATAACAAAACATATTTCATTTTATACATATTATATCACATACATTGGTACACATCACATATGCATACATATCATTTGGTAATATATGTATTGTCATTGTGTATGTAACTGGCACATGTGTTGTATTGTACCAGCTCTGCCTTCCAAACCAAGCTATGTGTTTCCTTAAGGTAAAGTATTTTATTTGTGTCTCTACCCAGTACATTATATAGAATAAATATGCATGAATTGATGAATAAAGTGTCTTGACTCAAGTTACAAAGCAATTTAATGACAGAGCCAAAATTTAATTGATTGTTTAGTATTTTCCTGCCTCTGCTTCTCTTCTTTACCTGGTTAGGGACAAAGAATCTTGCCTCTTAGAAATGTAGAGATTTGTTTGCTATGTCAAGTGAAGATTAAACAGACTTTAAGAAACTAATATACATGTTAAATAAATGAAGTCAACTTAATAAAAACAGGATTTAGATATAAATAAGCTATAACAAAGCGGACCTCCTAAAAGGGGGAAAAGTTAAAGTTGGATTACCTAGTGCAAATAGTTTCCAAAATACAAATCATGTCCATTAAGTGAAACAGGAAAAGTTCCTAATATTAAAAGGCTACCCTTATAACGTATTTGGGGTCCTCAAAAACTTAAGGGGTAATTTCTGTGTACTCAGACAGAATTAATACTTTTGAGTAATTATCATTACTAAGAATAAAAATAACTAACAATGTGTATTTAATAAGTGTGGGCATTTTGCTATGTTTTTTATGTATCATTTTATTTTAGCCTCTTGGCAGTTCTCTAAGGTAAATTCTGTTATTATTCCTATTTCACAAGCTTCAAGAGAGTAAGTCAAGTGCCTGAGTTCACCTAGTCTGTAAGAGGATGAGCCAGGACTGGTACCAACTGTCTGCTTTCCAAGCTAGGACCCTTCACCACTAAGCTGCACTGCCTCTCTGTTTTTGAAGTTGGCTTTTCAAAAGATCACCTTCAGTCCAGGATAAAGCTGGCACATCAAGACATGCCCTGAACTTCACAAAACTGTAATGAAAATAACCAAGAAGACTACTATTAGAATTAGTAAGAAAATAGGGAGCTATACATTTGACATACTTAAAAAATGAATCATGCAGATGTTGCCTTTATTGTAGGCTACATGTTTCAGACGATGAATTTTGTGAAACAAAATTTTTGGGACTTTAAATTGTGTTTAGATTGTAGTTATGTTGATCTCTTGCTTTTAATTTATGAGTATATTTTATTTAGAATCACAATTGTTTTCATAATACAGCAATAACAAAACTATCACTCTGAACAAACAGGAATATATGTTTATGTTGAACAGTTACTTGTTCCAAGGAGTTATGGAAACTCTAAACCAGGATTTACAAAAGACACAGACAAGAGGAAAGCACTTTAGTATCTCATCCTGCAGTGCAGATGAAGATATCTAAATAGGCAGTTGCCTGCCAGGTGTGTTATAAATTGTAGTTAGAGAAGAATAAATAAAGACTCAAAATATGCCAATACTTTAAAAGGAAGGATCTTTGTTTTCAATATATTTTTAAAATATCAAAGCAAATACACAATTAAAATTGATGGTCAGTTTTTATAGGCTTTTTTAAATTTTCCTAAGTATGGATTGCTTTTCCAATTTGCTTTCTCAGAGTGTTTTGGATTAGAATGTTATTCTTCCAAATTTAAAGCAATAATGAAATGTTAAACTGTAGAAGTCAAAAGACAATATGGGTAAAATGTTTTATCCAATAGTACATTACTGAAAATATGAACATTTAGCTAGATTATTGTTGATGCAACATTTTCTATGGTTGCATATGTATCAGGAAAAAATTCAATTAAAAAGGTAGCTTCTTGTACAAGATAGTAGGTAGACTGAGCACATTTGCTTATTCTCTTTCTTTCTTAGATCTCATTAAAAGTAAGGAAATAAAGAAGGCATTAAACCAAAGGAACACAAAAACAGAGACAACGAGAGATGAACCATCAGCAAATAAGACTTTTCAATGAATTTTCAGCAGACAACAAGCAAAATGAAATGGGATAAATAGTAGAGTTGTCCAGAAAGAAAAAAGTCACAGCCCAGAATATGTTGATTTTCAAATCAGCCCAAATGTACATCAGAAAGGTGTTAATTATGGGCCCAGAACAGAATGCAAATGCTTTTAAACCTGATATATATAAATTAATAGTATAAATAACATAATTTGGGAAGCAGAAATAAGGAGGAAAGTTTAAATCAAGGGTAGGAGCACTAATGTTCTTTTATTTAGTGAAGAGTTTAGAGAGACAGTCTATAATTGGTAGAAAACACAGGTAACTAACAAATGTCATAAGATAGTGCTATAATAAAAAAAAAAACAACTGGAAAGTGGTAGTGGTAGCAAGGGTATAGACTGATCTTCATCTATCAGAAAGCCAGTAATGCCTATGTGGAAAATCAAGAGATAGTTACATAGTATATAGATATATGAAGTTAACTAGAAAGGAAGTTTAAGATGAGAACACGAGAAAAGAAAAAATTTGCCTCTGGAAAGCAGAACAACTATAGGAAATGATGGGCAGGGACTGCTGCTTTTAACTCTAAATTCTTCTATATGTTATTTTTAAACATGGGAATGTATTATGTTTATAAGATTTTTTAAGGTATGTAAGAAAATATAAGATGCTATGAATATCTATATGTTCAACATACCAGTTTAAGCCTGATATACAAGGTGGGAAAGTTAGGCAAATGCATTAAAAATTCAGAATCTTCAATTTAGAGAATGTAGACTAGAAGCTCTTGTTGGGGTGGGATTTGTTGGGTTTTTTTGTTTGTTTGTTTTGTTTTGCTTTTTGACCATTTATTTTGAATTAAAGACGTCTGTAACTCTGAGATTAAAAGACAAGTTTGTGGCTTTTAATGTTTTTCCTCATAGAATGTGATTGTTGAAGAAAATGCACTGAAAGTTGCTTTCAAAAGTACAATGCTTTGTTGAATCTTAATAAATGGCAATTCTTTTTTTCTTGGCTGTTTGAAAAATAATAGTAAGTGTTATGACCTAGTGATGTTTGTTTCTGTTCTGGCCAATAAAGCTTGGCAGCTTGCAAACTATTGGCCTGTTAAAAGGTCTGAAGTGGAAGAATTAATTATTTGTGTTTTTCATAGACTTGCCAACAAGACCAGAGAGGGATTCTACTGGCAATCCATTTCACAGTCTTTTCCTTTGTTGGGTAATACAGATGATGGCAGTGGGCTACTATATGGCCGCTAAAATCTTGATGCTTTTGAACTGTGGTGTTGGAGAAGACTCTTGAGAGTCCCTTGGACTGCAAAGAGATCCAACCAGTCAGTCCATTCTGAAGGAGATCAATCCTGGNAAGTTGCTTTCAAAAGTACAATGCTTTGTTGAATCTTAATAAATGGCAATTCTTTTTTTCTTGGCTGTTCGAATAAATGCGTTTTTTATTTTTATTTTTCAAAGAGGAATGTCATCTGTATTCACTTTGTATGTTTTGGGAGAGAGAGCTGTCCTACTGTGTAGAAATGCCCTGTGTCTTTTTATACTGTCCTCAAAAGGTTACGTATGTAAGTAGGTACACTCCACGTTTCAGTTGCCTGACCTAGGATTTTACCATTTGTTTTGGGATGTTGCATTCAACACCGAAATCTTAACTACAAGTCATCGAAATGCAGTGGAGCCTAGGGGCTCCCCGCCTGCCACCCGCCTGGACCCACCCGCTCCGTCCAGGAACCAGGACCGTCTGGGGCAACCGTGGCATGTGGCCGCAGCCCGGGACTGCTGCTCACTCTCAACCCGTGACCCAGTTTGGGTGTCAGAAATATCCAAAGAGGGCTTCCCTGGTAGCTCAGTGGTTAAGAATCCAGCTGCCAACGCAGGAGACGTGGGTGTGATCCCTGATCTAGAAAGATCCCACATGCCGGGGAGCAGCCACGCCCATGAGCCGCAGCTACTGAGCCTGTGCTCTAGGGCCCGGGGGCTGCGGCTACTGAAGGAGCTACAGCTGCTACAGCTGCTCCACAACAGGAGCCACCGCAGGGAGAAGCCGAGCACTGCAACCAGAGAGCCTGCTCGCCACAGCCCGAGAAAAGTCCTTGCAGCAATGGAAAGTCAGCACAGCTGAAAATAAATAAATTTTTTAGAAAATAAATATTCAGAGAGAAAAGAGTAGTGAAGGCCTTTTTTTTGATCGTGTGAAGGTCTTTTGATGGTCGTAGAAGAGCTGACTCCTCTGAAAAGATCCTGATGCTGGGAAAGATTGAGGGCAGGAGGAGAAGGGGATGACGAAGGATGAGACGGCTGGATGGCATCACCGACTCAGTGGACACGGGTTTGGGTAGACTCTGGGAGTTGGTGATGGACAGGGAGGCCTGGTGTGCTGCGGTTCATGGGGTCACAAAGAGTCAGACACAGCTGAGCGCCTGAACTGAGAGACATGTGGGATCTTAGTTCCCCACCCAGGGANCATACCCTTCTCTGCTCAAGAGGAACACCGAGCATCCCACCACAACTCAAGAGGAGCCCCGTTTCGGCCTCCTCCGCTAGAGATGAGGGTTCTTTTCCCTGTTTCATCGGGGAAGGATTCCCAGCGTTTCCGTCGCAACTCAAGAGAAGGTGCTCTCCACAGGAAAGTCAAGAGGAACTCCAGGGGTCGAGCCAACATTCCAAAAGACCCCCAAGTGTCTCAGTCCACTCCAGAGGAACCTGAATTCCCTGCACTGCCTCAGTTCTCCCCCAGAAAACTTACTCACACCACGGTGGTACGTGTGAGAGCCTTGTGGGAAAGCCTCGAGGGAAAGCCACAGATCCCCTGTGCCAACTCGACGGGAAGGCTGACCCTTCTGCCATAGCTCGGGAGGGAAGCGGACGTATACGTCTCCACTCAAGATGAGACTTGACTCCCCTGCGGAGCCTCCAGAGGAACCCCATGATCCACATCAGCACTGGAGAGGAAACCTCAGGCTCCAAACGAGGACGTAGGAGCCAGCCTCGACTGCGCAGGAATCCCCAGATGTCCCTCGCAATTTGTGTAGAGACTGGCCTTTCCTGAACCACAGGACGGGTTCCTGAGGTCACCGATATAAATCGAGAGGAACCTGCAGCAACTCGAGAAAAACCAGGAGATTCTCCGCTCCAGGCGAGATGAGGCCCTTGTCCTCTGTGGCATCTGGCAGGAAGTCGCCCATCCCTCATGAACCTCGACGGGTTCCTTCACACCCTTGCAGCGACTCAAGGATATCCCGACATACACATCTCTACTCGAGAGGAACACCGAGGGTCCCGCCACAACTCAAGAGGAGCCCGGTGTCCCCCTGCTCTGCTCGAGATAGTTGAGAGGAACTCCACGGCTCAAGCCACCATTCAAAAAGACCCACAAATGTCTCAGTCCACTCCAGAGGAACCTGATTTACCTGCACTGCCTCGATGGTCACCCCGAGGATTGGCTCACACCATATTGGCCCGTGTTTCAACCCCGTGGGAAAGCCTCGAGGGAAACCCACAGACCCCCTGTGTCAGCTCGAAGGGAAGACTGACCCTGGGGCTACAGCTCAGGAGGAAAGAGGACGTGCACGTCTCCACTCGAGACCAGTCTTGACGCCACTGTGGAGCCTCCAGATGAAACCCACGATCCACGTCAGTAATGGAGAGGAATCCTCAGGCTCCAGACGAGGATTTAGGAGCTGGCCCCAACTGCTCAGGAATCCCCAGAGGCCCCTCTCAACTCTCGTGTAGACTGGCTTTCTGGAGGGCACAGGGGCAGGTCCCTGAGGTCCCCATCATAACTCGAGAGGAACCTGCTGCAACTCGTGAAAAACCAGGAGGATCTCCCCTGCAGGCAAGATAAGGCCCTTGTCCTCTGCAGCATCTCACAGGAAGTCACCCCATCCCTCATGAACCTTGACGGGTTCCTTCATACCCTTTCAGCGACTGAAGAATATCCTGAAATAAACTTCTCTACTCGAGAGGAACACCGCGGGTCTAGCCACAATTCAAGAGGAGCCCCGTTTTGGCCTCGTCCACTCAAGATGAGGTTTCCTTTCCCTCCTCCATCGGGGAGGATTCCCAGCGAACCCGTCGCAACTCAGGAGAAGGCGCACTCACAGGAGTTTCGAGAGGAACTCCAGAGGTCGTGCCACCATTCCAAGAGGCCGCCAGATGTCTCTGTCCCCTGCAGAAGAAACTTGTGGTCCTGCTCTGCCTCTACTGTCACTCCGAGGATTGGCTTCCACCACTGTGGCACATGTTTCCACCACGGGTGAAAGCCTCAAGGGAAAGCCACAGACCTCCTGTGTCAGTTTGATGGGAAGCCTGACCCTGTGGCTACAGTTCGGGAGGAAGGTGAACTGCACGTCGCCACTCGACACCTGTTCTGACTCCCCTGTGGAGACCCCAGTGGAACCCCTCAATCCATGTAAGCAATTGAGAAGAAACCTCAGGCTTCAGACATGGACTTAGGAGTCATCCCCGACTGCGAAGGAATCCCCAGAGGCCCCTAACAAATTGCGTGGAGCGTGGCCTTTCCAGAGGCTACAGGGGTGGGTCCCTGGGGACCCCGTCGAAACTCGAGAGGAACCTGCTGCAACTCAAGAAATACCAGGAGGATCTCCCCTCCAGGCGAGATGACGCTCTTGTCCTCTGTGGCATCTCGCAGGAAGTCACCCCATCCCTCATGAACCTCGACAGGTTCCTTCACACCCTTGCAGTGACTCAGGAATATCCTGACATTCACATCTCTACTCGAGAGGAACACCGAGCATCCTGTCACAACTCAAGAGGAGCCCGGTTTCCCCCTCCTCCGCTCGAGATGAAGGTTCCTTTCCCGGCTTCATCGGGGACGGATTCCCAACTGTCCCGTTGCATCTCAAGAGGAGGTGCTCTCCATAGGAGTATCAAGAGGAGCTCTAGTGGTCGGGCCACTGTTCCAAGATAATCCCAGATGTCTCTGTCCACTCCAGAGGAACCTAGTGGCCCTGTGCTGCCTCTACTGTCACCCCGAGGATTGGCTCCCACCATGGTGGCATGTGTTTCAACCCTGTGGAAAGCCTCGAGGGAAAGCCACAGGCCCCTGTGTCAACTCGACAGGAGCCTGAGTTTTCCTCTCCATTGTTGACTTGGATCGTGGGGTTCCTTTTGAATCTCCGCAGAGGGGTCAAGACAGGTCTTGATTGGAGATGTGCACATCCACTTTCCTCCCGAGCTATAGCAGCAGGGTCAGGCTACCCGACAAGTTGACACAGTGTCTGTGTCTTTCCCTCAAGGCTTTCACACAGGGTTGAAACAAGTGCCACCATGATGTGAGTTCATACTCGGGGTGACAGTCTAGGCAGTGTGGGAAAATCAGGTTCCACTGGAGTGAACTGAGACATTTGGCAGTCTTTTGGAATGGTGGAATGAACCCTTGTGTTACTCTCGACTTTCCTGTAACTGCATCTCCTCTTGAGTTGTGACAGAAAAGCCGAGAATCCTTCCCCGATGAAACAGGAAAAGGAATCCTCATCTCGAGCAGAGAAGGCCGAAATGGGGCTCCTCTTAAGTTGTGGCGGGACCCTCGGTGTTCCTCTCGAGTATAGAAGTGTACATCGGGATATTCTTGAGTCACTGAAAGGTTGTGAAGGAACCCGTCGAGGTACATGAGGGATGCGGTGACTTCCCGCGACTTGCCTCAGAGGACAAGGGCCTCATCTCACCTGGAGGGGAGTTCCTCCTGGTTTGTTATGAGTTGTGGCAGGTTACTCTCGAGTTACAAAGGGGACCTCAGGGAACCTCCCCTGTGCCCTCCGGAAATGCCAGTTTACACGCGAGTTGCAAGGGGCATCTGGGGATACCTGCCAAGTTGGGGCTGGTTACTATGTCCTCGTCTGGAGCCTGAGAATTCCTCTTTATTGTTGCCGTGAATCATGGGTTTCCTCTGGAGGCTCCAGAGGGGAGTCAGACCTCATCTCGTGTGGAGACGTGCACCTCCGCATTCCTCCGAGCTGAAGCCGCAGGGTCAGGCTCTCCGTCCAGGTGACACAGGGGTCTGGGGCTTCCCTTCAAGGCTTTCCCACAGGGTTGAAACACGTGCCACCGTGGTGGGAGCCAATCCTTGGGGAGACAGGCGAGCTGATGCAGGGCCACAGGGTTCCTCTGGAATGAACAGAGACATCTGGGGGTATCATGGATCAGGTGGCTCCACCCCCGGAGTTCCTCTGGAAACTCCTGTGGCAAGCACCTCCTCTTGACATGCGACAAGACCGTCGGGAATCCTTCCCCGATGAAGCCAGGAAAGGAAGCCTGATCTCGAGCAGAGCAGGGGGACACGGGGCTCCTCTTGAGTTGTGGCGGGAACTTCGGTGTTCCTCTCCAGTGGAGACGTGTACGTCGGGATATTCTTGAGTCACTGCAAGGGTGTGAAGGAACCAGTTCTGGTTAATGAGGGATGGGGTGACTTTCCGAGNACACGGGGCTCCTCTTGAGTTGTGGCGGGAACTTCGGTGTTCCTCTCCAGTGGAGACGTGTACGTCGGGATATTCTTGAGTCACTGCAAGGGTGTGAAGGAACCAGTTCTGGTTAATGAGGGATGGGGTGACTTTCCGAGAGGTGGCGCAGAGGACAAGGACCCCATCTCGCCTGGTGGGGAGATCCTCTTGGTTTTTCTCGATTTGCAGCAGANATATATATATATATATATATATAAAACACAATTTCCCAAACCATGAAGTCAGCATCTATGTTCTCTAAATTTACTGGAGAGTTTAAATTTTGTAGTTTCATCCCAATACTGAGTAAGAACTTACCTAATTTGCTTGTTTAATACTCTGAACTAATATACCAGAACGATATTTGCTTAAACAATTAAATTTATCAAAGAGGATTCTGATTTAGATAGAAAACAGTTTCAAGACAAATTTAGCAGAGTAGATGCATTAAATAAATTTATGTATTTATTTCTTGTATCAAATAAAAAAGATGTGTATAAGAGACAGGGATGAGACGGCTGGATGGCATCACAGACTCAATGGACGTGAGTCTGAGTGAACTCCGAGAGATGGTGATGAACAGGGAGGCCTGGTGTGCTGCGATTCATGGGGTCGCAAAGAGTCAGACACGACTGAGCGACTGAACTGAACTGAACTGAAAATCTTTTCTTCACTCCTCTGGGTGGCAGAAAGTGAAGAACTAAAGAGCCTGTTGATGAAAGTGAAAGAGGAGAGTGAAAAGATTGGCTTAAAGCTCAACATTCAGAAAACTAAGATCATGGAATCTGGTCCCATCACTTTATGGCAAATAGATGGGGAAACAGTGGAAACAGTGGCTGACTTTATCTTTCTGGGTTCCAAAATCACTGCAGATGGTGACCGCAGCCATGAAATTAAAAGACTCTTATTCCTTGGAAGGAAAGTTATGACCAACCTAGATAGCATATTAAAAAAAAGAGACACTACTTTGTCAACAAAGGTCCATGTAGTCAAGGCTATGGTTTTTACAGTGGTCATGTGTGGATATGAGAGTTGGACTATAAAGAAAGCTGAGCACCAAAGAATTGATGTTTTTGAACTGTGGTGTTAGAGAAGACTCTTGAGAGTCCCTTGGACTGCAAGGAGATCCAACCAGTCCACCCTAAAGGAGATCAGTCCTGGGTGTTCACAGGAAGGACTAATGTTGAAGCTGAAACTCCAATATTTTGGGCCCCTTCTGTGAAGAGCTGATTCATTGGAAAAGACCCTGAGGCTGGGAAAGATTGAGGGCAGGAAGAGAAGGGGACGACAGAGGATGAGATGGTTGGATGGCATCACCAACTCAATGGACATGGGTTTGGGTGGACTCCAGGAGTTGGTGATGGACAGGTAGGCCTAGCGTGCTGTGGTTCATGGGGTCTCAAAGAGTTGGACATGACTAAGCGACTGAACTGAACTGGGTACAAATTGCTACACTATGGAACACTCTTGATAATTCTGTATTTCTACAATTATTACTATTTTGGGACATTTTTAGAACTGTAACAGCAAAAATAGCTTGATTTTTCAGAACACAGCAATTCTACCATACAGCATCTAATAATTTAAGAGAAATGGTTTTTATAGGTGCAAAAAGTTAGAAAAGTTCCAATAATGCATGGAGTTAATGGGTCAATTATTGCCAATTTGAATTAATGAATAAAATACACACACACACACACACACACACCACCACCACCACCACCACCACCACCGCTGCCACCACTATCACAATCACCAAAACAAATCCTGTGCCATTCAATTTTGTTCCCAAGGATAAATGATAATCCCTAAGGCAACAAAATAGCAACAGATTGTCAGGATCCTAGGTGGCAATCTGGGCCTGACAGATTGTATCATTGGGTTCATTTATTAAGACACAACATATGACTCTCTAGTTCTAGTTCTCTCTAGTTTCATGACCCTGGAAACCATTTGTCTCCAATACAGTTACAATATAGCAGCAATTCCATCAGCTTTAAGTCCCTGAGTATACGTCTGAAGCAGAGCCCTCACTACCTATATTTCATGTGTACCATGACTGAGAAGTAAACCCTCTAATGTGTTAAGCCATTGATATTTTGAGACTTAGCATAATTTAGATTATTCTAAGGTAGATGCTAAATAAACATCTCAATCTTAATGTAATCAAACTGAATTTTTTGATGTTCCTCCTTAAAACTTACTCTACCTGCAAATTCCCTATGTGGGCTCATGTCAGCTCTATTATTCCAGTTGTTCAGGTCAAATTATTTGAACCACTCTGATATCTTCAGTTCCTCTCACATCCTATATCCAGTCTATGAAGAGACGCTGTTGGCTGCAGATTGAAAACATATCTACAATTTGGACACTTCACTCCCTTTCTAGCATCTTAGGTGTTTTTAATTTGGGGGGAGGGGAAATTTTTACCAAAGGTTAATACTTGATTCTTCAAAACAGCCACAGGCTTTTCAGCTCTGGACACTCAGGTTACACAATAACTTTGTAGGAGTGATTGAACCAGAAACTTCACTAGCACCTTCGGTTGACAGTGTGGCCTATTGGCCAATATTACCTCTCTCAGATTATCCCAATAGCCTCCTAATATTATCCTTCTACTCTTGCCCTATAGTATACTCTCAAGACAGTAGTCAGAACAATCCTTTTAAAATCCAATTCTAATCACATTACTTCTCATCAAACTCTTCCAAGTCTTCTAATCTCTCCCTAAAATTAAAGCAGTCTTTACAATGGCTTACGAGATGTTATATAAGCAACCTGTACCCCAGTCCTCCTTATATCTCTTACTTCTATGACTCTTCCCTTTACTCCATTTTAGTCTCACAGGTCTGATTTTGCCAACTCATCAAACATGACCCAGGTTCTTTGCCCTAGTGAATCTCTCAGCCTGGAATGTTCCCTGATAGTGGTTGCCTCTCTTGTATCTTTTGAGTCTTTTCTCAGATGCCTTCTCCATGAAGCCTACTATGACAATTCTATTTTAAGCATCAATGAACCCACCCCTCTCACTAGGAAATTTCTCTGCCTATAACCGTCTCTATTTATTCTACTGATTTTCATCTTCCAATCTGCTCTATGATTTATCTATTGTGTTTACTGTGTGTCTCCTAACTCATTTGTTTCTCTTTTGTTATGTAATATAAATGCCTCGGACAGTGTATGTCCCGTGTGGGTATTTTCAGTCAGTCATATCCGACTCTCTGTGACCCCATGGACAACAGCCTGCCAGGCTCCCCTGTCCATGAAATTTTTAAGGCAAGAATACTAGAATGGGCTGCCATACTCTACCCCAGGGGATCTTCCCAACCCAGCGATCAAACCCGTGTCTCTTGCTGCTCTAGCACTGGCAGACAGATTCTTTACCACTGCACCATCTGGGAAGCCCATATGTCCCATAGTAAAAGCTAAATAAATATTTGCCAGATTAACTAATGAGGGTGAGGCAGACATGTTTTTACATCTCATAAGTAAAAATATAGAGACAATGTAGGAACTTGCCCCAAATCATTCCAGTTAATAAGTATATCTCCTCAAAAAAAAAAAAAAAAAAAAAAATATATATATATATAAATATAAAACACAAATTCCCAAACCAAAA
>SJYV01055846.1:457239-513906 GCA_006410875.1 Neotragus pygmaeus
ATATATATATATATATATATATATATACACACACACACATACAAATTAACTGCAAAGAAAGTCAGTGTGATCTTAAAGGGGTTTTCAGAGCACAAAAGAAGAATGGATCATTTCTGACTTCAGGAGAATCCGTTAATGAATTAGGAGTGAAAAGATATTTGAGCTAAAACAATTGTTTAATTTCAAACATTAGCATGTCATCAAACAAAGCCTGATTTTGTAGGTTAATATAATTAAGATGAGTTTTCCTTTAGTGTCATCGAACTTTTCCATCAAACAAGCAAAATAGATTTAGAGTCAAATAAGTGAATATCTTGACAAGTTGTTTTTTGAGTACATAATTACTGGCCCATACAATATTGGAAATAAAGTGGAAACTACCATCTTAGCTGTGCTAAACTAGGTGTGAAATTTTCAGTTATGCTACAGTTGGGAAAATGTTGATTAGGGTAATTGCATAGAAGTTATTATAGTTTTTCACTTTGCTAAATTATATGGAATTCATTTTCAGTTCATGCCCATTTTGGACATTTCTTTAACAGGGAACCAATCTTGAAGAATTGGGGAATTGTACATGTTTCATTCTAAAGGATAAAAAAGAGGACATTAAAGAATTTTAAACAGAAAAGTAAATTTGCTTTTCAAGATCAAACGAGTGGCAGTGTGAAGAAAAGGCAATGGCAAAGGAAGTCAGTTAGAGGTTGGTTTCAGAAATCCAGGAGAGAAATGGTGAGCATCTGGAGGCAATGACAAAGAGGATGAGAAGAGGAAGTAGATTTCAGGGATTATTAAGATACAGGACTGTCAACATTTGGCTATGAATCTGAAATAGAGAACAAGAGAGGAGAATCATGTTTTTTTTGGATTGGGGTAATAAAATGTATGGAGCTGCCAATAACAGAAAATACTGAGGAGATGATAGGGTCTGTGGAAGGGAAGGGCAACATTTAAGTTTAAGTATTAAAACTTGAGTAATAATCCATCTGAAAATAGCTTATATTAGATATGAAGGTCATTACATATAACACAACTAAAGGAATCCTAGATCAAGAGCAAAGGGAACAGGGAAAAATATGGAAAGTGAAAGCTTAGCTTTTAAGGTAAATTTTGAGCAAGTACATTGAAAGAAACTGTGAATTTTCTGCAACAGGCAATAAGGAAAGATAAAATCAATAAAGAAACAACATCCGAACATGAAACACTTGGGGTGTAAGGCACAGGAAACATAAAATCCACGGAAGCTATTAAATTGTAACAGAAAAGGAAAGAATCAGGGACAGATCAGCAATTGTATTTGTCTCCTGCAGGAGACACAAGAGACTTGAGTTCTATCACTGGATTGGGAAGATCCCCTGGATAAGGAAATTGCAACCCACTCCAGCATTCTGGCCTGGAAAATCCCTTGGACAGAGGAGCCTGATATGTTGAGGCGCTACAATCTGTGGGATCGCCAAGAGTTGGACACGACTGAGCAGAGCACAGCAAAATAAGATAGATGTCATAATAAGCAAACTGTGATATCTCAGTCTCGAGAGAAACAAAAATTTTCAACAAATATGCAACCACACGTAGCAAAATAAAGACATACATTAAGACCAAGAAGTTTTGTCTGGAAATACAAAATTGACTCAAAATTCAAAGATCAATGAAGTCACCACACTAACAGAAAAAAGAAAAATATTATATGATTATTTCAATAGATAAATAAAAAGCATTTGACAAAACTTAAACACCATTCACAATTTAAAATTCTCAGAAGGCTATGAAAAAAGAACAAAGCTGAACAAACAAAACAAAAAAGAACAAAAAATGTACATAACCTCATCTCAAGATTTAAAGCTACATTATTTGAGACAGTGAAGTGTGAGGATACGGTGTAGAGCAATGGAACAGAATAGTGTCCAGAGACAGATCACACATAGATGAGGAATTATTTTTAATAAATTCATCAAGATAATTCAATGGGAAAGGAAATTCTTTTCAACAAACAAATGTTGCTAAAAAAAATTGCATTTGGGCAAGGAAAAATATGAACCTTAGTGCTTATTTCACACCACAAACAACAATTGACTTAAAGTAGATCATAGACTTAAACAAAAAAGCTAAAGCTTAAAACTTCTAGGAAAAAAATATATGAGAATATATTCAGAATATATTTGGAATAAACAAAGATTTCTTAGGAAGGATACAAAAGACATGAACCATAAAATTTGACAAATTGGATAAAACTTAAAATTTCTGTTCTCTGACAGCTATTAAGAAAAGGCTTTCTTCAAGCCATAGACTAGAAGAAAATATTCACAATACACATATGACAAGGGATTTTGTACCAAGATTTTATTTTTAAAACTTTAAAATTTTAATAATTAGATGATAAAAACAAGTCCTGAATAGACTTTTTACCAAAATATTTTATGAACTTTAATAAGGACGTTAAAAATGTTCAAAATAACAAGTTATTAGGAAAATACAAATTGAAACCACAATGAGATACCATATTCACTTACTAGAATGCCTAAAACTTGAGACATGATGCCAATTGGTGTGGAGCAACTGCAACTTTTGTGCATTGTTT
This sequence comes from Neotragus pygmaeus, assembly GCA_006410875.1. Classification (NCBI taxonomy): domain Eukaryota; kingdom Metazoa; phylum Chordata; class Mammalia; order Artiodactyla; family Bovidae; genus Neotragus; species Neotragus pygmaeus. Next base: position 459,815 of record SJYV01055846.1, read on the forward strand.
TGGGAAGTGATAAATGGTACAAATAAACGGTTTGGCATTTTCATACAAAACTAAACATCCACTTTCCACTACTACAATTCCTTTCTATGTGTTTATATTAGAAAAATGAAAACATATGTCTCCATAAAAGGATTTGTACATGAGAGCTGATAGAAATTTTATGCATAGCAATCAAATACTGAAAATAACCCAAATTTCTGTCAATAAGTGATTGGATAATTGTGGTATATGCACACAATGGTATACTTCTGAGGTATGATACAGTTTATGAACACCTCTGTAAGTTCATTCTTATTTATTAAACATCATTCTCACTAGAGCAGGCACAATAAAATATGCTGTTCTTCAAATGATATAAAAGAAATTTCCATTTTGAGTGATTACAAATTGTTTAACACTTTCCCTATTTACTTAAATTTGACCCTAAAGTTTTGCTCCAAAATGATAATCTTTCTGAATACTTTGCTAAACAATAAATCAAGGTATATATGACCACACCCTCATGTGGCTATGGATATTATAAGTATTTTAAATAGCTCTTGATTTTCATTATACTCAGAAACACTGTGGAGATTTCCATATTTATGTTTTGGTTTTTTTTTTACTCATGTATGTAGGTTTTCCTCATGTTTTCTAGCAAAACTATGTATTCAAACATTTTAAAAACAATGTTCGTTTTAGTGAATATTTCCAAATCAGAGAGAGTCACAATAAGTCTCTCAAGTTATTACTTGTTACATGTGTCTCTTTTCCATGCTTTCCACTGTCAACAGCTAGTACTTCTCTCAACCTCAACTCTCTCCATTTATTTCTTCCACCAGCCATTCCATCTTAATTCTAGTCTAGTTTTCTTTGATAATTTTTGCTCTCCGCCTCCCTCACCCAGAATCATTTTACTCCCATTCACTCTCAATCTTGAACTTGAATATTTCACCCTCTACCTGAAAGTGAAAGGCACTCAATTGTGTCGGACTCTGTGACCCATGGACTATATATAGCCTGTTAGGCTCCTCTGTCCATGGAATGCTCTAGGTCAGAATACTGGAGTGGATGGCTGTTCCCTTCTCCAGGGGATCTTCCCAACACAGGGATCAAACCCATGTCTCCCACATTGCAGGCAGATTCTTTACCATCTGAGCCACTAGTGAAGCCCAGGAATACTGGAGTGGGTGGCCTATACCTTCTCCAGCAGATCCTTCCAACCCAGGAATCGAACCAGGGTCTCCTGCACTGAAGGTAGATTCTTTATCACCTGAGCTACCAGGGAAGCACCTCCACTTGAATACTGTACATTAGCTGGATTTTTCACTCACCCCTACCCCTGGATTTGGAATTTTTTCATACTTACAAAAGAAACACAAAAATATTGTTGCAAGGAATTATCATTTCCTTCCTTCCTCCCTTCTATAAGTAATTTAAAAGAAATAAAATACGTGATATGTGCCTTCACAGGAGATGAGACATGCCTACATAAGTCTAAAGAATTCTAAAACTATTTGTTTACAAATGACTAATGAAGAAAAATATACTAATTAGGCCCTGTTTCCCTCATACTATGAAAAATAAGAACTTGCTATTTATGACCTCATGTTTTACTGGAGAATCTTTTTAAGTATTGATTGAGATTGAGTTTTTAAAAGGCAAACCAATAGTACAATTCAGACATAGCTATTCAATTTAAGTACATTTTTCTTAACAATTGTAGAGCAATATCTATAATCAGGCTTCATAGACCTCAGGTCAAATCAATAAATAGTTATAGTATACAATGCCCATAGACACCAAATAATAAATTTTCTAAAAGCATTATTTTAGATATGCTTATGATATAATTATCTATAAAAAAAAGCTAACAAAACATAATAAACTGCAAAGCAAACAATAAGAATAGAAGAAATTCGCTAACTATATGTTAGAAATATTTTCTTAGAGCAATGGAGTCTAAGAAGGTATTTAAGGGTAATTATATTAGTCTGGTAGGACTCCCACCGCAAAATAATACAGACTAGGTGGCTTAAAAAGAAATTTACTTTTTTAGAGGCTGAAAGTGGAAGATCAAGGGCCTGGAAGGATTGGTTTCTTCTGAAGATTCCCTCCTTAGCTTGTAGATAGCTACCTTCTTATCGTGCCTTCACAGGACCTTTTCTCCATGTATGTACACTGCTGGTGTGTCTTCTCACAAGAACACTAGTCCTATTGGATTAGGGCTTCACTCCTAATACTTCATTTAACCTTAACCACTTTGTTCAAGGTCCTGTGTCCAAATACAATCACCTTGAAGGTTAGGTGATACACATTTTGGACAAATAAAGTTCAGTTCACAACACAAATGACTGGCATAAAAATTGAGGTTAAAACGATAGAGCTGAATGTATAAAGTATATTAATATATTTGTCTTAAAAAAAAGACACACTGTGTTTCTCTAACATCATGGCCACTTTTATTCATCATCTGTATTTGTTGAGAATCAAAAGAGCATTCCAGATTAGGGAGTAATGTCAGCAAAGGCACAGATAGGAACAGGAAAAACAAGAACAGAAAGGCAAGAAGTTCCATCTAGGGAGATACAAGAGCAAAATGGACAGGGACAGAGTAACAAGAAGCAGGGAGAAAGGACTATACTGTAAAATTCGGTATCAATTAAAAACAGCAATTTCAGCTTAAAAATCAAGGCTTTGGCCTCTCATTAGTTTTATGATTTGGGTCAGTAATTTCATCTGTTTTGGCTTCAGATATTGGGAAAAGTAATTTCTAGGTGTTTACTGTTCTAAGATTTCATTACACAATTATTCCATTATGTCTATCCTTATGTTCACATATTATTTTACTGTTTTAAAACACATGTTGCAACAGACACTTAAGCTGGAACAGACTACAAAAAATGGGACCTGTTTCTAAAACGAGAATGATAGTGACATTGATTCAAGGGTGCATTCACTTCCAACCATAAACAAATGCTAAAAAGATATAGAAGATCAAGGATACAGTTTAGTGAATGGACATAATTTCTTCCTTGCTATAGGTGCATATGTTTGTAACCTTTTTTTTTTTTTTTTTTTTTTTTTGAGTAAACAAGCTTAAAACAGGCTTAGCCAAGTCTACCACAGGACAATTCAAAATGGTTCCACTCTTTAGCCAAATAGAGCTAAATTCCTTTCTGTTCTATTGATGACACATTTTTAATCAACTTCATTGAGAACAATTTACATATATAAAATATATCTATTTTAAGTATATATTTCAATTAGTTTTTTTTTAATATTACTTTATTTTTGGCTCTGTTGTGTCTTAGTTGAGGCCCACATGCTCCAGAGTGTGTGGGCTCACTAGTCCTGCAGCATGTGGGATCTTAGTTCCCTGACCAAGGATTGAATCCACATCCCCTGCACTGTAAAGGCAAATTCTAAACCACTGGACTACCAGGGAAGTCCCTCAATCAATTTTAACAAATGTGTACAGTACACAACCACTGCACTCAAAATATAGCTTATGTCCATCATCTCTGAAAGTTCCTGCGGAACTTCAAAGTCAATGAATCCCCCACTCTCACACCTTATTTCCAAGGATGATCCATTGATGTTTATTCTGTCACTCTAAATTTGTTGCTGTTGTTCAGTCACTCAGTTGAATCCAACTCTTTGCAACCCCATCGACTGCAGCACACCAGGCATCTCGGTCCTTCACCATCTCCCAGAGCTTGCTTAAACTGGTGTCCATTGACTCAGTAACGCCATCCAACCATCTTATCCTCTGTCATCTCTTTCTCCTCCTGCCTTCAGTCTTTCCAGGCTTCATGGCCTTTTCTGAAGAGTCAGGTCTTCTCATCAGGTGGCCAAAGTATTGAAGCTTCAGCTTCAGCATCAGTCCTTCCAATGACTGATTCAGGACTGATTTCCTTTAGGATTGACTGTTTGGATCTCCTTGCAGTCCAAGGGACTCTAAAGAGTCTTCTCCAACACCACAGTTCAAAAGCATCAATTCTTTGGTACTTAGCTTTGTTTACGGTCCAACTCTCACATCCATACATGACTACTGGAAAAACCATAGCTTTGACTAGATGGACCTTTATTGGTGAAGTAATGTCTTTGCTTTTTAACATGCTGTCTAGGTTTGTCATAGCCTTTCTTCCAAGGAGCAAATGTCTTTTAATTTAACTGCTGCAGTCTCCATCTGCAGCAATTTTGGAACCCAAGAAAATAAAGTCTGTCACTGTTTCCATTGTTTCCCCATCTATTTGCCATGAAGTGATAAATCATTGTTGCCTTTTTTTTCTATAGCTTCATATAAATGGACTCATGTGCTACTGTGTACTCTGGAATCTTCTTACTTTTACTCAGTGGACTATTTTTGAGATTCACCTCTGTTGTTGCATGCACCATTACTCTGTTTCCTTTTACTGATGAATAACATGCTATGTTATAATATACCATTATTTGTTTATCCATCACTTTTGGATGGACATCCGGATTATTTTCATTTTCTGGCCAGTACGAATAAAGTTGCTATGAACATTCATAGGCAAGTCAATGTGAATTTCATTTCTCTTGGGTAAAACTCTAGGAGTGGGATTTCTAAAGTGTACACTGTACACTTAACTTTATAAGAAATCATCAAACTATTTTCCAATGTGACTGTTAATTTTATTTTTGTTCTATTTATAGAACAGATATTTTGTATCTATTTTATTCTATTTATAGACTGTTATTGATTTAAGTGATTAACTTTGTTTAATTTATATAGCCCAAATCATTCTATGATAATTCCAATGGTTCTACATCTGGACCACCACTTGGTATGGGCAGTTTTTGTAAATGCAGACAATCTAGCATGTGTGTAGTAGCATTTCATAATGGCTTTAATTTACAGTTCTCTAGTGACTAACGATTTTGAGTATATTTTCATGTATTTCTTGGTCATTTGTGTGTCTTCTTCAACTTCTCTCTCTTCTATTTTATTCTATTGTTATTATACATTTTACTTCTATGGGCTAGTTAAAATTGGGAAAGCAATACATCAAGGCTGTATATTGTCACCCTGTTTATTTAACTTATATGTAGACTACATCATGTGAAACGCCAGCCTGGATGAATCACAAACTGGAATTAAGATTGTCCAGAGAAATATCAACGACCTCAGAGATGCAGATTACATCACCCTTATGGCAGAAAGCAAAGAAGAACTAAAAAGCCGTTGATGAAAGTGAAAGAGGAGAGTGAAAAAGCTAGCTTAAAACTCAACATTCAAAAAACAAAGATCATGGCATCCGGTCCCATCACTTCATGGCAAATAGATGGGGAAACAATGTAAATAGTGACAGACTTCATTTTCTTGGGCTCCAAAATCACTGCAGATGGTGACTGCAGCCATGAAACTAAAAGATGTTTGCTCCTTGGAAGAAAAGCTATGACAAACCTGGAGAGCATATTAAAAAGCAGAGACATTACTTTGCTGACAAAGGTCTGTATGGTCTAAAGCTATGGTTTTTCCAGCAGTCATGTATTGTGAGAGTTGGATCATAAAGAAAGCTTGCTGCTGCTAAATTGCTTCAGTAGTGTGCAACTCTGTGCAACCCCATAGACAGCAGCCCACCAGGCTCCCCCGTCCCTGAGATTCTCCAGGCAAGAACACTGGAGTGGGTTGCCATTTCCTTCTCCAATGCATGAAAGTGAAAAGTGAAAGTGAAGTTGCTCAGTCGTGTCCGACCCTCAGCGACCCCGTGGACTGCAGCCTTCCAGGCTCTTCCATCCATGGGATTTTCCAGGCAAGAGTAGTGCCAAAGAATTGATGCTTTTGAACTGTGGTGTTGGAGAAGACTCTTGAGAGTCCTTTGGACTGCAAGGAGATCAAACCAGTCAATCCTAAAGGAAATCAGTCCTGAATCAGTCATTGGAAGGACTGATGCTGAAACAGAAACTCCGATTTTAGAGTTTGGCCACCTGATGCAAAGAACTGACTCATTGGAAAAGACACTGATGCTGGGAAAGATTGAAGGCAGGAGGAGAAGGAGATGACAGAGGATGAGATGATTGGTTGGCATCACCAACTCAATGGACATGAGTTTGAGCAAACTCCAGGAGGTGGTGATGGACAGGGAAGCCTGGCGTGCTGCAGTCCATGGGATCTCAAAGGGTCGGACATGACTGAGCCACTGAACTGATCTGAACTTCTAAGTATGCTATACACTCCAAAATACATTGTATTATTTCAATTAAAAATGTTTAAAAGACAAAAAAAATTAAGGGGAAACATCTTTATATAAGCATATATTTAGCGTTATCAGTGTTCTCCATTCCACATTTTCATTGGTATCATTTCTTCTTCACACTACAAATTTCCTCACTTTTCTTGTGGTTCAGTTCTGCTGAAAACATTTTTTTTGTTGGTTTTTGTTTTCAGAAAAATATCCTTATTTACCTTTATTTGTAGAGTAGTGCCACTGTTTACAGACTTTTAGATTGAAGGCTTTTTTTTCTTTCAGCACTTTAAAGATGTCATTCCACTGTCCTCTAGCTTATATAATTACAAATGAGAAATCTACTGTAACTTCTATGTTTAATTCTCTTATAATGTCTTTTTTTCTCTAGTTGATTTTAAAATGTTCTTTTTCAAGGGTTTCCAGAAATTGGATTATGGTGTGCCTTGATGTATCCATGTAGCATGTGTGCATTCATCCTGTTTTGGGTTCATTGTGCTTTTAGAACCAGTCAGTGGATTTATAACATTCATCAAATTTGAAGTCATCATTTATTTTCATATATTGCATTTTTTTATTCCTATAAATTCCATTTACCTCTTTTTTAATAGTTTACATTTCTCTCCTTTCTACGACTATGTTTTTAGCATCTTTGATAATTCTAATAATATTTCATTTCATACATTTTCAATTGATTAATTTGTTTCCAGACTAAAGGTCCCCTTTTCCTTCTTGGCTTGTTTATTAATTTCTTCTTGGGTGCTGGATATTGTGAATGCTATGTTGTTAAGTATTCAGATTGCCTTATTCCTGTACACAGTTAAATAACTTGCAGATCAGTTCCATTATCTCTGAGGTCTATACATTTATACATTTATTTTATACATTTTGCTAGGGTGAGTCTACAATAGCATCGATTCTAATATTGCTTCAGTTTTACTTCTAAGGCCAGACTCCTGGGGTCTCCATCAAATTTCCCAGATGATCACTGAGAACTCTCCATTCTTGATGGCCAGAGCTCAGATGTCTTCCTGCCTTTCATGAGCTCTGAATGTTTCTAGTTACAGACCCATAGTAATTATTTCTCCATCTTCCTGGAGCTTTATTCTTTATGTGAGTAGCCTAGTACTCAATTAAGACCAGAGATGAGCCCATGCAGATTTACAGAGTTTTTGTCTTATAAAGTGACCACTTTCCAAACTCTGCCTTGTAACTTCCAGCTTCCTCTGCCTCCCCAGGCTCTGAGCTCCATCTTCTCCAGTCAACAAGGCTTCCAGGATCTGCTTGAGTCTCCATCCTCGTGTTCCTTCCCTTGGTTTTGACTCCAGGCAGAGAATCAAGACTATATGGTTCACAGTTGCTTTCTTTCTTAAAAGGATCACAATTCTATAATGCTTATTCTCCAAACACTAGAAACAGTCGCTTCATTAATTAGTTCAGTTTCTGAATTGTTAGAGCTGGTCTTTGACACTTTGTTTTTAACATAGCCCTGGTACAGGATTTATTCCTGGGTGGGACTCAACGGGTATAGACTCAGACCAGGTGGAGTTTCTATGGAAACTTCTTTTAGAAATTGCTACCTGAAGCAACATGCTGTAATTATTATTTGAATGTTTCAAGAAAAACATTTACTGTCATATTATAACTGGTTGTGGACAGTCACCTCTGACCGAAACATTAAGCTTGAAAATCCCATTCATCCTAGACAAAAACATAACCATTTGAAATTAATTGATTTGAAAGTCATTGTATAATAAATGTATTATTCCAAATAAATTCATAATTTAAGGTTCTNGCTGGATGGCATCACCGACTTGATGGACATGAGTTTGGGTGAACTCCAGGAGCTGGTGATGGACAGGGAAGCTTGGTGTGCTGCAATTCACAGGGTCGCAAAGAGTCGGGCAGGACTGAGCGAGTGAACTGAACTGAACTGAGGGGTGTTCTGCCTACTTATTGCTGGGGAAAGAATCATGCTGACACTAAGTAGCTTAAAATAACAGTTTATTTTTCTCTACGGGATCATTAGATACTTCTCCCACCACTGAAGCAATGTAGCACAACAGAGCACAGCCTGGGACAGCTGGGGGGTCTACAGTGTTTTCTTTCACAGAGCAGGCCATTGGTTTTAGCCATCAACTAGGAGCTCCCCGGCATTTCTAGTCAGGATATCTTGGTTCTCATCCAGATGTCTGGTCCACACGGCTTCTTGGGCTTCCTTACAGCACGGCACTAGGTGTGAAGAACCAGGACTTCAAGAAGATGGGTTCCATGGGACAAGTGTATATCAAGCCTCTGGTTGCATCATGCTTGTTAATGTCCCGTGGCCCACAGTTACCCATATGGTCAAGCCCAGAGTAGGGAGGAGGGTGAGAAATCTGGGAGGCATGGCTGCCTGGGGCACTGAAATCAGCGTGCCACAGGGTCTGGATGCAAAATGCAGCGGAGGGGGGCGGGGAGCTACAAAGTAGCATCAGGAGGTGTTTACAGGTGGTAGTGACTTGTACATCACTAGAGAAGGCAGAGGCTGGAGGTAGGAGGAGCAGCATGTTAACTTAAGACGTGAGGGTTATGCTTTATTGAGCATTCNGCTACAAAGTAGCATCAGGAGGTGTTTACAGGTGGTAGTGACTTGTACATCACTAGAGAAGGCAGAGGCTGGAGGTAGGAGGAGCAGCGTGTTAACTTAAGACGTGAGGGTTATGCTTTATTGAGCATTCTGAGCACATCACGCTCTTGTCTGAGGGCTGGTGACGGTCCAGCAGTATACTCTGTGTTTGTGTGTGCCGCACTGAGCTGCACACCTGAGCTGGGTGCCTGGCAGAGCTGAGAGGCCTCTGGCTTTGCTGACTTCTAAGTCCCCAGTCACTGCACCCTAACGGCAGGTGTCCCCCCAGATTCATACGCTCATGTCCTGCCATGTGGACATCCTGACATCAGAATGCAACCTTATTTGGAAACAGGGTCATTACAACAAATGCCCTTCACTGAGATGATACTAGAGTAGGATGGCCCCTGACCAACATGATTGATGTCCTTATAAAAAGGGCAAATTTGGACACAGGTCCACACAGGCAGAACCGCACATGCAGATGAAGGTGGAGATCAACGTGGTGCTTCTACGAGCCAAGGAGCACCAGAAAATCACTGGAGGATCAGGAGAGAGACCTGAAACAGATTCTACCTCACGCCCTCGGGAGGAACCAGCCCTGCTGACACCTTGATCTTGGACTTTTAGCCTCCAGACCTGAGACAATAAACTTCTTTGTTGTTTGGGCCACCCAGTGATAGGGCTTTCTTTTGGCTGCCCCAGGAAGCTGATACCCTGGGGGATGAGGTCAGGGAAGCTGACAGGAGGGGGCCCCAGAGCTCATGGGGGACCCTGGGGATCACAGGAGGAAACTCCACTCCCCTCTCTACTACTACTACTAAGTCACTTCAGTCGTGTCCGACTCTGTGTGACCCCATAGATGGCAGCCCACCAGGCTCCTCCATCCCTGGGATTCTCCAGGCAAGAATAATGGAGTAGGTTGCCATTTCCTTCTCCAATGCATGAAAGTGAAAAGTCAAAGTGAAGTCGCTCAGTCGTGTCTGACTCTTAGCGACCCCGTGGACTACAGCCTACCAGGCTCCTCTGTCCATGGAATTTTCCAGGCAGGAGTACTAGAGTGGGGTGCCATTGCCTTCTCCTATTCCCCTCTCTAAGGAGAAGCAAAAAGCATTCAGGCATATATTAGGGGCACCAGGGAGGGTGATGAGCTTGACTTCAATAGAAAGCCAGAGTTTTCACTGAAAGGTTGAGGGTGGAGACAGACTGGCCCCTGAATAGCAGTGCATCAAACTGCTATTGCTGTATAAAAACCTCCCCTAAGTTTAATGGCTTAAAACCACAGCCACCACTTATGGCTCACAAGTCTATGCGTAATCTGGGCTCCTTCACAGTGGTAACTCACAAATGCTGGGGACCACAAGCACCACAGCACTTGAATGCGAGGACACGCCGCCTCTGCGTGTCCTCACAGCCAAGGCAGGAGAGAGCTGAGTTTGCATAGACCGCAAGCCAAGTTCAGAGCTGGCACTCCTTTAAAGCCATCACATTCTATTGGCCCCAAGGTGAAGGAAGATAGATTCTGGAAGGACATGATTATGCGGAGAGAGGAAGGGGTAAAATCACACTATTGTAGGTGGGGAAGACAAAATCATTCCCACAGAAGTTGGGGGACAGTATTGACAGGGACCCCCAGGAGAATTTCCAAGCAGTGCCTATCACCCGGCTGTGGCGGGGGAGTGAGTTTGCCCTGACTTACATCTAAACACTTGCACACTTGAGTCAGCTCCTCTGGCTTCAGGAAGAAGCGTGCACAGGACACCTTGGTCTGTCCTACCCTTCTCATGCCTTATTAAGGACAAGCCCCGGACCTGGCACATGGGCGGAAAGCCATCAGAGCCAGTCCATCCCACTGGAGACTCGGATCCCCCACCCCCTTGCCAGGCAGGCTGCTCACTTCTCTGCATCTCTATTTCCTCATCTGTGAAATGGGTAACATGGGGAGGGGGGAAGTCCCCAGTTCTAAAATCTAGAAGAACCAGAAATCTGAGAGCTGTTTCTGAAAGTTTGTGGAAAACCAGTTTGGCATCATTTCCTCACTTTGCATAAGGTCGTCTGGGCACCATTTGCCATCTCACAATCACCATTCCCACCTTCTGTGTGGCAGACAGATGGCTTGAGAACACAGTACAGAATACCTCTCCCACCTCCCTCCCCAGCTCATCCTTCTAGGTTGTCACAGAGTACCACCTTTGGGTGCCCTGAGTCGTACAGCAAACTCCCACCAGCTATCTATTTTACATATGGTAATGCGTATGTTTCAATGTTACTCTCTCAAATCATCCCACCCTCTCCTTCCCCCTACTGTGTCCAAAAGTCTGGTCTTTATGTTTGTGTCTCCTTTGCTGCCCTGCACATAAGATCATCCGTACTATCTTTCTAGGTTTCATATATATGCCTTAATATGCAATATTTGTCTTTCCTCTTCTGATTTATTTCAGTCTGTATAATAGGCTCTAGGTTCATCCACCTCATTAGAACTGACTCAAATGGGTTCCTTTTACAGCTATGTAATATTAATTCCATTGTATATGTACCACAGCTTCTTTATTCATTCAGCTATTGATGGACATCCAGGTTGCTTCTATGTCCTAGTTATTATAAACAGTGCTGTAGTGAACACTGGGGCACATTTGTCTTTTGCAATTACGGAGAAACTGATTTTTTTAATAAGTCAGAAGATCTAGCAACCAAAAAAAAAGGAAAAACAGCAAATAGATTTAAAGAGATTCATGAGGTGAATCTTTGTGTTGCTGGTAAGAAAAGTGCATGGTAAGAACTCAATCAACTAAAGCTAAGGCTGTGATGAGAAAGCCCTGACAAAAGTCCTCACTTGAGACTTCGCAACCAGGGGGAAGACACAGCTTTGAGACTCAGACTCGTGGCTTTGTTATGATTCAGCATCACACGAAGAGTGCCTACTGCACACAGGCATTAGGCCCTGAGCACCCGGGGAAGCACTGGCCCTGAGCACCCAAGCCACCCCGTCAGCTGTGGAAACAGACAACTGAACAATGATGACTCAACGGAGTAACTTGTAAGAGCCCTGAGGAGGCTCCCAGCTCAGCCTCGGGAAAGTGTGGAGGGCTTTGTGGAAGAAGTGGCCTCTAAAATGACTCTGAATAGACCAAAAAAAAAAAAAAGAGGCCTTGGGAAAGTAAGCCCAATAAGGCACATTTATATTAGTTCCCCTGGTAACCCCGTGGTCCCCTCTCCTGGAGCAATCTAAGGAATAGCATTACAACGCACACCCAGCTCCCAGATGACAGGAAGGGAGGGATCATGGTGGGTACTGGGCACACTGAGAGAACCATGTTCTCCCTGCAGCCCATGCAGTGACCAAGAGTTTTATCCAGAATAGGTACAGTGTCCTAAAGTTAATAATGATAAAAAACACATAGCCCCACAGGAAATAGAACAGAAATCTTGAACAAGCATTTCACAAAAGACCACATCTATATGGCAACAAATACAAAGAAAGGTAATAATACAAATTAAAATCCCAGCTCAGCTGGTAAAGAATCCACCTGCAATGCAGGAGACCTCGGTTCGATTCCTGGGTCAGGAAGATCCCCTGGTGACGGGATAGGCTACCCACTCCAGTATTCATGCCATATCTATGTGACAGCAAACAGGGAAAGCCAATAATACAAATTAAATTCCCAGTATGTTGCCACCACCCAGCACAGATGAGATAAAATGAAAGAGACTGAGAGTGCCAAGAGTGGGGAGGACAGAGAACAGCCTGAGCCCCACAGAAGGAGGCCGAGGCCGTGCAGCTATTGGAGAGCTGTTGGCAGCTTCCACCAAGCTGAACCTGCCTGTAATTGGGGCCCAGTGGTTCCATCCTAATACACACCCAACAAAATGTGGGCTGTGTATCTCTGGGAGACCAGACTCAATCAGTCAACACACCTGTCCAGTTAGTCTGCAAATATTTATCGGACACCTACTGTGCGCAGGCACCATCCTGAGTCAAGATGTGTATAAGAGACAGGGACCCTGGGGATCACAGGAGGAAACTCCACTCCCCTCTCTACTACTACTACTAAGTCACTTCAGTCGTGTCCGACTCTGTGTGACCCCATAGATGGCAGCCCACCAGGCTCCTCCATCCCTGGGATTCTCCAGGCAAGAATAATGGAGTAGGTTGCCATTTCCTTCTCCAATGCATGAAAGTGAAAAGTCAAAGTGAAGTCGCTCAGTCGTGTCTGACTCTTAGCGACCCCGTGGACTACAGCCTACCAGGCTCCTCCGTCCATGGAATTTTCCAGGCAGGAGTACTAGAGTGGGGTGCCATTGCCTTCTCCTATTCCCCTCTCTAAGGAGAAGCAAAAAGCATTCAGGCATATATTAGGGGCACCAGGGAGGGTGATGAGCTTGACACCTACTTCAATAGAAAGCCAGAGAGTTTTCACTGAAAGGTTGAGGGTGGAGACAGACTGGCCCCTGAATAGCAGTGCATCAAACTGCTATTGCTGTATAAAAACCTCCCCTAAGTTTAATGGCTTAAAACCACAGCCACCACTTATGGCTCACAAGTCTATGCGTAATCTGGGCTCCTTCACAGTGGTAACTCACAAATGCTGGGGACCACCAGCACCACAGCACTTGAATGCGAGGACACGCTGCCTCTGCATGTCCTCACAGCCAAGGCAGGAGAGAGCTGAGTTTGCATGGACCGCAAGCCAAGTTCAGAGCTGGCACTCCTTTAAAGCCATCACATTCTATTGGCCCCAAGGTGAAGGAAGATAGATTCTGGAAGGACATGATTATGCGGAGAGAGGAAGGGGTAAAATCACACTATCGTAGGTGGGGAAGACAAAATCATTCCCACAGAGGATGGGGGACAGTATTGACAGGGACCCCCAGGAGAATTTCCAAGCAGTGCCTATCACCCGGCTGAGGCGGGGGAGTGAGTTTGCCCTGACTTACATCTAAACACTTGCACACTTGAGTCAGCTCCTCTGGCTTCAGGAAGAAGCGTGCACAGGACACCTTGGTCTGTCCTACCCTTCTCATCCCTTATTAAGGACAAGCCCCGGACCTGGCACATGGGCGGAAAGCCATCAGAGCCAGTCCACCCCACTGGAGACTCGGATCCCCCACCCCCTTGCCAGGCAGGCTGCTCACTTCTCTGCATCTCTATTTCCTCATCTGTGAAATGGGTAACATGGGGAGGGGGGAAGTCCCCAGTTCTAAAATCTAGATGAACCAGAAATCTGAGAGCTGTTTCTGAAAGTTTGTGGAAAACCAGTTTGGCATCATTTCCTCACTTTGCATAAGGTCGTCTGGGCACCATTTGCCATCTCAGAATCACCATTCCCACCTTCTGTGTGGCAGACAGATGGCTTGAGAACACAGTACAGAATACCTCTCCCACCTCCCTCCCCAGCTCATCCTTCTAGGTTGTCACAGAGTACCACCTTCGGGTGCCCTGAGTCATACAGCAAACTCCCACCAGCTATCTATTTTACATATGATAATGCGTATGTTTCAATGTTACTCTCTCAAATCATCCCACCCTCTCCTTCCCCCTACTGTGTCCAAAAGTCTGGTCTTTATGTTTGTGTCTCCTTTGCTGCCCTGCACATAAGATCATCCGTACTATCTTTCTAGGTTTCATATATATGCCTTAATATGCAATATTTGTCTTTCCTCTTCTGATTTATTTCAGTCTGTATAATAGGCTCTAGGTTCATCCACCTCATTAGAACTAACTCAAATGGGTTCCTTTTACAGCTATGTAATATTAATTCCATTGTATATGTACCACAGCTTCTTTATTCATTCAGCTATTGATGGACATCCAGGTTGCTTCTATGTCCTAGTTATTATAAACAGTGCTGTAGTGAACACTGGGGCACATTTGTCTTTTGCAATTACGGAGAAACTGATTTTTTTAATAAGTCAGAAGATCTAGCAACCAAAAAAAAAGGAAAAACAGCAAATAGATTTAAAGAGATTCATGAGGTGAATCTTTGTGTTGCTGGTAAGAAAAGTGCATGGTAAGAACTCAATCAACTAAAGCTAAGGCTGTGATGAGAAAGCCCTGACAAAAGTCCTCACTTGAGACTTCGCAACCAGGGGGAAGACACAGCTTTGAGACTCAGACTCGTGGCTTTGTTATGATTCAGCATCACGCGAAGAGTGCCTACTGCACACAGGCATTAGGCCCTGAGCACCCGGGGAAGCACTGGCCCTGAGCACCCAAGCCACCCCGTCAGCTGTGGAAACAGACAACTGAACAATGATGACTCAACGGAGTAACTTGTAAGAGCCCTGAGGAGGCTCCCAGCTCAGCCTCGGGAAAGTGTGGAGGGCTTCGTGGAGGAAGTGGCCTCTAAAATGACTCTGAATAGACCAAAAAAAAAGAGGCCTTGGGAAAGTAAGCCCAATAAGGCACATTTATATTAGTTCCCCTGGTAACCCCGTGGTCCCCTCTCCTGGAGCAATCTAAGGAATAGCATTACAACGCACACCCAGCTCCCAGATGACAGGAAGGGAGGGATCATGGTGGGTACTGGGCACACTGAGAGAACCATGTTCTCCCTGCAGCCCATGCAGTGACCAAGAGTTTTATCCAGAATAGGTACAGTGTCCTAAAGTTAATAATGATAAAAAACACATAGCCCCACAGGAAATAGAACAGAAATCTTGAACAAGCATTTCACAAAAGACCACATCTATATGGCAACAAATACAAAGAAAGGTAATAATACAAATTAAAATCCCAGCTCAGCTGGTAAAGAATCCACCTGCAATGCAGGAGACCTCGGTTCGATTCCTGGGTCAGGAAGATCCCCTGGTGACGGGATAGGCTACCCACTCCAGTATTCATGCCATATCTATGTGACAGCAAACAGGGAAAGCCAATAATACAAATTAAATTCCCAGTATGTTGCCACCACCCAGCACAGATGAGATAAAATGAAAGAGACTGAGAGTGCCAAGAGTGGGGAGGACAGAGAACAGCCTGAGCCCCACAGAAGGAGGCCGAGGCCGTGCAGCTATTGGAGAGCTGTTGGCAGCTTCCACCAAGCTGAACCTGCCTGTAATTGGGGCCCAGTGGTTCCATCCTAATACACACCCAACAAAATGTGGGCTGTGTNAACCCTATGGACTGCAGCATGCCAGCCTTCCCTCTCCTTCGTTATCTTCCAGAGTTTGCTCAAGCTCACGTCCATTGAGTTGGTGATGCCATACAACCATCTCATCCTCTGTTGTCTTGCCGACAATCTTTCCCAGCATCAGGGTCTTTTCCAATGAGTTGGCTCTTGCATTAGGTGGCCGAAGTATTGGAGCTTCAGTTTCAATATCAGTCCTTCCAATGAATATTCAGGGTTGATTTCTTTTAGGATTGACTGGCTTGATCTTGCTGGCCAAGGGACTCTCAAGAGGCTTCTCCAGCACCACAGTTCAAAGGCATCAATTCTTTGGTGCTTAGCCTTCTTTCTGGTCCAACTCTCACATCTATACATGACTACTGGGAAAACCATAGTTTTGAAGTTTTATTATTAGTCCCCATTTTCCAGAGGGAAATTGAGGCACAGAGAGGACAAGTAACTTGCCCAAGTTCACACAGTTAGTGAGTGGTGTGGCAGGATTTCAACCTAAGCTAGCCTGGACCTCAGTCACCAAGCCAGACTGCCTCCACTGCTCTCAGCAAAAACTTCATAAGAATCTACTCGAGGCTGAGGATGCAGAGCTGAGACAGTAAGTTGCTCTGACTTAAATTTATACTCCAGTTCTGCTTATGTAAGTAATGCAAGCTACTCCTCTTCTGCACTTCAGTTTCCTCATCTGTGAAATGGGCGTGATATTGTCTTCACCTTCAAGGCCTTCAAGATTAAACTTGATGACAATTAACCAAGGCAGTGCCCGTCATCAGTGCTCCATAAATGGTGGAGGCAGTGGTGGCAGGCTTACAAGCTCAGNAGTTTCCTCATCTGTGAAATGGGCGTGATATTGTCTTCACCTTCAAGGCCTTCAAGATTAAACTTGATGACAATTAACCAAGGCAGTGCCCGTCATCAGTGCTCCATAAATGGTGGAGGCAGTGGTGGCAGGCTTACAAGCTCAGGGAGGGCCCTGGGTTCCAGTCAAGCTCCAAGGCTGGGAGACGATGCCACTACAAGCTTTCACATCACACCCCCAAGAGACACCCTGGAAGGTGCAAAGCTCCCAGACAGGTCAAACCCCTACAGAGCCCATCCTGCTTATGCCCAGCCCACCTGCCGCTGTTCACACAGGAAAGAAGTATCCTGAAGGGTCCCTGAAGGGGAAAGAGCTCAGCCCTGTGTCCTCCTAGCTCTGGGAGTTTTCTGAGCATCTGCAATGGGCACCCAACCCAGCAGGAGGTCTGAATCCAGGTCTGTCTGGCTGCAAACACAGTGTCCCTTGTTGCTCAGGAGAATGGCAGGTGGAAAGGAGCTGCTGCTGGAGGCTGTGAGGCTATACCAGGATCGAGACAGCTATGCCCCCAGACAAATGCACAGAGAATCACAGGCAGATATGATTTTGCCTTCCAGGCAAATACACAGACCCCAAGCAATTTGACAGATCCCAAGCAAATGCACAGAGAATCACAACAGGGATGAGTGCCAGCTAGCACTCAGAGTAGGCCACCTTGGGAATAATGAGGGAGCCTCCACCTGGAGGGAGAGAAAGGACCTCACATCAAGGGAGTGCAAGGAAGAACACCAAGGACTGGGGAATAGAATGAGCAAGGGCCCTGAGAAAAGGAGGAGCCTGGCATGTTTGAAAGGCTGAACACAGCAGGTCAACAGCAGGCAAAGGCACTTTAGACTGCTTCCCATCTTCCTCACTGACTACCAAACAAGACCCCTCTGCATCAGGTCACAGGTTGGTCTGGGACACAGCATGCCCCAGGAAGAACCCCATTCCTGCTTTTGCCTTCCTTGCCCCTCCCTTTTATTATCTCCTGCCAGTAACTCTCATTTCTGCCTCCTTTTCCCATCTTTCTCCTCTGTTTCTCCATCTCCACTGTCTCCTCACTCCCCTTTTAGCTGTTTCTTTACCCCTTCCATCTTCTCTCTCTCCCCTTCTCTCTCTTCCCTCCCTCTTCCCAGCGTCCACTCCCCCGCTCCCTTCTCCCTCTTCCCAAAGCCGCCCTCTCCCTCCTCCAGCTGCCTCCTCCTCCTCAGAAACCCTCACTCCCGCCCCGCCCCTTTAAACGCTTCTAAATTGATAGTTCACTATTGCATCTCCTATCTTTCCAACTCTTTCTCTTTTGTCTCTCCTCTCTGCTGGTTTCCGCCTTTCTACCTCCCGCCCCAAGCGGGTCCCCAGGGCCAGCTCCCGCCTCCACCTGCCCCTTCACTCGCAGGCAGGCAAGGCGATGCTGCCTCCTGTGCACAGCGCCTAAAGCCTTGCTAATGCGTTTCGCATGGCGCGTCAGTCAAACGCCCTTCTAATGTCCTTAAAGCACGCAGAAAATTGCATCCTTATGAAAAAGAAAAAAAAAAAGCAAATTGCTTGGTGTAGGCGGAGCTGCCTCAGGGCTCTAGCGGCTGCGCTTGGAGTTCAGGGGGGCTGAGCTGGCAAAGAAAGCTGCCCCTGGAGGGAACCAGAATGTCACCTCCTCCCCACCACCTTCCAGGCAGCAAGACCCACCTTCTCACCTCCTTACCCACTACCTTTGCCCACTTCTCCATATGTATTCCCATCACTCTGATCTTCCGCCTGTGTCTTTAAGGCCAAGCTTCACTCTGCCACAGGACCTTTGCACTTGCTATGCTCACTGCCTGGTAAGCATTTCACATTCTCACATTCATGACTCGGTTGAAGAGTCAACTCCTGAGACTGACTCTCTCTGACTAAAGCTTCCATCCCACTCATTGTCTATCATCTGTTTTTATTTTCTTTGTTACTTTTGTTACTTCCTGATATCATCTTGGAGATTTGTGACATTTTTGCCTCCAATTTGAGCTCCTTGGATCACAGGCTGTGTGCTCCATGCCCAGCACGGTGCTTGGCACACAGCAGGCATTTAATAGATACTTGGCAGACAAATGGATGAGACTCATTCTGGGCAGGCAGGGGCCACTGGGGACCCTAAGGGATCTAGGATACACCAATTTGAACCTCAAGGCAGTAGAGATCCACAGAGTTGAAACCAGATCCAAATTCTGCTCTTGATAGCTGTGTGTCCCTGAACGATTTGCCTAACATCTCTGAGCAGTATCTTCATCTGCAAAATGAGAGTAGGCCCCTATTTTACTGGACTGTAACTGGATCAGTAAAGGGGGAATGGCCTGTGTCCCAGTGCTGAGAAGCCACCACATCCTGCAACTGCTTGTTAAATGAATGACTCGCCCAAGAAAGAGCTTAATTAACATCAGAGAGTCCTTGATAGCACTGATGTCTCACACCATTATTTCCTGAAACACTAAAAAAGAAAAATGTTAAAAACACTGCCAATAAAGACATAACCCAGTGGTTTTTTAGCGCCCAGAATTTTTATCTTGTACTTACTCAAGGATCTCTTTTGGGCTTATTAAGACCAAAATTTCTATCACAGATCACTACTGAGTTTACATGAAAAAGAAACAACCAGGGAAATCAATGGATTGAGCATTCCTAAAACTTCTCCAAGGTCAGGAGCATCTTTGAATTGATCCCCCTCCAGCAACCTACAGTCCTGTCCCACTTGGCCTCTGCCTGGTGTGTGTGTCTCGGAGTTCCTGCCATGCTATTGCTCTGTGTCTTCCCGCACCTTAAGGAAGATTCCTTCCTCCCTCCAGGCTTTGTGACTTTCTCCATCAAGAGTTGGTGCCTGAGAGATGAGGGGCCTCCACTGTCCAGCCAAGGACACCTCCTTAGAGACAGTCACATCTTTGCAGACACAGGACCCACAGGGCTTTCCACCCCAACTGTCACATGAAAATAGATTTCAGAAATGGGAAGACACTGTCTTAAGGTAAATAAGATGGGCATAATACAGTGTGAGGACTAACACAAAGGAAACATCTGAAGTCACAAAATGGAGAGGCCCCTGCAAAGTCAGGGAGGACCTGCCTTCTGCTGCACCGTGGGTGTGGCGTGGTCCAGGGACCAGGGCCAGTGAAAAACTTGGCCTTGAGCCAGGCTGACTCAGATGCTTGTCGCTGTTGCTATTGCCACCTTTCTGCCCTGCCCACAAATGAGGAGTGAGTCCTGGCTTCCTTCCTTCCCCTTAAAGTGGGGCTGGGAAGGTGGTTTTGGAGACAATTTCTTCTCAGCTCAGAAAGTCCGGGGCCAGGTTGAGCTGGAGGGAGCCCACTGGGCCTCTGTAGTCATTCTCAGCCTGACTGCAGCCCCCCTGGGTCTGAAGAGGGCTTGAGGGGCAGAGACTCAAGGGATCAGCTGGTCCCCTCTGCGGACATGGGAACTCGACATGGGATCAGAGATGTAACTTCTGGGACAGGGGTTCCCCTTGAGTGTAGAAACGAAATCAGGCACTGGGCAACTAAAAACGGAGGAGAGGCCTGGTTTCTACTCCAATTCTGGGCCTCGGGAAATGTCCCCAGGCGGTATTGCTCACTCCAGGTTTAGCCGGCACCACTCTGGATCCTGGTTCCCTCTTAGGTGCAGTGAGAGAGAATCTTCCGGCTCCAGGAGAGGCAAACCTCGCGCCTGGCCTGGTTAATGTGGTCCTGGGGTCCGTGTTTCTTTTCTTCCACCTTACGGGTTCTCACTACTGACCCTACAAGAGAATCCAGAATAGGGCAACGGAGTAAGCCCAAATAAACTCTATTTTTTACAAAAAGGCGACAGGAGGAGGACTGGGGAGCCCCTGCTCGGCTGCGCCTGTCTTATCCTAGTGGTTCCGGCTTCGCGGAAAACCCGCGGCTAGTCGGAAGCTTCGAGAAAGTTGCGGCGAACCCCAAGCCGGCCGCGACAGGCCCACCTCTCCTCGAACGCTTCCTGCGATCCTGGCCTGAGCGGAGCGCTGCACAGAGCCTAGCTCCCGCTTCCGCCGACTAGGAGAACGACTTGCTCAGGATCGGGGTCATAACCCCCATCCCCGGCCAGGCCTTCAGCCAAACTGCGCCCACAGCCTCCCTTCCGGCCCAGGCCCCTACCTACCCCCACCTCACACAGCCCAGACGCGCAAACTTCGCGCTCGCCGCCGAGCGCTGCCGCCGAGCTAAGCCCGTGTGCCGCTCAGTCCTCGCGCCCAGCCGCGCCTCCCTTCCAATCAGGCCGGAGTCCTGGACACCAGGGCCGTTCCACGTCCACCCCCATTCTGCGCCCTCGTCGATCTCGAGACGCCGGAGTCCGCTCCTGCCCTGGCTGAGGGTCTGCGGCTCCGCAGACACCGCCGCGCGACCTCTTTTGCGCTTTGGTATGGTCTCCGGGTTTTGTTTCCAAGAACCTTGGGACGGGACGAGATTTGTGCGGAAGTGGGGAGCGGGAAGATCGCTCCTTCCCCCAGGCTCGGGGCTAGGGCGAGCGGTGGCTGCCGGGCAGGGAGAGGGTTTTCGCGCTGGGGGGCCCAGGTGGCGGGGGCGGGGTGGCTCTGAGGCTGGGCGACCGCAGCGCCGCCAGAGTTACGGTGCGGCCCTTTATCTAGAGTCCTAGTTCTGCGGGCGGCGGTCCTTGACTGTAAGTCTGAGGATGGGCGGCAAATCTGCCTCCGCTTCTTCGCTTTTTCCTGGAGCGAGCCTGAGCTTCCATCGGGTCTCATAGGAATTGCCCAAGTCAGGAATGCCGAGGTGCCGAACGCGGTCGGTTAGCAGCTCGGTCCTGTCCGGGGCCTCCAGGTCTCGATCTACTGCGGTCGCCCCGCTCCCTGTCCGCCAAGGAGCACAAAGGCGCGGGCAGTGACAGAAACCCCTCCCACCCCCGCCAGCACTGGAATTTGGACCCCTTCTACAGGGGCCCAGCTCCCCCACTGACCGGCTGGTGACCTCGTGACAGCGGTGCCCGCGTCAGGTTCCCCATCTGTGCCTGCAGGAGCTGTACTTACTGGAATATTGGGGCCCTTGTGCTCTGGAGCCGGTTTCCTCCGAGGCCCTCCCTCCCTCTTAGAGCTCTGGTCCTTTAAGGCTCTTTCCTCCAGTCCAGTGAGGGGGCTGCCTTGGGGAAGCACCAAAGAACCACAAGGCAATCCGCCCGAGGTTGCATTCCGCAGATTTAATGAAACCTGAGGACCCAGAGGACCCAGAACGAGGTCCCAGAATGGACTGGAGGAGTGCAGGTCGGTTTGCCTTGTCTCTCCTCTTTCGCTCGTCTAGTCTTCTGCAGCTCTGCATAGTTGACAAAAGCTGCTCTGAAATCTCTCCCAGGCCAAGGAGGGACAGAACTTCTTGAATTTTCACTCCCACTCCTGTCCCACTTTGAGGTGGAGAGGATTAAAAAACTCAGTAGTGTACCTGATTTGGCAAGCCCGGGCCTGCTGTAGGAAGGTTTTGGCAGGACCACTACATTGAGCAGACCCGGAGGTAACCCTAAGGGATCGAAGGAATTAGGAGTTGCAGTCACACACTGATGGTCTATTTCTTCCCTCCTGCCTACAGGTTTTCTCAGGCCCCTCAGGGGACAGTGGCAAGTGAGTAGTCTGGGAGCTGTTTTTGAGGTTAAGTGACTAGAAAGGGAGTTGATTTCCCAAAAACTTGGCAGGGCTGGGGCTTGCAGAGAATTGCCTGCCAGCCTCAGAAAACATCCTCTTTTTCAGTCCTCCCAGCCTCAGACCAGGACCAGTGATGCTTGGGTACCAGAAGTCCAAGTGCAGGTTTCAGGAAAGGGCAATCAAGCAGCTGATTTGAAAAGGAAGCTATCAGCCACTGCAGGTGAAAGCCACAACGGTTTTCACATTCTGAAATTCAAAGCCTGCATCTCAGTATAATGTTCCTGACTCTTTCCGTCTCTGTTTGCACCTGCAAGGACCTGGTTTCAAGTCTTGTTCCTGTTTGGAACTCTGCAGGGCTAGGTTTCCGTCTGTCCCCTAGCTTTAACCAGTGGTGTGCGCATTTCCCCATCTCCATAGCCTGGTGGTAGTCCTAGAAAGCACAAAAACGGGAACCAACTGGGGAACTCGAAGCCCAGTTTAGGTCAGGGAGGAGGCAACTGGAAACCTTCTCCAGCGAAAGGGGCTGGCTTGGGTGNCAGGGCAGGCACTGTCTCTTATACACATCTAGATGTGTATAAGAGACAGCCACCAGGCCATGCCCTTGGAAAGGGGCACCCTGAAAGACTGTGAGCAGTTTGGGGTCCTCTGCCCTCTGCCTCAGGTACCCTCACTCGGTTCCCGGGTACCTTCGCCTGGGTGTATACTGTAGAAAACGTGAAAACTCGGGGAGCCGGGTGCCTTTGCAGGCAAGGGCTGCTGGTGGTGGCCAGCCTCGAGGTGAGTCCTAGGTTTCCTGTCAGCCTTAGGAAGGTCCCTGAGACCGAACCAACAATTGGGCCGTTTTCAGACCGGGGCAACTTGTCGAGTGAGAGCGCTGCGGCCTGGGGCTCCCGCTGCTGTTGGCGACCGCTGTGTAGCCCGATTGCTCCATCCGCAGCGCCCCGGGCCGAGAAGGAAGGGAGCAGGTTCAGAATGGCCTCTTATGCCCCAAGTGGAAGCGATTCCTAGGATCCTGCAGCCACCGAGCCTCCGGCGTGCCGGCCCGGCCGGGTGGAGCTGGTTAAGGCTCGCATCCACGGAACCCCGGGGCAAGGATGTTTCAGAAGCCGCTGCGTGTGTCCCTCTTACCTCGCCGTGTCCCCCTCCAACCTCGCGGATTCAGAAACTCCCTCATCAAGTCCCGCTGTGTCATAAAATATTTTATTGGAAAAAAAAAATCACCGTCTTCGTAAGAGAGGGGTAGGGGCCCCAGCGACGTCGGTTTGTCTGGGCGCCATCTCCGGCCGTGGTGGCCTGCGCCGGGCCGCGGGGTCCCTGACGCGTGGAAGCGCGTGTGTGCCTGGAGGCGTCTGGGCCCGGGGGCCGGCCAGAGGCGAGTGGGGGTGCAGGAGAGGAGCGGGGCGTGAACGCGCGTGGATCGCCTGGCGCCGTTGAGCTCCGAGCGGGGGCGACCTTCTGCCGCGTCTGATGTGAGTTTCCAGGCTAGGGCCCGCGAGCGCACTGGGGCCTCGGTTTGGCTTCAGGGTCTGTCCTTGTCTGGCCCCTAACTGTCCGCATTCAAGGTAATAATAAAAAGTTTAGAAAGCAAACGGCGTGGACGCAGAAGGGCCGACTCGCGGCTTTCGGCGGATTCTGGGAGCCGCCGACTGCGCTGGGGTTCCCTGGACCCGCACCCTCTGCCGCGCTCAGTCCTCGTGGCTCCGGTCGCTGGCCTCGCCTGGCGCCTCCGCCGTCTTCTCCGCCTCCTTGGCGCGCTCCTGCTCCGTCAGCTGTTCGCTCGTGGGGATGGAATTCTTCTTTGGCCTCCCCTTGGGCTTGGTGGGAGACTCCAGGCCGCCGCCCTGTAGCACCTGCGAGGGAGACCAGCGGCGCTGCGGTGAACTGGCCGGGGATCCCGGCGCCCTGGAGAGGCAGGCAGGACCTGGAGGGCCCAACGAGGTCACTGGAGGCCGCGCCTAGCCCCCGGGAAATGGTGGCCATGTGCCCGAGCACTGCTGGGGCAAAACGACCAGAACTTTTCGAGCGGAGGGTTCAAGTCTTCCAGGAACAGAGAGAGCTCAGGGAGCAAGAAAGGCGCTGGGCCGGGGCACCGGAAGGAAGCTGAGCTAGGGCACCCGGAGGGACAGGGAGCAGGGAGGGTCCTTCTGGGGATCAGGACGGAGGCAGTCGGAAGGACTGGGCGCAAATCTCCACGGTGGAGAGGAGAGTAGCTCTCGAAGGCTGCAGGGGCGTGGCGGCAAATAGAGAACACAGAAAACCTAGAAAACACTTACTATTTTCTTCCACTTCATCCTTCGATTCTGGTACCACGTCTTAACCTGCAACTGGCTCAGACCCAGGGACTCGGCGAGGTCTATTCTGGAAAGAGCGGGGTGCACCCTCAGCAGGGCCTGCAGCCTCCCTCCCGCTACCCTCTGGGCCCAGCCTGGCCCCGCGCTACCTGTCCGGCGTGGAGAGGTACTTCTGCTTCTCAAAGCGTTTCTCTAGGCCCATCAGCTGCAGCTCGGTGAACACGGTGCGGCTCCGACGCCCCTTCTTGGCCTTGGTGCCCGGCTCCCCAGCGCCTGGCGCCTCCAGCTTCCCGCGGAGCTGCAGCTCCAGCGGCAGGTGCGGAGCGCCCGCCGCGCCGGGGAGCCCAGGCCCCGCGGCCAGCAGCGCCGAGCCCAGTCCGGAGCATCCGAGCGGCGCCAGCGGGAACTTAAACACCGCCGCCTGCTCGGCCTTCAGCACGGCTGCGGGGAGAGAGTGGGGAGCCGGGTGAGCTCGAGCGGTGCTCCTGCTCTTGGAGATCCTCGCACTGTGCGCCCCTGCCGACAGCTCGCCCTCAGCCAGTGCCCCCTGCACAAAACTTTCGTGCTGACCGGGAAGTGAGAAATCTGCTACGCAGACCCTCCTCGACGCCGGGTTTCCCAGAGCCTGGGAGGGGGACCTCCCCAACCCGGGCTCTGCCTGGCGTTCCCCAGGCCCCAGCTGCCCTGACNAGTTAGAGGAAATCAGGGCTGTATATGAGAGAGTGGCAGAGCTGGCTAATTTCTAGCAGGGAACTTACACACAGACTGTGTGCTGATTACACTGTATCACATACTGGGGAAGTTCCTCCCTTTTCACTTATTTCTCCATCTTCCTGATTTTGTTAAGTCCCGCATCTCCCTTCGCTGCAGGTATGGGTGCACTGTGCTCACAGACTGGCCATTCTTCTTTCAGCAGACCTGTCCAGCCTCAGCTGTACAGCACCGGGCAGGTAGCAGCACTGGGGCATGCAGGGACAGAGGGGTGTTGTAATTGAATTTATCATTATAGTTAACTACTTTTGATTCTTCCTAAGTGATGCTGAGTGGTTGTTTTTAGGATCCGTGAAAGTGAAAGTGTCGCTTAGTCGTATCCGACTCTTTGCAACCCTGTGGACCATAGCCCACCAGGCTCCTCTGTCCATAGGATTTTCCAAGCAAGAATACTGGAGTAGGTTGCCATTTCCTACTCCAGGGGATCTTCCCAACCCAGGGGTTGAACTGGTGTCTCCTGCATTGCAGGCATATTTTTTACCATCTGAGCCACATCTAGGTACATTTTAAATACATTGAGTTAGTTAGAGCAATGCCATTTAAAGGGGAAAAAATCAGATAAACAGTAGCACAGGTGATTCATGAGGAAATGACATGATCATAGAGGCGATATGAGCAGGGCAGCATAGATTTGGATTCAAATTTCACTCAGTAACCTGGGGCACCAGCCTTCTGTGCGCTTCAATTTCTTTCACCAAGAAAGGACAATAACATTGTGAGGACCCATTATGTGCGCATTCACAAAGCTCTCAACCATGCAGCACATGCTAGGTGAGTGTTTGTGAAATAGAACTGACAAACGGGGTTAAGGAAGCCTGTATAGTGAGCCCTTTTAGGCGCTGCTGATGGCCATTCCTGCAGGGACTTTCTGACTCCAGTCTGAGAGGTGCTGCCCCTGCGCTGACACCTGTAGCTCCAGATTTTCTCGGCCACTTGCTTCTGTTGTCCCCTAGACAGGACCCTTACCCGTCCTGGCAGGAGGAAGTGACTGTCAACCGCAATACCCAGCAGGGCGCCTCGCCCAGTCAGTGAAAGTGAATGAATGAACGAAGTATCAGGAAGGTTCTGACTGCTCCACAGCCGTGCAGTTGTCTGGATGCTGGATGAGCTTGCCACAGAAAGAGCCCTGAGCCTTCGAGCAGGAAGCGCCAGCCTCCTGCAGAGGTTCATCAGCGTCTATCGTGGCTGAGCATGACCCCTTGGCATGTGCACAGCAACAAGTGGAGACAGTGGCTCCTGAGCTATGTGTCAGAGACGAGTCTTACGGTCAGGGCTCACCTCAACATCTGCATGGTTCCCCTACAGGCAACAAAGTGAACTGCAGCCAGATGGGCATGGCCACAGGAGCCCTGAGGCTGGTGCTGGTCACGGTGGGGTGGTGGTGGTGAGGGATGTGCGGCGGGGCTGGGGTGAAGAGTGGTTGTTCTTGGAAGTTTACTGTGCTGGTAGCCAAGCGGGCCCTCTCCAGGGCTTGGAGACAACAAGCCTAACCTGATTTCCAGGCCCTGCTGCCCTCAAGGGGGTGGCCCTGGAACTCCTGATGCCAGAACCCCCTTGAGTTGGGCAGAGGCTTCGTTCCAGTTAGATATTCCATCAAATCAGAGCCATGCTGGACTGTCCTTCCTAAGGCCTCTTTCATTGAGGTAGACCTCCAACATCTGGTAGGGTGGAAGAGTTGGGAGGGCCTCCAACCCCAAGGACTCTCCCCCCATCCCAGTGTCCATTGCCCTCCTTGAAGTCCTTGCCCAGGGAGTCTATTCATTCACCCATCCCACCTGAGGAAGGATAAGGCGACAGGGCCGGGACCTCTCCAGGCTGCTGCTTGCCCCCAGCCCGGCCACTCTGTTTCCTCTGGGGCTCCTTCCATCTCACAGGCCAGAATCTCTTACAAATGCTGTGCAGTTCAGTGAACTGTGCCCTGTGTCACCGGTGAGGAGGCTTGCATGCTAAGTTGTTTCAGTCGTATCCAACTCTTTGCAATCCGATGGACTGTAGCTCGCCAGGGTCCTCTGTCCATGGGCTTCTCCAGGCAAGAATACTGGAGTGGTTTGCCATGCCCTCCTCCAGGGGATCTTTCTGATCCAGGAATTGAATCCACGTCTCTTCTGTCCCCTGCATTGGCAGGCATGTTCTTTACCACTAGTGTCACCTGGGAAGCCCAGTGAGAAGGCTATGTCAGTACATCGCTTCACCCCTGAGAGATTCAGTTTCCCATCATAAAATAAAAATCAGACCAACTTCCTCATCACAGGATTTCTCTGCACCTGGTCCATTGCAGGTGCTTAATGAACAGAAGCTCCACTTGCTACATGCAAAGCTGAGGAGGGGAGGGACTCACTCCAAGCCACATAGCTGGTGGTGGGATTGGAAGGACATGTATGGTCGCAACAGGCTGTAATGAAACCCTCCTCTCCTGGGAGGCTGGCAAGGCCAAGGTCTGTGTCCGTTCCTGCTGTGACTCCATCACTCATTGGTCCACAGAGTAGCTCTGTGTGGGGACTGCTTGCGAGGAGCAGAGGGGAAGAGGGAATTCTGGAGAGTTTCAAATTGGTGATTAAGTGGTCCAGCTTGGAGGTGATGCTGGTCGCTTTCCTTGACGACCTGACCAGAGCTAAGACAATCCTACCACACACACAGCAGGGCTGAGACGAGCACTCCAGGCAGCTAAAGCTCAGAGTGGGGGTCCTGCCTCCAGGCTGCCCCTGCTCTGTGGCATCCCCAGTCTGTCTCTCCCTTAGTGAGGTAGGGTCACAGGGGTGAAAGAGGTCTCCAAGCACCTCCTGCCCAACACTGATGACCAATTCATGTGTGTCTCGACCAGTCATGTCTCCCTGACCGTTCTGGCTCCACCCTTCACCAGTTTGGGAGACAAATGTTGAAACCTCTCTGAGCTTTATCTTTCTCATCTCTCCATGGGGGACAGTAGCAACCCCATGTTCTGGGATTAGTGTGAGAGTGAAATGAGATAATACTTTCAAGGTGCTTAGCAGAAGGCCTGGAACAGAATAAGTGCTCACAAAATTGGACCAATAAGATACTTCTAAGTGCTCAGAAAATCCTTACTAGTGATTACCGTTTGAATGAGTATCTTCTACCATACACCTAAGCCCTTTGGCATAAGGCAGTGTTGTCCCCATCTTTCTGACCAGAAAACTGAGTCTAGAGGCATTACAGAAAATGCCCAAGGAAGCTAGTAAAAGCGCAGTCAAGGGAGTCTACAGTTGCCCGGTCCTGGGTGCAGGAAACTAGTGACCAGGTGGTAGGGATGAAACTCATATGTATCAATACCCAGAATAAGGGGTGGAGAGTGAAGCCCTGAGAGGAACAGGAACAGTGCAGAAGTCACGGCAGAAGATGCTGGCACTGCATGTGTGCCTTTTGGGGCAGTCTTGCAGGCCTGAGTGCAAAGACGCAGCTGGGTGGTTCTAGGTAAAGATGCTGGAATGCAATGGGAATTTGCTGTATGACTCAGGGAACTCAAACTGGGGCTCGATAACAACCTAGAGGGGCAGGATAGGGAGGGAGGTAGGAAGACTGCTCAAGTGGGAGGGGGCATTGGTAAACCTATGACTAATTCATGTTAATGTTTGGTAGAAACCAATGTAATACTATAAAGCAATTGTCCTTCGATTAAAAATAAATAAATCTCAAAAAAGAAAAAAAAAGAATTTCCCAGATTAATAAGGAATAAAATAAAAATAAACTTTAAATTCTTGGAAAAAAAAAAAAAAAACTGGCATGATTTTTTCCCATCCCCAACACTCTGGTCCACCTAGGCATCCTCTTGCAGAAGCTCAAGTCGCGGTCCAGAGCTGAGAGCAGGGACGAAAGCCCAGGCTGTGGGACTCCTCTTTTGCGTCCTGGAGTCCCTGGCTGCCTAGGGACTGTCAAGTGCCTGCCAAGTGTTCTGTCAACTGTCCCCCAGCCCCCGCCTCCCTTGCACAGGTCCAGCCTTAGGTTTCAGAACTTGGTATGAAGCCAGGCACCTTCTCAGGATGGGTGAGGAGAGAGAAGATGCAGATCCCCCAACAGGACTGATGGCTCAGGTGAGTCCTTGCTCCTTCCCTCCAGCCTCAGCTTTCTCTGCTGGGAACTTTGGACAGTTCCCCATCCCTGAGACAATGAGGGTGAGTGGATTCCCAGAGGGTGTCAGAGACCAGGGGTGGCCCCAGGAGAGCCAAGTTGGCACGTGGAAGTTCCGAGGAAAAGAAGAGAGAGCTGTGAAATGTGCTCCAGGCCTGCACTTTTCTAGAAGGCCTGTGAGGCGCCAGGCCCTAGCTGAGCGCAGGTGTGACCAACCTGCCTGCGTGCAGTCCGCGCGCCCTCTGCTGGCTTCTCCCGGAGCAAGAACTTAGCTCCCATCTGTCTGTCTCAGGCCTGTGTTTCTGGTGGCAGGAGAAAACAGGTTGTCCGCACACACACCCCCACCCCACCCCCCCCGCCGCCAAGAAACAAGTATTTGCTTATTTATGTATCATGTGTGTTTTTCTTTAATCTCTGCCAAAGGCCTTTAATGTCCTTGACAACAACACTCACCAACCCCACCTTCACCACGGTGGGGAGAACTTTATGTTTTCTAGAGAGAAGGGGATAAGTTCTGATACTTTAAAATCGTTAAAAGAGGATTCTAGAACAAAGCCATCACTGTCTGTATGAGTTTCCTTTGGCTGTCATAAGAAAGCATCACAAACTTGCTGACTTAAGTGGCAGAAATCTATTTTTTGAGTGCCGAAGGTTGGAAGGTCTGAAATCAAAATGTCGGCAGGGTCGTACTTCCTCTGAAGGCTCCAGGGAGGATCCTTCCTCTTCTCTTCCAACTTCTTGTGGCTGCCGATGACCCCTGACTTCTGGCTGCATCACTCCAGTCTCAGCCTCTGTAGTTGAATAGCCTTTTCCTCTGTACATCTGTGTCTTCATCTCCCTCCTTAGAAGCCTTCCTGTCCTTGCTTTAGAGTTACCTTCATTCATCATAACTGACTACATCTACAGAGACCCTATTTCCAAATAAAGTGACATTCACAGATCCTGGGAGTTAGGACTACAGCATATCTCTTTGCGGAGCAGAGTTCACCCCACAACACTGCCCATATAGCACCTTTGTACAAACTACATAAAGACACCCCTTCCTTAAGGTAGGCATGGCTGCAGCAGTCAAGCACAGGCTGGGTTTTAGCCTCTCGCTTACCCTTGAGTTGGATACCCGTGTGCAGAGAACAAGCTGCACAGCTGTAAGCAACAGCCCTATTCTGGAACCTCTCATTTAAATGCTTAACATCCATCCTAAGTAAAAGGTCCAGACTGAAATTTCAACTTCAGCCTGGGTTAACAGTGCTACAAAACCCAAAGGAAGAGCCTGAGTGGCTGCATCCCAAGGGTGGGGCCAAAGCAGGGTCTGCAGCAGACAAGACCATAAGTGATACATTATCTACAGAGAATTTAAGAGCAATAACAAAGCTGTCTAAAAGTTGGTCTCCTTTTTTTTATTATCACTGTGTATCTGCTATTTTAAACAATGTCAATCATGAAACTCTCCTCCCTTACCCACATCTTATGCTGGTTTAAGTTCTAAACAACTGCTGCTGTTATCATCGTTTTTATAATGTATGGAAGCTTTAGGCTAGCACACACTATTATTTGCCTTTTCATGAAAACTGTGGTCTGCATGGAAGTTACTTAGATAACTAGAAGTTAGGCAGTAGAGCCTGACATACATCTTGAGTTTGTGAGGTTTGGGGACCACTGGTGAGCCCCAGTGGGATCACACACTCCTGAGATCAATGGTAAAGTCCGTGTCCATCCTGAAAGCAGGGTGACTGTGAAGACAAAGACAGACCTCAGGCTCCAAATCTACTGTTTTGCCAAAGCACTGGAGGTTTTATTTTTTACTAGTGTTTAACCCTTACCACAGGGACTTCCCTGGTGGTTCAGTGGCTAAGACTCTGAGCTCCCAACGCAGGGGGTCTGACTTCAATCCCTGCTCAGGGAACTTAGATCCCACATGCCACGGCTAAGAGTTTGCTTGCTGCGACTAAGACCTGGCCCGGCCTAATAAATAAATAATAATAATAATTAAAAAAAAAACTTACAACAATGAAACAGAGAGCCAAGTGTAAAGTGTGACAGTTATGTATCCTGAATGGGCTGATGATTACTAGACAGGTGGTAAAATAACAAAGAACAACACACATGTAGCAACATCAGCTTCCTGCTTTTAATTTTGATGAATTATAGTTAGTTAACCTAAGGTGTCACTTAGGAGAACAAAGTAGAGGGTACACCAGACTTTTCTCTATTACCTGTGCAACTTACTTTGAATCTAAAATATAATTTAAAATTAAAAGTTAAAAAGGTAACTGTGGGCAAGAATAATCTCAGAAGCCAAACAGAACAATGAAATAGTGCAAAATGCAAAGTGTACTAGTTTTGTGAATGCAGATTTATTTTGCACATGAAATATTTAACTTAAATTTATTATCCTTTTAAAATTACGCTATGTATTTTTAATTTGTTATTAAACCATAGCAGATCAAAGTTTTTGTTGAATGTGATCCCCTAAAATGTTAGTGTAAAAGTTTTAATCCATGTTAATTTGTCTTCCTGTTTTATACTGTAATAATTTTTTTGGAATGAAGTTAAATCAAAATTTTGCTGAGAGACTTTGCTGGCAGTCCAGTGGTTAAGAACCTGCCTGTCAATGCAGGGGACATTGGTTCAATCCCTGGCTGGGGAATATCCCCCAAATCGCAAAACTCAGGTATTATGGCAAGCACCTCTTTGTGGGTAATTCTTGGTCACCTGGGACCACAAGCATGTGGAGATCTTGGGAGAAGCTGCAGTAGGTCCAGAAACACCTCCTGGCCTGGGTCTGCCAGGGTCAGGCTGGTGAATGGGGTCTCAGGAGCAGCCCTGGCCCTAGCTGGCTGGTACCTGACATGTGGTGTTCCCTTCACGGCCCTCATGTGTAAAGGGATCCATGGACACCTGCCCTCGTGATACTGTAAACAGCTGGCACCTCATGCATAGGCATGCTTGCATCCTCACCACACACATTTCTTCTTTCTGTTCCCTTCTACACAACTTTGGGGCACTGGCCTCGCAGACATGATCCATTTCATTTTTGGACCTCCATCTCCCTGTCCATGAGAGGAAGGCTGGATTGGATCGTTCTCAAGGCTCCTACCATTTCTGACATCATCTTTGTCCTGGCTCTCTTTGTTTAGGATCTGTTTCTTCATGTGTTTACTCAAACCATGAGCCACTTAGCCACAACAATCCTAGGGTTTTGACACAATTATCTCTTTTTATGGATGAGGGAACTGAGGTTCAGCAAGGGTGGTAACTTGCCTGGTTTACCCTATAATAAGTGGCAGTGCTGAAACTGGAATCTGAGCACACTCTCAAAGCCCTCTAATCACCAGGCCACTCTGCTTGGAGGCAGGAAGGAGCCCCCTGGGCCAACTGCCCACTGGTAAAAGTGAATGCCTGGTGTGGAGTGAATTACTGGAGGTGTTCAAGCAGAGGCAGGCTGATTGGTCAGGAAAGGTATAGACGGTCAGTAGAGGGTTGGGTAAGACCTGCATGCTTCAGTGGCAGCATCATATTAACAAAATGTTTCCAGTTTTGAGAGGTGTCCCAACAATTTGTTCTTATTGATTGGTGAGTAATTTACATTTATATAAACTTAAAATGCATCTTTTAATATGAAAAAATGAAAATTCAAGGTTACACTTGTAACAACACCATCCTCAATCTCTTGCCTTTTAACATGCTTTCCTGAGCAGGAGGAGGAATGAATGGAGTCACAGCCCTTGGGTCCACAGGGGAGTAGGTCCACCCTGAATCTTATCTGCTCCATGTACACAACAATCATGACTCTAAGGTGCCTTAGGTATCCCTCCAGTCTAGAGATCCCAGCGCCGATGATTCCACTCTGAACTTGTCAACAGCACCACAGCCTGGGGTGGCAATTTCCAGGAGCACCAGCCATGTGCCCAGTAAATTCTAAGCCCTGGAAAGTGCCCAGCAGAGGGTCCCTCAGCCTCAGTTGACTGGGATGTTTCATCATCCTGGCACTGATGTTCTCTGGCGAAGAACTTAACCCGGTCCACCACACCCTCTTTTCCTCAGTCCGCTCTCATATTTCTTGGCCAGTGTCTTTTCCCTCCTAGTTCTGATCCTACACCCCATGTTTTAGCTGTAGTTCTGAATATACATTCTATTTCTAGTAGTTACAATATCACTATTTGCTTTGAAAAGTAAACCTCAAGAGCTCTGTGGCTTAACCCACTTAAAATTTCTGTTTCATTCACGTGTTTGTCTGATGTGGATGTTCCTGGTCTATGGATGGTATTTCTTTCTCCACACAATGACTTAGGGATCCAGGCTCCTTCCTGGGAACAGTTATGGGTTAGTTGTGTACCTTGTGATATTCAATTTTTCTGCCCAGCATTTAGCCCATGTTGATGAATGTTGCATATGCACTGGAACACAATGTGTGTGATACTGTTTTTGGCTGGGTATCCGATAAGGGTCAATTAGGTCAAGCTGGTCCATGTCCTTACTGATTTGGGGCATCAAGTTTTAAGAGACAAATGTTTAAGAGACAAATCCAACCATGCATAAGGATTTGTCTATTTCTCCTTTTTGTTCTATCGGTTTTGCTTCATGTGTTTTGAAGTTCTGTTGTTAGATGCACACTCATTAAGTCCTTTGGAAGAATCAGCTTCTTATTATGACTTGCTCTTCATTATCTGTGTCAATATTCCTTGTTCTGAAACATACTTTGTCTAATATCAATATAGCCACACGAGATTTCATTTGGTTTGATAGAGTTTGCATTGTACACCTTTTTCAATTTTTAAATATGCAGCCTGTAGGCGTTTCAAAATTTGAGATATAATTGACATATTAATTTCAAGTATGCAATATAATGATTTTATATTGGTATATACTGTGAAGTGATTACCACAAAAAGTCTAGTGAACATTCATCACCACACAGAGTTATAAAAAGCTTTTTCCTGAGGGTTTTTAAGACCTACAAAATCTCTTTTTAATCTCTTACAAAATTTCAAATATATAATAGAGTATTAACTATAATCACCATTCTGTACATTACATCCCCAGAACTTATTTATTTTATAATGGACATTTATACCATTTGACCACCATTGTCCATTTTTCCCGCTCAGTACTCCCTACTTTTGGCACCTGCCAATCTGTTCTCTGTATCTATGAGTTGGATTTTGTTTTTTGGTTTTTTAGATTCCACCTGTAAGTGAGATCCTAAAGTATTTGTTTTTCTTTTTGATGTTGAATGCAAAAAATCGTCACCAAGACCAATATCAAGGAACATACCGTCTGTTTTTTTTAAAGGGTTTTATGATCTCAGATCTTAGATTCAAGTATTTAATCCATTGAGTTAATTTTGTGAATAGTGTGAGATTTAGTGGTCCAGTTTCATCATTTTGCATGTGGTTGTACAGTTTTCCCAACACCATTGAAGAGACTGTCCTTTCCCCATAGTATGTTCTTAGATATTTTGTCATAAGCTGATTGACCATATTTATAGCATAAGTTGACTCCTGTAACCACTATTCTTTTCTGTGTATCTATGTGTGTTTTTATGCCAATACCATAATATCTTAATTACTGTAGCTTTGTAATTCAGTTTGAAATCAGGAAGCATTATGACATCAGCTTTATCTTCTTGGTCTTTTGTAGCTCCTTATAAATTTTAGGATTGATAGTTCTATTTCTCTGAAAAATGCCATTGAAATTTTGTTAGGGATTACATTGAATCTGTAGGTTACCTTGGCTAGCATGGCCATGTAAGAACTGTTAATTCTTTCAATCCTTGAGCACATGTATCTTTCCATTTATCTGTCTTCTTCAATTTTTTTCATTAATGCCTTTTGTTTTTTAGTATAAAGGTTTTTCACCTCTTTGGTTATAACCAACCTAGACAACATATTAAAAAGCAGAGACATTATTTTGTCAACAAAGGTCCGTCTAATCAAGGCTATGGTTTTTCCAGTGGTCATGTATGGATGTGAGAATTGGACTATAAAGAAAAGCTGAGCACCGAAGAATTGATGCTTTTGAATTGTGGTTTGGAGAAGACTCTTGAGAGTCCCTTGGACTGCAAGGAGATCATCCTAAAGGAGATCAGTCCTGGGTGTCCACTGAAGCACTGATGTTGAAGCTGAAACTCCAATATTTTGGCCACCTGATGCAAAGAGCTGATTCATTGGAAAAGATCCAGATTCTGGGAAAGATTGAGGGCAGGAGGAGAAGGGGACGACAGAGGATGAGATGGCTGGATGGCATCACCGATTCAATGGACATGGGTTTGGGCGGACTCCGGAAGTTGGTGATGGACAGGGAGGCCTGGCGTGCTGCGGTTCATGGGGTCGCAAAGAGTCAGACACGACTGTGTGACTGAACTGATTTCTATGTGTTTTATTATTTTTCATGCAAATTATAAATGGGTTTTTTTCCCCTTCATTTCTCTGTTAGTTCATTATTAGTGCATAAAACCCAACAGATTTCTGCATGTTGATTTTGAATCCTGCGATCTTACTGCATTTATTAGTTCTAATCATTTTTGGATGGAGTCTTTAGGGTTTACTGTATATGTTATTTGCAAATGGTGACAGTAAAACTGTCTTCAATTTTCTTACCTAGTTGCTGTGACTAGGAGCCTATCTATGTTTTTATATTTAAGTGAATTTCTTAGATACAATGCATAATTGAGTCTTGTTTATATATACCTCTGTCTTTTGGCATGAATGTTTAAATCATTCATATTTAATGTAATTATCCATATGGCTGCATTTGCGTCTACCATACTGATTTTTTTATTTGCTCTTTGTTGCTTTTTTGCTTCTTTTCATACCTTCATTTAGGAAGAATACTTTTTATGATTTCATTTTGTCTCCATACTTGTCTTATTAGATAAATCACATTTATTTATTGATTTACTCTAGGGTTTACACTGATCACAGTCTATATTCAAATAATTTTTCATATATAATATATAAACTTTACAATAGTAAATTTGTATTTCCTTCCTCCCACCCAATATTCTGTGCTGTTGTTATCAGACATTTTAATTCTACATGTTATAAACGCCAAAATACATTGTCGCTTTTTGCTTTAAATAGCACTCTTTTAAAAAACTTTTTAAATTGGAAAATGTGTTCCAAATTTATTCACATATTTGCCATTTTGGATACTCTTCATTTCTCTTGTGGAGAAACACAGTTTGGGCCTGGCATCTGTTTCTTTATTCTTGAAACAATTCCTTTAACATTTTCCATAGTAAAAATCTGCTAGCAATAAATTATCTCAAATTTTGTTTCTTTTTTGAAAGATATTTTCACTGAGTATGGAATTCTGGGTTAACATTTTCTTTCAGTACTTAAAAATACTGTTTTATTATCTTATGAACTGCACAGTTTCTGAATAAAAATTTATTGTAATTCTTACTTTGCTCTTGTAATAAGCCTTTTTTCCCCCTCTAGCTGCTTTCTTTATGTTTCTTCTGTTTGGAGTTTGTTAAGCTTCATGGATATTTGGGTTTCCTGTTTTTCTCAAATTTGGAAGTGTTCAAGTATCATTTCTCTAAATATTTTTCTTCCTCTTCTCTCCTTTAAGTACTCCAATTACAAATCTGTTAGACTACTCAGTATTGCAACTCAGTAAAGTTCTGTTCCTTTCTTTCAGTCTTGTTTTTTCTCTATGTGCTTTATTTTGAATGGTTTCTATTGCTATAGCTACAAGTTCACTGATTTATTCCTCTGCAGAATCTAGTTTGCTTTTAATTCCATCTAGTTTATTTTTCATTTCAGTATCATATTTTTAATCTCTGTAACTTTCGCTTGGATCTTTTTTTTCCTCTTCTAGTTTTACTGATATACATTTACTCATATACATTTAAGGTATACAGAAAAATGATTTGGCTTACATATATCTTAAAATGTACTTGGGGCTGTTTCATATCTTTTATTTATTCCTCATTATGTTCACATTTTTTCTTTATTGCCTTGAACATAGTTACAAGATTTATCATTGTTTTACTATCTTTATCTATTAACTCCATTATCTCTGTCATTTCTCAGTCTGTTTCTTTTTTTGAGTTTTATTTTTATGGGAATATAATTGCTTTTTAGTGTTGTGTTAGTTTCTGCTGTACAGTGAAGTAAATCAGCCATTTGCATACATATATCCCCTCCCTTTTGGACCTCTCTTCCACCTCCCCCATCCCTACCACCTAGGTCATCACAGAACACCAAGCTGAGCTTCCTGTGCTTTATAGCGGGTTCCCACTAGCTATTCATTTCACACANTGTGACTGAACTGATTTCTATGTGTTTTATTATTTTTCATGCAAATTATAAATGGGTTTTTTTCCCCTTCATTTCTCTGTTAGTTCATTATTAGTGCATAAAACCCAACAGATTTCTGCATGTTGATTTTGAATCCTGCGATCTTACTGCATTTATTAGTTCTAATCATTTTTGGATGGAGTCTTTAGGGTTTACTGTATATGTTATTTGCAAATGGTGACAGTAAAACTGTCTTCAATTTTCTTACCTAGTTGCTGTGACTAGGAGCCTATCTATGTTTTTATATTTAAGTGAATTTCTTAGATACAATGCATAATTGAGTCTTGTTTATATATACCTCTGTCTTTTGGCATGAATGTTTAAATCATTCATATTTAATGTAATTATCCATATGGCTGCATTTGCGTCTACCATACTGATTTTTTTATTTGCTCTTTGTTGCTTTTTTGCTTCTTTTCATACCTTCATTTAGGAAGAATACTTTTTATGATTTCATTTTGTCTCCATACTTGTCTTATTAGATAAATCACATTTATTTATTGATTTACTCTAGGGTTTACACTGATCACAGTCTATATTCAAATAATTTTTCATATATAATATATAAACTTTACAATAGTAAATTTGTATTTCCTTCCTCCCACCCAATATTCTGTGCTGTTGTTATCAGACATTTTAATTCTACATGTTATAAACGCCAAAATACATTGTCGCTTTTTGCTTTAAATAGCACTCTTTTAAAAAACTTTTTAAATTGGAAAATGTGTTCCAAATTTATTCACATATTTGCCATTTTGGATACTCTTCATTTCTCTTGTGGAGAAACACAGTTTGGGCCTGGCATCTGTTTCTTTATTCTTGAAACAATTCCTTTAACATTTTCCATAGTAAAAATCTGCTAGCAATAAATTATCTCAAATTTTGTTTCTTTTTTGAAAGATATTTTCACTGAGTATGGAATTCTGGGTTAACATTTTCTTTCAGTACTTAAAAATACTGTTTTATTATCTTATGAACTGCACAGTTTCTGAATAAAAATTTATTGTAATTCTTACTTTGCTCTTGTAATAAGCCTTTTTTCCCCCTCTAGCTGCTTTCTTTATGTTTCTTCTGTTTGGAGTTTGTTAAGCTTCATGGATATTTGGGTTTCCTGTTTTTCTCAAATTTGGAAGTGTTCAAGTATCATTTCTCTAAATATTTTTCTTCCTCTTCTCTCCTTTAAGTACTCCAATTACAAATCTGTTAGACTACTCAGTATTGCAACTCAGTAAAGTTCTGTTCCTTTCTTTCAGTCTTGTTTTTTCTCTATGTGCTTTATTTTGAATGGTTTCTATTGCTATAGCTACAAGTTCACTGATTTATTCCTCTGCAGAATCTAGTTTGCTTTTAATTCCATCTAGTTTATTTTTCATTTCAGTATCATATTTTTAATCTCTGTAACTTTCGCTTGGATCTTTTTTTTCCTCTTCTAGTTTTACTGATATACATTTACTCATATACATTTAAGGTATACAGAAAAATGATTTGGCTTACATATATCTTAAAATGTACTTGGGGCTGTTTCATATCTTTTATTTATTCCTCATTATGTTCACATTTTTTCTTTATTGCCTTGAACATAGTTACAAGATTTATCATTGTTTTACTATCTTTATCTATTAACTCCATTATCTCTGTCATTTCTCAGTCTGTTTCTTTTTTTGAGTTTTATTTTTATGGGAATATAATTGCTTTTTAGTGTTGTGTTAGTTTCTGCTGTACAGTGAAGTAAATCAGCCATTTGCATACATATATCCCCTCCCTTTTGGACCTCTCTTCCACCTCCCCCATCCCTACCACCTAGGTCATCACAGAACACCAAGCTGAGCTTCCTGTGCTTTATAGCGGGTTCCCACTAGCTATTCATTTCACACATGATCGTGTATATATGTCAGTCTTAATCTCCCAGTTTGTCCCACCCTCCCCTTTCCCTGCTTTGTCCACATGTCTGTTGTCTATGGCTGCACCTCTGTTCTTGCATTGGAGATAGGCTCATCTGTACCATTTTTCTACATCCTACATTTATTTGTTAATGTACAATATTTGTTTTTTTCTTTCTGATTGCCTTCAGTCTGTATGACAGATTCTAGGTCCTTTCATGTCTCTACAAATGACTCTATTTCATTCTTTTAGTGGCTGAGTAGTATTCCACTGTATGTATGCACATCTGTACCCATTCATCTGTCATGGGACATTTAGGTTGTTTCCATATCCTGGCTATTGCAGATAGTGCTGCAGTGAACACTGGGTTACATGTGTCCTTTTGAATTATGGTTTTCTCAATGTGTATGCCCAGTAGTGGAGTTGCTGGGACATATGGTAGTTACGTGTTTAGTTATTTAAGGAACTTCCATACTACTTTCTATAGTGGCTGTATCAGTTCACATTCCCACCAACAGTGTCTTTATCATGTTGAAGTAGTTTACCTCTATGCCTACTTTCTGGATAGTTTTTATCATAAATGAGTGTTGAATTTTGTCAAAAGCTCATTCTGCATCTATTGAGATGATCATATGGTTTTCATTCTTTAATTTGTTAATATGGTGTATCACATTGAATGATTTGTATATACTAAAGAATCCTTGCATTCCTGTGATAAATCCCACTTGATCATGGTGTATGATCATTTTAATGTGTTGTTGGATTCTGTTTGCTAGTATTTTGTTGAGGATTTTTGCCTCTGTATTCATCATGATACTGGTGTGTCATTTTCTTTTTTGTGTGATGTATTTGTCTGGTTTTGGTATTAGGGTGATTATGGCCTCATAGAACAAGTTTGGGAGTGTTTCTCCTTCTTCCATTTTTGGGAAGAGTTTAGGAGGGAAAGGTGTTAGCTAAAGACCATATACAATAAACTCAGAGCAAACATCATTCTCAGTGGTGAAAAACTGAAAGCCTTTCACTGAAGATCAGGAATAAGACTAGGATGTCTAATCTGGCCACTCTTATTCAACATAGTTTTAGAAGTCCTAGCCACAGCAATCAGAGAAGAAAAATAAATAAAGGAATATAAATTGGAAAAGAAGAAATAGAACTGTTACTGTTTGCAGATGACATGATACTATATATAAAAAATGCTAGAGATGCCACAAGAAAACTGCTGCAGCTAATCAATGAATTCAGCAAAGTTGCAGGATACAGAATTAATGCACAGAAATTTCTTGCATTCCTATACACTAACAATGAAAGCACAGAAAAAAAAATTAAGGAAACAATTCCATTTACCATCACAACAAAAAGAATAAAATACTTAGGAATAAACTATCTAAGGAGCCAAAAAACCTTGTACTCAGTCTGTTTCTGTTGAGTAATTTTTCTCCTGGCCATGGGCCATGTTTTCTCCCTTCTCTGCCTGCCTGGCAACTTCTGTTTGGATATTCCATACTGTGAATTTTACAGTGTTCTTTCATGCTGGGTACTGTTTATTGTTGTTGTTGTTGTCTAGTTGCTGATTCATGTCCAACTCTTTGCCACCCCATGGACTGTAGCCTGCCAGGCTCTTCTGTCCATGATATTTCCCAGACAAGAATACTGGGGTGGGTTGCCACTTCCTTCTCCAGGGAATCTTCCTGATCCAGGGATTGAATCTGTGTTTCTTGCATTGGCAGGTGGATTCTTTGCCACTGGGCCATGTGGGAAGCCCTGCTGGATACCGTTACATTATTTTAAAGTGTGTTGTTCTGGTAGCAGTTACTTTCAGATCAATCTGATAATTTTGAGGTTTAATTTTAAAACTTATAGGGGTTTCAGAGTAGCTCTTATTCTGGGGAATATTCAGCCCTACTACTAGGCCTGGCCCTTGTGCATATGCTACTCAATCCCCCAGGCATTATCAGGAGGCCTGTGGGAACACAAACTATTCCCTCCCTTCCTAAACACCAGGAATTGATCTGTCTATTGCTGTGGGGGATTCCTTTCCTTGGTGCAAACACACACAAGTACTTTAGTAAAGCTTCAACAGGATCCTTCTGCAGATGTCTGGAACTCTATAATGCAATCCTTTCTAAATTCTGTCTGCAAATTTCTAACCTTTCAACTTTCCTAGAACCCAATATCTGTATCTTGAACTCAGCAATACTTCTGAATATTATTGGGTTTTCCTGTCCTCTCTTGCATTGCTTTTTGGAAGTTGATTCCAGGCAGCAAGTTTGGACAGTTATAGGGCTCACGTCATTTGCTTCCTTTCAGTTTCTCAGTCCTATGATACCCAATTTCCAATGTCTGAAAACTATTGTTTCAGATATTTTATCTGGTTTTCTAATTTTTATGGCCAGAGGGCAATTCTCATAGCATTTAATCTTTCATGGACAGAAGTACAAGTCATCCATTGAGTTCTTAATTTCAGTTATCATAGTTTTCAATTCTAGAATTTCCATTTGATTGTTTTTAATAGTTTCCAGTCTCTGAAAAAAAAAAAGCCCTCTATATTCTCATTGGATGTATTGAAGACATGAAATAATTATACTGAAGACATGAAATAAATGTATTGAAGACATGAAACAATTATTTGGAAGTCTATGATTGATAATCCTAGTATCTGGGACATCTGTGGGACCGTCTTCAGTCTTATTTTGCTTCTTTTAATTTTTGGTTAATTATTGTTCTTTTAAATGCCTGCCTATGTTTGGTTGATTGCCAGTTATCTGTGGTTTAAAAATAACAGAGATAATTTGAGACTTTGGATTCCTTCTCATGCAGAGAGGATTTACTCTTACTTTGGCAGGCAGTTCATAAGGGACGGGGTGTAAGCCTTCACGGACCAAGCTGAGATTCTGGGTGCTAGATAGGTCCTCTCTCCTTGACCAACTTTGAATGACAGTTGTTGCTCCCCAGGCCCATGGAACCACCAAGAGTCTCATTGAGCTTCTCAGCCTCTGCAGCAGCAGCATTTATTTCTGGCAAAAATCTTGGGGAGAAAATGTGCCAGATGTTGGGTTCCCCTAACTGCACTTCCTTTCTCTCTACAATGATGTCAAAAGATGTGACTTTGGATTTTTTCCAGATTTTCTAGTTGTTCTTGGTTGTGAGGATTAGTTTGAAACAAACTGGTTCACCATTACAGAAAAGGAAACTCAGCTTTAATTTCTTTTTAATAAAATTTTTGAGGCTAAGAGGGCAGAAATTATGCCCAATGATGACATCTGCTCAACTAAAATCTTTCTGGTAGTCAGAGCTAACTCTAATTCCCTGAACAGTGAGATCATAAAGATGACTCTACCCAAATAGCTAGGGTGAATAGCCCCCTTGATGAAGCCAGATAGTAGCATTCTTAAACTAAAACATTTCAAGCAGAAGAGATTTACTACCATGACATGTGCAAGTAAGTTACTGAAAAAGGAAATGTTCACCCATGGTACTATGGGTGCTTGGGGGAAAAATGCTTATAATATTAATATCCAGGAAAAATCGTTATAATGGTAGTTTCTAGCATATCCAGAAAATGAATTTTCTAAGGCTATAAGTCTTTTCTATCCATACCTGTCTATTAAACTCTAGACCCCTTTTTTCCATTGCCTCTCCCTGGATGGCCAACAGCACCTCAGACTCAAGAGTCCAGGCTAAACTTCCTCTCTTCTCTGTCCCCCAAATCTTTGTTTTTCAGAGAAAAATTTCTGAGGTGAAACTATTGTAATAGAGGTTACGCCTGGAGTGTTTAACTGTGGAACATGAGAAAGACGGAAGGCAAGGACTTTTGCTTTTTGTCTTTTACTCCTCTACAACCTTGAAATAAAATTAGCTAGTAATATCATCCTTAAAATAAAAAGAACAGGTTGTCTAGCATTCACTCTCATGGCCATTAAGGCAAGAACATTAGCATCCTTCCAGATGACTGTTCCCACCCCTCCCTGTCCACTTGACACCAACCAGGCCCTCTTTCCAACACCACCATCACACGTGTATGCAGAATATAGCCACGACCAGGGCCTTCCAGCCTTCCCATCCCACTCCAGTCTATTCCATTCTGATTTGAATTCTCTTTTTATTTGTCTCAGATGCATAGCTGAGAATCTCATGGGGGTGTCTGGAGGATGAAAAGAGAAGGGGGCATAAGGCCCCAAGCATAGCTCCTGACATAGCAGTTCTACAACAAATACTTTGAGGAGGACCCTGGACAGGTCCTCCAGGGTCCTTGTTCTTACAATGCCCTCTTAAAGCGGTCCTTACTCAGCCTTCAGGCTTCTCAGGTGGCTTAATGGTAAAGAATCCGCCTGCCTCTGCAGGAGATGCAGGTTTGATCCCTGAGTCATGAAGATCCCCTGGAGAAGGACATGGCAACCCACTCCAGTATTCTTGCCTGGAGAATTCCATGGAAAGAAGAGCCTGGCAGGCTACAGTCCATGGGGTCACAAAGGAGTTGGACACAATTTAGTGACTAAAACAACAACTCAACCTTCAGCAGTCAGCTAGGGGCTGCCTGCTCTGTGGTCTGGCAGCA
Organism: Neotragus pygmaeus; assembly: GCA_006410875.1. Lineage (NCBI taxonomy): Eukaryota > Metazoa > Chordata > Mammalia > Artiodactyla > Bovidae > Neotragus > Neotragus pygmaeus. The sequence goes on from SJYV01055846.1 coordinate 504,079, forward strand.
CAACCGGGGCAGCATCCTTCCAGCACATGGCATGCCTAATAATCGCCTCCGAAGATACCCTGTCCTAAACTCCAGAACCTGTGATTATGTTAGCTTACATGGCAAAAGACACTTTCCAGATGTGGCGGAGTTGAGGCTCTTGAGGTGAAATTTTCCTGGATCATCCAAGTGGGCACAGTGTAATTCCAAAGGTCCTTACAATATGGAGGCAAGAGAGTCAAAGAAGCAACGTGATGACAGAGGCAGAGATTGGAGTGATTCTTTCCTCTAGAAGCTGGAAAAGGCAAGGAAATCGATGTCCCCCCAGAATGAACCAGGCCTGCTGACCCCTTGATGTTTAGCTCTGAGAAATTGATTTCACAATTTTGAACTTGAGCTATAAGACAGTAAATGTGAGTCATTTAAGTCATTGAAAAAATGTAAAAGTGTTAATAGCTCAGTTGTGTCTGACTCTTGGCGACCCCATGGAATGTAGCCCGACAGTCCCTTCTGTCCATGGAATTCTCCAGGCAAGAATACTGTGGGATTGAGCCCACATCTGCAACAGCAGGCGGGTTCTTCACTGCTGAGCTACCAGAGAAGTCCCATTAAGTCACTAAGTTTGTGTTATTAAGTTGGTGTAAACACAACTGCAGTTTCAGACTGTGAATTTTTAATCATTATAACTAGTCTCAAACACTCATTAAATAGGAACCACTACAATCAACACATTTTTGCCAATGAAAAACAAGTTTGTTATTCCTGCAGCATAAAAATCTGTGCTTCAGGATTCAACGAACTTTTGGAAAGCATTTTCTGCCTCCTGCTGGTTGTGGAAGCATTTTCCTTGCAAGAAGTTGTCGAGATGTTTGAAGAAGTGGTAGTCGGTTGGGAAGAGGTCAGGTGAATATGGCAAAAATGCGTAGCCCAAGTGACTCAACTTTTGAAGCGTTGGTTGTGCGATGTGTGGTTGCGCATTGTGGTGCAGAAGCATTAGGTCCCTCGTGTTGACCAATGCTGGCTGCAGGCATTGCAGCTTTCAGTGTGACCCATTGATTTGCTGAGCACACTTCTCAGGTGTAATGGTTTCCCTGGGATGCAGAAAGCTTTAGTGGATCAGATGGGCAGCAGACCACCAGACAGTGACCATGACCTTTCTTGATACAAATGTGGCTTTGGGAAGTGCTTTGGAGCTTCTTTTTAGTCCAGTCATTGAGAGGGTCATCACCAGTTGTTGTATAAAGTGCACTTTTCATTGTAATTGAGAAATGGTTCTTTGTGGTTGCATAGAATAAGAGAAGTCACTTCAAAATGACAATGTTTTTGATTTTCAGTCAGCTCATGAGGCACCCACTTACTGAGATTTTTCACCTTTCCAGTTTGCTTCAGATGCTGAATGACCATAAGATGGTTGACATTGAGTTCTTTGGCAACTTCTTTGTAAGAGGATCAGCTTTGATGATCCTTTCAGTTTGTTGTCAACTTCCCATGGCTCCTCATTTTCAAGGCTCTTGTTTCCTTTGCAAAACTTCTTGGACCACCTCTGCACTATATATTCATTAGCAGTTCCTGGGCCAGATGCATTGTTGATGTTGTTTTATCTCCACTCCTTTACAGTCCATTTTGAACTCAAAGAAAATCGCTCACACTTGCTTTTTGTCTGACATCATTTCCCTAATTTAAAATAAATACAAAATAAATGGCAAGTAATGTTATTAGCAAAAATACATAAAGTGAGAAGTTGGCATTAAAAATGATGTATAACACAACCACATTTATTTAAGAATGCATCCCAATATCAAATGGCAATGTTCAACAGTGCAAAGCCACAATTACTTTTGCACCAACCCGTTAATTTTGTTACCAGCAACAGGAGATAGTACAGGGTCACAGCTAGAGCTGAACTGTGCACCACACCATCTTCCCAGTGGTTTGCTGAAGGGACAATGGCCCATTTTTCTTAGGTCATAGCTCCATATTTGATTATTTGAAAAGATCAATGCAAAGCCTGCTGAATTCAGTCAACAGCTGACATCTAAAAAGTCAAAATCTGTCCCACTCCACGGTTTCATGATCGTCATTATATCATTTTTAACCCAGAAATACCTTTGAAAGTTGCTTTCATACCTATGATTGATCATGAGTCAGGCCTGGGACCTGAGACCCTTTGATGCATGCTGCAATGCTTGCCCCTGGACACACCTATCCTTGAGCTAGAAAATACAAAGAAATTATATGAGAGTAAAAATAATGGTGCAAATTCTGGACCAAAAGACAAAAATCCCAACTGCCATTTCTGAAGAGCTGGGAGCAAAAACTGGGTGTTGGGAGCAAAACAGGGTGCTGGGCATGCCCCCAGCACTCAACATCACAAAGGGGCAAATCACCTAAGCCATCCCTCCAGCTTGACCCCTACCCTCACCCCATACAAGGAATGAGCTTGCCCACCCTGCCCTGCCCCTGCTCTGGGGAGCAAGGGAGAGAACCTATTTATTGTTTTTGCTCCCTCCTATAGCTGGCACAGGAACCCCAGTAAAGCCTTGCCTGAATTTCTTTCCACTTCCCTAGGAGGGCATAATTTCCCTGATCCTAGGTGAGAGGAAGCTTTACTACAAGTTACCCCACAGGGACCAGCGACTCTTCTTGGGGTAAAGAGTATTGAGGGACATAGGGAGGTAGAGGCTGGGACTGGTCTGAGAGACGGGGAATAGTACATGACTGCAGAGAAGTGAGTGGCTCTGGAGAAGTAGAAATACTGTCAGGAGTTGGGGGAGCCTTGTGATCCCCTCTGAGAGATGGGAGATCATAGAAGGGGATCATATGAAATGTCAGGAAAGCTTCTGGTTCCCCATGTTTTGGGTTACAAGAGCTATATAGGGGAGGGTTTTGGTAAAGAACCTTGAAAGCCTGAATATAGGAAACTTAAGTCCACGTCCCCATCCTGTAGCAATAAAGATCCAATTGCAGAATGGTATTATAATTTAGAGACCTTTTTTCAGGCTATTTTTCTCCATTTCCCAACATACAACTTAAGTTTTTCCTTTCTAAGCCCTTCTATTAAAAAAAAAAAAAAAAAGTCCAGTTCTTAAAGATACACTTCAGAGGTGTTTCTTCTGGCTTGGAGAGGGATCCTCCCATGTCGGGTAACTTGCAACCAAGAACAAGAAAGTTCTACAAATGGAATCTGGTGTTCCAGAAATATTTACGAGGAGGCTTTAACCTGAAGGGGTTCAGGGTGTCCCCCAAATTCCTTTCAAACCTGATGGGGTTTCAAGCATCCTCTACTCTGCTGTCAAAATGTCTCTGGTCTTCCTTAGTGCCTTGCCCAAGGTGTCCCCCAATGTGGTCGGCAGTGGGGGGCTGGGTGGCATTTGAATCATTGCAGACTGATTGCCAGGATTTTCCTTTGGAGGGATCTATTGCCTACATAGCTTATGTCCTACGATAAGTCTTCCTACACTGAGGTGTATTGCTCGTGATTGAGCATCTACAACGTTTTAATTTGGGCTTCTGGGTAGTGGCCAGCCAGATAGGCTGTTCATAACAATACATAGGCTGTCAAAGCCTGGAGTGAAGGAGTCCAATAGATACAAAGAGGGACCTCTGGAGAAATTGAAGTTGGATGTTATAGAAGATGGCACAGGGTTGAAGGGTGTAGGCTGAGAGACAAAGAAATTCTCATAGTAAATTTTGGGCATTGAGTAAAGTAAGAGTCTAAATAGCAGAAGAACCTAAAATGCTTTGCCGTATATGTCTGGCAGCTAAGACAGAATTGGGAATCGTCTGACAATTTTGTCTGACATAGACAGTATCGAGTTTGGCAGAGCAAGGACACAGTTTAGGAATGATGTCCAAGAAATCCTCCCCTAAAAGGGCATGGAGAAAGTGAGAAAGATACCTTGTTGTGAAAGTAAAGTGCGAAAGATAAGTATAATGGAGGGTTCCACACTGGGCAGTGAGAGAGAGAAACCTCATGAGCTCCTTCACGATGAGAAATCACATTTTCACCAGGTCCCAAAGGACAGCATCAGCTGTCACTCAGGTGATTATTATTTGAATCTTTGTGACTTGGGCAATACCGTTGCCACCCCCAACTTTGGGGGGAAGACTTAGCGCAGTGGGAGAACAGAGTTTTATACCCTGAAAATAGAGCAAAGCAGAGAGCGAGAGAAAGAGAGCAAGAGAGACAGTCAGGGACCTCAAGCTGCAGTTGGGCAAAGCCTGCAGTTTACCTTGAGTTCCTGAGTTTTGGCTCCAAATATGATCTTGGGGTTCCCTGGTAGCTCAGACAGTAAAGAATCTGCTTGCAGATTCCTGAGTCCAATCCCTGGGTTGGGAAGACTCCCTGGAGGAGAGCATGGCAACCCACTCCAGTATTTTTGCCTGGAGAATCCCCATGGACAGAGGGGCCTGGCGGGCTACAGTGCATGGAGTCACAAAAACTCAGACATGTCTGACCAACCAAGCCCAGCACTGTGTGATCTTGGGTGGCCTCAGCTGTAATGGCTTGAAGCAGGGTTTCGGTTCCCCACCAGAGATTGAGGTTGGGCGGCAGCAGTGAGAGTGTGGAATCCCAACTCCTAGACTAGCGGCCAGTGGCAAGGCTCTGGCCCTTCAGCTTTGCATAAATGAATTCCCACAAAGACAGAAAATGGTGAGACAAGTAAAGTGTTTATTAAGAGGAAAAAGAGTACATGTAGGTGACACACAGGCAGGCTCAGAGAGAGCTGAACCCTCATGGTGGTTAAATTACTTTTATGGAGGCATTTCTTCTGGGTTTCCTTTGATGAATCATCTTGCTTTGCCTGGTTCTGAGTCTGTATTTGGTATATCTCAGGATCCTCCCATAAGTGCATGCACATCTCTTAGCAAAGATGGATTCCAGCAAAGAGGACTATGGGTATGTTGATATCACCTGCTACAGGGTGGTTCCCATTCCCTTTTTGACCTTCAAGGAGCTGTATAGTCAGGAAGGTCTCCTTGTGTTCAAGAATGAGAAATACATAGTCCCTTATCTTTTATTCTGGGCAGGGCTTGGCCTCTCCTAACTTCATCTTAGAGTACAAATTCTAGCTGCTCAGCCTGGGGCCCATCTATTCCCTGCTTCAATATCATGTTACAGATGAGGAAACTGAGGCACAGAGAAGGGCCATGTGCTGTGCTGTGCTTAGTTGCTCAGTCGTGTCCAACTCTTTATGACCCCCATGGAGTGCAGCACACCAGGCTTCCCTGTCTTTCACCATCTCCTGGAGCTTGTTCAAACTCATGTCCATTGAGTTGGTGATGCCATCCAACCATCTCATCCTCTGTTGTCCCCTCCTCCTTCTGCCTTCAATCTTTCCCAGCATCAGGGTTTTTCTAATGAGTTGGCTTTTTGCAACAGGTGGACAAAGTATTGGAGCTTCAGCTTCAGCATCAGTCCTTCCAAAGAATATTCAGGACTGATTTCCTTTAGGATTGACTAGTTTGATCTCCTTGCTGTCCGAGGGACTCTCAAGAGTCTTCTCCAACACTATAGTTCAAAAGTATCAATTCTTTGGTGCTCAGCCTTCTTTATGGTCCAACTCTCACATCCGTACATGACTACTGGGAAAACTATAGCCTTGACCGTATGGACCTTTGTTGGCCAAGTGATGCCTCTGTTTTTTAATACATTGTATAGGTTTGTCATAGTTTTTCTTCCAAGGAGAAGTGTCATGCTTGCAGTCACCACCTGCAGTGATTTTTGAGCCCAAGAAAATAAAGTCTGTCATTGTTTCCACGGTTTTTCCATCTATTTGCCATGAAGTAATGGGACCAGATGCTACGATCTTAGTTTTTTAAACATTGAGTTTCAAGCCAGCTTTTCCACTCTCCTCTTTCATCTTCATCAAAAGGCTCATTAATTCCTCTTTGTTTTCTACCATAAAGGTGGTGTCATCGGCATAGCTGAGGCTATTGATATAAAGAATCAAGAAGCTGGCAACTTGCAAATGCCAATGAGTACAGACAACAGAAGCCCCACACACCTGCACCCAGAGCCAATTCCCTCTAGCCAAAAGAATTGGAAAAGGATAACCTAGCAAGACAGAAAAACTAGATGTCCACCCTCACCCACCTGATTGTAACGAGACAGCCCCTCCCACTCACCAGCATGGTGTTAGAGAAGGCTGAATGAGGAGCTAGGACTTTTATCACTATCTGATGGTAATGAATCCCTCCTCCACTCTGTCAGTGGAGACTAAGTAGGGAATCTGAATTTCCACCCCAACTGGGCAGTACCAAGGTGATAGCCTCCTTTTCTTACCAGTGCAGTGACAGAGGAGCCTGTTGAAACAAAGAATTTAACTATGAAACAGTCTCATAGCATAATGATTGTTATGTCCAGAATATAATAGGAAATCATCAGATAAACCAAAAAGTAGGAAAATCTCAACTTGATTGAGAAAAGACAGCAGAAGCCAAAATCAATAGGACACATGCTGGAATTATACAGCAAGGGTTTTAAAACGCCCAGAAAGAAAATGCTTCAGTGAGCAAATATGAGCATGTTTGAAACAAATAGGAAAAAAAATAGAAAGTCTCAGAAAAGAAATAGAAAATATAAGGAAAGTAAAATTAATATTTTAAAACTAAAAAATACAAATGAAAAACTCAGTGAATGGGCACAACAGAAAACAGAGAGGAAAGTAGAGAGTGAAGAATCAATAAAGTTGAAGGTAGATTGATGGAAATTATTTAACTGAAGAAGATAAAGAAAACATATTTTCTAAAAGTGAGCCCTCAATTCCTGTGTGTCAAGATTGTCCTGTAATACAAGTCTTACATGTGTTATTGGAGCCTCAGAAGGAGAGGAAAAAGAAGGCGGGACTGAAAAGTTTTCAAAGAAGTAATGGCTGAACATATCCAAACTTAGCAGATGACATAAACCTACAGATTCTAGAAGCTAAACAAACTCCAGATAGGATAAACCCAATGAACTCCATGCAAGTCCTGAAAATGAAATACCAAGAAATTTTTTTAAGAAAAAAATTTAAGCTTTTTATTTTCTATTGAGGTATTACTGATTAACAATGTTGTGATAGTTTCAGGTGAACAGCAAAGGGACTCAGCCATACATATACATGTATACTTTCTCCCCCAAACTTCCTTCCCATCCTGGGTTGCCAGATAACATTGAGCAGAGCTCCATGTGCTATACAGTAGGTCCTCATTGGCTATCCATCTTCAATATAGCAGTGTGTGCAAGTCCATCCCAAACTCCCTAACTATCCCTTCCCCCCATCCTTCCTCTGGCAACCATAGGTTCTTTCTCAAAGTTTGTGAGTCTCTTTCTATTTTGTAAGTAAGTTCATTTGTATCATTTCTTTTTGGATTCCACATATAAGGGACGTCATACAACATTTCTCTTTCTCTATTTGACTTACTTCACTCAGTATGACAATCTCTAGGTTTATCCCTATTGCTGCAAATGGCATTGTTTCATTCTTTTAAATGACTAAGTAATATTCCATTGTATATGTGTACCACATCATTTTTATCCATTCCTTTGTCAATGGACATTTAGGTTGCTTCCATGTCTTTGCTATTGTAAACAGGGCCGTAATGAACATTGGGGGGCATGCATCTTTTGGATCATGTTTTTCTCTGGATATATGCCCAGGAGTGGGATATAGGGTCGTATGGTAGCTCTATTTTTAGTTTCTTAAGAAACTTCCATACTGTTCTCTATAGTGGCTGTACCAATTTACATTCCCACCAACAGTGTAAGAGGGTTCCCCTCTCTCCACACTCTCGCCAGCACTTATTGTTCCTGTATGTTTTGATGATAGCCATTTTGGCTGTAGTTTTGATTTGCATTTCTCTAATAATTAGTGATGTTAAACACATTCTAATGTGCCTCTTGGCCACTGTATGTTTTCTTAGGAGAAATGTCTATTTAGGTTTTCTGATCATTTGTTGATTGGATTGTTTGTTTTGGTGCTGTTAAGCAACGTGAGCTGTTTGTAAATTCTGAAGACTAATCCCTTGGTCACATCATTTGCAAATATCTTCTTCCAATTTATGGGTTGTCTTATCACTTTGTTTATTGTTTCCTTTGCTGTACAAGTTTTTGAGTTTAAGTAAGTACCATGTGTTGTTTTTTTTTTTTTTTAATTTTCATTATTCTAGGAGATGGATTGAAATGTTAGACAGTGTTCTGCCTATGTTTTCTTCTAGGTGTTTTAAAGCATATGATCTCATATTTAGGAAGGACCAAGAAATAACATTTTACCTATGGAGAAAGCCATTCAAATGCCCATATTTCTCATTAGAAACCATCCAGCCAGAAATAAGTGGCACAACATACTTCAAATACAGAAAGAAAAGAACTATGAATGCAGAATTCTATATCCAGTAAAAGATATCCCTCAGGAATAAGGGGAAAATCAAGACACTCTTAGAGGAGGAAAAACTAAAATTTGTCATCAGCAGACATACCGCAAAAGATGTTCTTGAGATCAAAATGATAAAAGAAGGAATTCTGGAATGTCAGTGAGGAAGACAGAAAAACAGTAGGGGTAAAAGTATGAATAAACCCAATAGACTTTTCTTCTCTTCTTGAATACTCTAAATCACATTGACAGGGTTGGGGGTGGGTGGCAAGCATGAAGGAAGATTTCTCTTATGGCCCTCACTTTCTTGATGGCAGTCTGTCACAGTTTGGATCGCACACCCTCTGCTTTCTCCTCTGATTTTATTCCACAGGGTACAGGAGAAAGAGCCCTGCACTATATGACCTGGTTATAATCCCAGTTCTGTTACTGACTAGCTGTGTGATCTTGAACAAGCTAATTCCCTGAGCCTTCTCTGTAAAATGGGTATAAATCTACTGTATCTAGCTTTTGAAAAGAATTAAATAATTTTGTATTTAAAAGTACTTTATAAACTGAAATGTACTGCATTAATACATTCCGTTTCAGAGGATAGGCCCCTAACTTGGTCTAGGGTGTAGAGAGAAGAAATAATAACAGAGATGAATCATGAAGGAGGTGAAAAGAAGAGGGGAGATAGGACAAGAGAGGAGCATGAACAAGGAAAAGGAGGGCTAGACAGATCTGGAAAAAAAACAATCATAGTATGCACAGTCAGATTAAAGAATTGAGGGAAGTGGGTGGAGAAGACATGATGCTAACAGTACAGGCAGGCAAGGTCGTAAAGTACTTTGCATATCACCCTAAGGAGTGTGGACTTTTTAACGATGCAAATGAGGTGTTTAAAGTGGGAGTGGAATGATCAGATTTGTGGCATGGAAATCTCCTTGCGGGGGTGGGGTGGTGGTGGGCAGTGTAGAAGGAGGTGTAGAAGCAGTCAGACTAGCCTGAGAGATCACTCAGGAAGCAGGAGCAGTAACCCAGGCCAGGAATATAAAGAACACAACTTAGGGTAGCCATAAGACAGGTGGAGAAGAGCATCAGTTCAGTTTAGTCGCTAAGTCATGTCCGACTCTTTGCGACCCCACGGACCGTAGCACGCCAGGCCTCCCTGTCCATCACCAACTCCCAGAGTTCACCCAAACTCATGTCCGTTGAGTCGGTGATGCCATCTAACCATCTCATCCTCTGTCGTCCCCTTCTCCTCCTACCTTCAATCTTTCCCAGCATCAGGGTTTTCTCAAATGAGTCAGTTCTTCACATCAAGTGGCCAAAGTATTGGAGTTTCAGCTTCAACATCAGTCCTACCAATGAATACCCAGGGCTGATCTCCTTTAGGATGGACTGGTTGGATCTCCTTGCAGTCCAAGGGACTCTCAAGAGTCTTCTCCAACACCACAGTTCAAAAGCATCAATTCTTCAGTGCTCAGCTTTCTTCACGGTCCAACTCTCACAT
>SJYV01055846.1:519651-533159 GCA_006410875.1 Neotragus pygmaeus
AAGTTAAATAAGCAGGGTGACAATATACAGCCTTGACGTACTCCTTTTCCTATTTGGAACCAGTCTGTTGTTTCATGTCCAGTTCTAACTGTTGCTTCCTGACCTGCATACAAGTTTCTCAAGAGGCAGGTCAGGTGGTCTGGTGTGCCCATCTCTTTCAGAATTTTCCACAGTTTATTGTGATCCACACAGTCAAAGGCTTTGGCATAGTCAATAAAGCAGAAATAGATGTTGTTCTGGAACTCTTTTGCTTTTTCCATGATCCAATGAATGTCAGCAATTTGATCTCTGGTTCCCCTGCCTTTTCTAAAACCAGCTTGAACATCTGGAAGTTCATGGTTCACGTACTGCTGAAGCCTGGCTTGGAGAATTTTGAACGTTACCTTACTAGTGTTTGAGATGAGTGCAGTTGTGCGGTAGCTTGAGCATTCCTTGGGATTGACTTTCTTTGGGATTGGAATGAAAACTGACCTTTTCCAGTCCTGTGGCCACTGCTGAGTTTTCCAAAATTGCTGACATACTGAGTGCAGCACTTTCACAGCATCATCTTTTAGGATTTGAAATAGCTCAACTGGAATTCCATCACCTCCAGTAGTAATCCAAGTAGTTCTAAGGAGGTGGAGTCCGTAGGACAGAATGCCAGTGAGCAGGGAGGTAAAGGAAGGATGGAGGATGACTCCTGGTTTCTGATTTGAACTTACAGATCAAAAGAGGTTCTTTAACTCAGTTAGAAGGAAAAGCAATTTGAGGGAAAGAGAGAATCCAGTTTTAGAATGTTGAGTTAGAGGTACCTGTGTGGGACAAGCAAGTAGAAGGGGCTAATAAACTGTTGGAACATAGGAGGGAGATGTGGGATGTATGTAACCAGAAGACACTCTTAGAGTGTTATTAAGATCACAGTCTCATAGCTTGTATGTGGATGTGCTATATCCAGAGCCTTTTAAACTCTCCACCTTCATTCCCCAGAATTTGTTAAAGGAAACCAAACAGGGAACCCCTTTAAAAATACACACATTAAAGGCTCTTTACATAGATTAAATCTTAATCGTTCATAGTTAAGCTTGGAAACACTCAGATTCATAATGGTCTTTTCTAAGAACACTGCTGCTTGGGTTCTTTTCCAGGATGGAAGATCTGTAGCATGTATAGTGTTGCAGTCAAGAATTTCCAACCACATTCAACCTACATCTCTTTTGTCTGGTTAAGCCCATTGCTTTCGGTTCTTATTCTCACTGGAAATACTTTCTTACTGTTAGCTTACACAGTAAAGTTCATTACTTTAAACCTGTGATTGAACATTTCCAAACATATGGATGAAAAATTTTAAACGCATTTGTCAATGTGTTTCCAAATCTCAACTACAATTAACATTCTACGTTAATTTCTCATGCCCCTCCTTCCCATTGCCCACTCCTTGCTTGCCATAATGGACTTGTTTGCATTTCTGGAAGGCCCAAGGCCTTATTTTTACTAACTGTTTCTTTATAATGACTGGAAGTAAATTGACATGCAATTTAACTTCAAGAGCAGAAATAGATCACTTCCTTTCTCTTGTGTCATAGTTTATTCATCTGTAAAACAAGAAGGTTGAATTTGATTGGACTTAGATTACAAGAATGGAACCCCCGGATTCCCAGGGGGCTCTCAGTGATGTAAACAAGAATAAGTAAGCTAATAAAATGGAACTTTTGCCCACAAAAAGGCTACAGAAGGAATAAACATTTACTAAGTACACATGTACTCAGGTTTATGTTTCCTTGAAGTTGCATAATGAAGTAGGTATTTCCATTTTCAGATGAAGAACTAGCACACAGAGAGGGAGATAACTTTCCTAAGGCAGAATTGGCATTTTACAAAACTAAATGAAACAAAAACTCAGGTTTCTTTGCTTTTAAATGGAATTATATCAACTTAATAATTTAGCCAGGATTATCCAGTTAACTGGAGAAGGAAATGGCAACCCACTCCAGTATTCCCAGTGCTGGAAATCCTATGGACAGAAGAGTCTGGCAGACTCTTGCCATTCCATGAGGTGGCAAAGAGTCGGACACGACTCAGTGATCAAACAACAACCAGTTACAGAGGGAAAAAAGGAAAAAGAAGTGGACTTCTGTTTTATAGATATGACTCAGAGGGAAGGCATACAATTATGTGTATCTTTCTCAATAAGGTTAGAAATCTATGGAATAGTTGTTTTCTAAAGCAAGGACCTACCCTCTCAAAAAACTCCCAGGATTCCAAGAAAACCTTTTGATACACAGTATGTGCATTGATAACTAGCTGCCACAAGGTGGCACAATTTCTCAGTAAATGCAATGAGGTTGCGCGCATGCGTGCAACGTCACTTCACTGGTGTCCAACTCTGCGAACTCGTGGACTGTATAGCCCGGTAGACTACTCTGTCCATGGCATTCTCCAGGCAAGAATAGTGTAGTGGGTTGCCTTTTCCTACGCCATCATTGAGGTTGGTCTAAGTCTAAAATCTCAAATTTGCCTTCTCCACTCAGAGCGTCTGTTCTCTTTAGAAACTCAGTCTGATTTTTCTGTTTAATAAGGGCTGCTGCTGCTGCTAAGTCGCTTCAGTCGTGTCCGACTCTGTGCGACCCCAGAGACGGCAGCCCACCAGGCTCCCCCGTCCCTGGGATTCTCCAGGCAAGAACACTGGAGTGGGTTGCGATTTCCTTCTCCAATGCATGAGAGTGAAAAGTGAAAGTGAAGTAGCTCAAGTCTTGTCCAACTCTTCGCGACCCCATGGACTGCAGCCTACCAGGCTCCTCCATCCATGGGGTTTAATAAGGGCAAGCTTACATAAATGTGGTTATTCTTTTAATCTGGAATCCCTCCCACCGTCTCTTATCTCCCTCCTCTCACTCACTCACATTCATCTTTAGCTTATACCTAAAATATCATTTCCTTAGAGACTCTCATCTCCCTGAACAAGGTTAGTTTCCTGAAAACATGCTCCTGGGGCATCTTTGCCCTTGGTCATACTTTATACTCTTGACATTTCTAACTTCTAGGTTTGAAGCTTTGTGTAAGGACAAACAAGCACACTGATCTCATTTGCAGCTCAAATCTAGAGGCCAGCCCAGTGTCTGAGTCATAGTAGGCATTCAATAATTAGCATTGCTCAATGAATAAAGTAGTGGTAGACTAAACATTAGAGAAATAGATAACCTCTAAGATTTCTTCCTCCAGATTTCAGGAGAAACATTTTTTCCCACCAAAAAGAAACAAAAGATTGACCAAGCTTCCATAATTTCTGGTCTTTAACTCCATATAGTGGTGGGAGACGATTAGCAACACTTAGAAACTACTTTATATTTTCTTAGTTAATGTCACACTATTATCCATAATTGTGGAATTTAACTATCCACTTCTGAAGCTGTCATCTAGAGTAGTAATAAATGAGTCTCTTGTGACTGAGGAGAACGACTTGGATCTAGTGTGGAGAGGGGATTTCTTCCAAGCTTGCCTCTGGCAGCTGAACAACTTTCTCCCAGGAACAGGGTCTGAAATATGATATTTTCCAAGAGAAATGTGCTCTAACCAATTGGCTCTGTGCTTCGAGGCTGCTCTGGTTGGTGTGTGCAAAAAGCCTGAGCACTATCTATTGGGGAGGTTTTTATATGATCTTTGCTCCTTTTTCTTTGCATGCTAATAAAACTTCTCAAATTAAATTTAATTCAACAGTGAACATTTGCTGTGTGCAAGAAACTGTGCTGTCCTATTGAGATGTGAGAAGCAAGACTCCTGTCCTCAATAAGTTTACAGTCTACTATTTCTGCTGCTGTTGTTGTTCATTTGCTAAGTCATGCCTGACTTTGTGACCACACGAACTGCATCACTTCAGGCTTCCCTGTCCTTCACAGTCTCCTGGGATTTGCTCAGATTCACGTCCACTGAGTTGGTGATGCTATCTAATGATCTGACCTTTTGCTGCTCCCTTCTTTTGCCTTCAGTCTTACCTAGCATCAGGGTCTTTTCCAATGAGTCAGTTCTTCGCATCAGGTTGCCAAAGTGTTACATTTCCAGCATTTCTTATTTCAGCACTATTAGTCATAGTTTACATTAAGTTCATATTTGGACAAATGATTCCTACTCTTTAGGAGGGCCTAATGGAATCTTGAATTGGGTAACAGAAAGGGGTGATGGTAAGGTCACTGGAAAGGATAGATTCAATATGTGCATATTAATTTGATTATTCTAACTACAGAAAGTGTGTGTGTGCTGAGTTGCTTCAGTCATTTCTGATTCTGTGCAACCCTGTGAACTGCAGCCCACCAGGCTCCTCTGTCCATGGGATTTTCTAGGCAAGAATACTGAAGTGGGTTGCCGTGCCCTCTTCCACAGGACCATCCCAACCCAGGGATCAAACCCACGCCTTTTACATCTACCTGCATTAAGTGGGTTATTTTACCACTAGCACCACCTGGAAAGCCCAACTACAGAAAGTAAAGCACAACAAAACTATCCTTCTGAGGGTATATGCATGAGATTGAAGGATCAATAAGTATCAATTATGTGGAGTAATATTAGAGAGGTGAAAACAGACTCAAATATTAGCACAGAGGTACCCTAATCTCCCTCCGGCATGTCCACTTCAAGGCTCCAGCAATAATCAACTAACAGTTCCCACTGACTGAACACCCACCTGGGCTTTAGGATCAGCAGCTATTATCCACATCTTCACAAGTGCCGTTGCCTCTGTTTGTGGTGCTCCAACCTAGTGTGGCTGGGAAACCCCTTCCCTTCAAAACCCAGTCTGAGCCCACAGATGCCTCTGACAAAGCCTCTCTTCCTCCTCTGGAACTTCTGATCACTTTGTTGTCTTGGCTTATTCGTATGGACACCATCCTCTCACGTTGCAAGGCTGGAGCTGCGCCTCATTCCTACCACACCTCCACCCCTGTAGCTTGGGTTCTTCAAGATGCTAGAGGGTGTCCTTCTCTCTGTGTGCTCCCTGAAGTCTGCCACAGTGGAGAGGAGTCCCTGGGGAGCCAGAAAGTCTCTTTTCCCTACATGACCACAGCTGTAGCCCTAAAATTACTTTTAGGGCTCTTCATGGGAAACTGTCCTAGAAAATCCCAAGAGGTCATCAGATGACTAGACACATCATTAGATTGATTACTATTCTCAATTCACATGTTTTCTCAAGATTAAAGTGCTTTCATATGTACTATTTTCTTTCCATCTTTATAAAAACTCAGTTTTAAGAACCTTAGAATCATCTGAGCTGGAAGTACCTTAAAGAACATACCAATTCTCTTTCAAATGAAAATGAAGGCCAGAACATTTAAAAAACTTGCTCTGAGTCCTAAGATTTAGCAAGAAAAGCAAGCTGCAAACAAATTACCACAAATTTAATGGCTTAAGACAACACCCATTTATTAACTCACAGTTCTATGGGTCAGAGGCCCTGCCTGGCTCAGCATGACTGGCTCCTTGCTCAGGGTCTCATGAAGCTATAATTAAGGCATCGGTGGGCTGTTCCCATCTGGAGGCTCTGGGGAAGAACCTACTCCCAAGTTTATCCTTACTTTCAGGACTCAGTTGCAGGATTGAACGCCCAGTTTCCTTGTTGGCCATTGCCTCTCAAATCCTTTCTACCTGGCCTCTCCATCATCAAGCCAACAACAGGACATCAACTCCTTCTAATACTTCCAATCTCTGATTTGTGACATGGCTACCAGCTACAGAAGATCCTGTTTTCAAAGGCTCCGTGTGATCAGGTTAGGCCCACCAGGATCCTCTCTCTTTTTCTTATCATCAACTGTGCCAGATAACGCAACCTAATCACAGTGGGAAAACCCATCAGATTTAATCCCAAGGATGATTCAGGATGTATATGTGGAAGGTAGGCAGGAACTCTTGGAAAACAAGTTAGAATCCTGCCTACACACAGGGAATGGAAATCAGAGAGATGGTTTTGATACCAGCTTCACTACTCACCATCTCTGTGGTTGGACATATCATTACATTTGATCGAGCTCATGTTTCTTCATTGGTAGACTGAAATTAATAAATACCCCACAAAGTTTTTGTAACTGTTAATGAGAAGATGGATATGAGAATGGTTTTAAGCTATAAGGCATAACCTGGCAAGGTCTAGCGCAAGTTAATAAGTACAAGTATGTGGCATCACTAGACTCAAAATTGCTAAAAGGTAGAGGAAAATTTGTCTCTCCAGACCTGCCCAAACCAGGGGCTTCCTCCTCTTCAGTGTCAGCCTTGCAGTCATAATGACATGGAAGTTGAGGGCACCAAGAAAAGCAGAGGAGCTACAGGATTTCAAAAGGCAGTTTCTTCCTGACCCCAGACTAAGCTGTATTTGGCTGTGTATGGATTGCTCTAGCCCTTGGCTAAAGCTGGGATTTCTTCAAGTGGCCAAACAGTCCTGGACCCCCAAGCTGACATGTTTATCTGATAAAGTTGGGGCCTAACTCAGAAAGGGAAGGCACAGCAGAGATGACTGGGCACATGTTTCAGCAAGGAAGACAGCTCCTCTATCCCTCCCCACTCTCCAATGTTCCTTAGGGCAAAAATTGTGAGTTATGTTAACATCTAATCATAGCTCTCTTCATTTAGAACACCACCAAAGGGGCAAGGTTCTAAAGGTACAAGTAAGCCAGCACATGCATCTGTAGGAGCCTCATTTTCTCTTCCTTCAGTGTAGCTTACTTTCTGAGAAAGGAGCACATGATCCTGGATGTAAATTGCTTAAGAATGATGGCTTACATATGCTAACCGTGTTTGCCCCTTCAGCAGAAGAAACCGTTATGTGATGGTCTCCCTCATCCCTTTTTTGCTAAATACATAGAATAGAGCAGAGTCTGGCATAAAACAGATATTTCAAAAAGCACTTGCCAAATGAACAAATTTTTAATAAAAGTAATGATAACAAAACAGTGAGCTGGACCCATATTTCCTATTTCCCACCCACCACTCTTTCTAGTAAACTGTTTCCCACTGCATTGGGCTGCTGCTGCTGCTGATAAGTCACTTCAGTCATGTCCAACTCTGTGCGACCCCATAGATGGCAGCCCATCAGGCTCCTCCATCCCTAGGATTCTCCAGGCAAGAAAACTGGAGTGGGTTGCCATTTCCTTCTCCAATGCGTGAACATGAAAAGTGAAAGTGAAGTTGCTCAGTCATGTCCAACTCTTAGCGACCCCATGGACTGCAGCCCACCAGGCTCCTCCGTCCACGGGATTTTCCAGGCAAGAGTACTGGAGTGGGGTGCCATTGCCTTCTCCGTGTATTGGGCTAGTGGCTGCCTTTTGAACAGATTTAATAAGCAGATGTTAAAGCTCAGGCTAAACTTGAATGTGTCAGCTCCTATAGCCACTAGAAATTCCTACCAGTCTGTCGAGTTAAATGTCTCTATAAATAGTCATGCAGCTGAGGAAGTGAACAGCACGTTGACCATCTGTTGTCTTTCTTCCCTGGGGAGCTGAGTTGAAGGAATTTGAAAGGTTAATCAGCTCTCTCTGGCTCCTGTGATCTTGCATAATCTTTGGATGTGGGTCTTGTCCATTTTGGAAGATCAACACCCATGAAATACCTTGGGAGTGTACATGCCTCAGCAATGATTAGAGGTGTCTCTCCTTAGTGATCTGTGACGTTTTTAGAGGCTCTAAAGGAATACTGAGAAATTACTTGGGCTTTGTAGTCAGCTCAGTGTTTTAAACCTTGATTCCTCCACTTAGTCGGATAACTTTGGTTCCTCTCTGATCTGTTTCTTCACATGCAAAATTGGAATAATATTAATAATAGTTCTATCATGTGGTTCTTATGAAGGTTAAATGAATGAAGTATACAAAGCACTTAGTATAGAAATAGGCTCTTCATAAATTGGCTATATGATTGTTTGTAACTAAATTTCCTCTTGAATACCTGTACATTTATTTCTTCAAACCATGCAAACATTTATTCCATAAACATTCACTGAGTGCTTAATAATATTCCAGTCCCTGTGCTAAATGATAGATGTTAAGTGAGAGGATGGCTCAGGGGAAAGGGAGAGGAAATTAACACTGAGAATCCACACTGAGCCAGACTCTGTGCTAAGTGTTGGGAATTGCCGGCGAACAAGTCACAGAATTTGAATTTCATATCTGCTTTTGTTTCTTCATTTCACACATTAATTCATTTAAGAGACATCAAAGCTCAACAAGCCCCTTTGGCGTACTGGTCACCAAAATTTCTTTTTGACTCAGTCTTCTTTGAATTCCCTGGGGCAGGAGAGCATACCTAAGAGACTTGCTTTACACTCCAGCCAAGCCTGAGCTCAGTCTTGGCCTCCCACTGCTCCGCAACTATCTTTGATTTCCCACTTGTAGTGAAGAATAACTCCACTTTCTCAACAGAAGCTTCAGTGCCCTGGGCCTCAATGTGATTGCTTTTGAAAGTAATTGTGTTTTGGCAAGAACATCCTGCTCTCTTAATTAAGGGCTTCTGTGGTTTGGTCCTTGTCCTAGATCCTTTTAATTTATTCCCTGTTGTCAATTTCATCACTAAGTATGTCCTCTTATATAATGTTATTATAGCACAAGTGACATAGTTCCATAACGTTTCAGGAAAAAGTGGATTTTACTGGAAATAAAAGTACTCAGAGAACCGCATTATGAAGAAACATTCCACAGTGCTGATTTGCTCTCTATTTCCCATGAATCTACAGCAACAAGTGACTCATTTTAAAACTAGCTCTGCAGTTGCCCATCTAAAATAACTCAAGTAAAACACATGCACACACTTGTCATGTTTGTCACAATTAATCAATCTTACAACACAATTCCAGAGCAACTAAAAGTTAAGTAAGGTATAAAACTATAGGAATTTTAGAACAACAAATGTGTGGAAATGTTTATACTTCTCAAGTGGGAAAGGTATTACTAAGCATTGTATCAAAGGCAGAAAAGCATTAAGAAAATGACCAATAGAATTGATTTCTGAAAAAAAATTAAAACTTTTACAAGGCCAAGAATTCTCCCAAATATTGAAAAACATAAGTTAGGGAAAATATTTGCAATCCATAAAGAGCAGTTAACATATAGTTTTTCACAGTTGCATGCTAGGAAAAGTCATGAGAAGACAATTCACAAAACAAGTGTCCAGTAAACATATAAACATGTTTGACTTTACCAATAAAGCAATACAGATTAAAACTATGAAACATAGTTTCTAACCATTAGAATGGTAAAGCTTAAATTTATGGATAAGGCAAGTACGTGCAAGAACCAGCACTCTCATACATTCTTAATGGATGGGATTAATTTTTTGGATGGCTATTTTGTAATATGCAAATTGTTTGGATGGCTATTTTGTAATATGCAAATTGTTTTTAAAAGTGTATACCATTCGACTCAGCAATTTTACTTTTAGGCATTATTCTAAGGAAATAACTGGAGAAGTCACAAAAATGTATTGTAGCACTGTTTATAATAAAGAAGGATTTGAAACTACCTTCTATCTACAGAGAGTAGTTAAATTATAGGACATTTGTACAGTGAACCACTAGGCTACTGTTATGGGCTTCCCAGGTGGCTCAGTGGCAAAGACTCTGCCTGCCATTCAGGAGACCTAGGTTTGATCCCTGGGTTGGGAAGATCTCCTGAAGAAGGGCATGGCAACCCATTCCAGTTCTATGAAATTTCATGAACAGAGAAGCCCAGTGGGCTACATACAGTCCATGGGGTCGCAATTCTCACTCCATTACTGGCTTCAAAGAAGCTGCCAGGTTGTAAGAGGGTCAGTGGAGAGAACCATGTGGCAAGGCATTGAGGACACCTTCTAGAAGCTGAGAGCAGCCCACTGCTGACAGTCAGCAAAATAAAATGGAACCACAGTCTAGAGCTGTAGGGAGATAAATCTTGCCAATAACAGCTTGGAAGCAGATATTTCCATGGTCAAACCTCTGATGGGACTGCTGTCCTGGCCAACAGCTGATTGCAGCCTGGCAACAAAAACTGTGAGATAATAAATAAGTATTAAGTCACTAAGTGTGTGGTAATTTGTTATTCAAAGCTGTCTATGTTATGTTAGGTTAAAAAATAAATTATGAAACAGTATGTCATATGATCTTATTTAAATTAAGCTTATGTTTGAATAAATTTGTAGAAAAATGTCTTGAACAGTATAAGCCACTTTTACATATTTTAAATTTATGTATTTTTATATATAAAATTTATATATTTTAAAGGTAGTCCTCATACTTTTCTGCTTTCTTTCAATTTATTTTTTCAATGAATTTTTTTATAATTAAAGATAGATATATTCTCATTTTCAAAAATAATATATTCAAAACCTTGAGAGGAGAGTTTATCATTTTTGTGTCATAATGATGCAACATTTGGGGGGGGAACCTTGGAACATATTGAAATTCATTGATTTAAAGATAATGTAACATACTTCTGTTCATTAAGGTAATCTGTGAATATGATTAAACATGAATGCCCATCTTTTATTAATACTAAGGATAAAATGAAAATACGCAACCAGAGCTTTTGCACTGCTAAAAACAGCTCACGTTAACTTGAGACAATTACATTATGGCTTATTTCAAACACAATTGCAAAAAATTATCAGTTCAGTTCAGTCACTCAGTCATGTCCAACTCCTTGTGAGCCCATGGACCACAGCACTCCAGACTCCCTGTCCATCCCTAACTCCTAGAGTTTAGCCAAACTCATGTCCTTTGAGTCGATGATGCCATCAATCTCATCCACTGTCATCCCCTTCTCCTTCTGCCTTCAATTTTTCCCAGCATCAGGGTCTTTCTAACTGAGTCAGCTCTTTGCATCCGGTGGCCAAAGTACTGGAGTTTCACCTTTAATATCAGTCCTTCCAATGAACACTCAGGGCTGATCTCCTTTAGGATGGACTGGTTGGATCTCCTTGCAATCCAAGGGACTCTCAAGAATCTTCTCCAACACCACAGTTCAAACCATCAATTCTTCGGCGCTCAGCTTTCTTCACAGTCCAACTCTCACATCCATATATGACTACTGGAAAAACCATAGTCTTGGCTAGATAGACCTTTGTTGGGAAAATAATGTCTCTGCTTTTCAATATGCAGTCTAGGTTGGTCAT
Source organism: Neotragus pygmaeus (assembly GCA_006410875.1). Lineage (NCBI taxonomy): Eukaryota > Metazoa > Chordata > Mammalia > Artiodactyla > Bovidae > Neotragus > Neotragus pygmaeus. The sequence continues at coordinate 530,743 of SJYV01055846.1, forward strand.
AACTTTTCTTCCTAAGAGTAAGAGTCTTTTAATTTCATGGCTGCAATCACATCTGCAGTGATTTTGGAGCCCCCCAAAATAAAGTCAGCCACTATTTCCACTGTTTCCCCATCTGTTTGCCATTAAGTGATGGGACTGGATGCCATGATCTTCGTTTTCTGAATGTTGAGTTTAAGCCAACTTTTTCATTCTCCTCTTTCACTTTCATCAACAGGCTTTTTAGTTCTTCTTCACTTTCTGCCATAAGGGTGGTGTCATCAGCATATCTGAGATTATTGCTATTTCTCCCAGCCATCTTGATTCCAGCTTGTGCTTTCTCCAGCCCAGCGTTTCTCATGATGTACTTTGCATATAAGTTAAATAAGCAGGGTGACAATATACAACCTTGACGTACTCCTTTTCCTGTTTTCCTCTACCAGTCTGTTGTTTCATGTCCATTTCTAACTGTTGCTTCCTGACCTGCATATAGGTTTCTCAAGAGGCAGGTCAGATGGTCTGGTATTTCCATCTCTTTTAGAATTTTCCACAGTTTATTGTGATCCACACAGTCAAAGGCTTTGGCATAGTCAATAAAGCAGAAATAGATGTTTTTATGGAAATCTCTTGCTTTTTTGATGATCTATCAGATGTTTGCAATTTGACATCTGGTTCCTTTGCCTTTTCTAAAACCAGCTTGAACATCTGGAAATTCATGGTTCACGTACTGCTGAAGCCTGGGTTGGAGAATTTTAGGCATTACTTTGCTAGCGTGTGAGATGAGTACAATTGTGTGGTAGTCTGAGCATTCTTTGGCATTGCCTTTCTTTGGAATTGGAATGAAAACTGACCTTTTTCCAGTCCTGTGGCCACTGCTGAGTTTTCCAAATTTGCTGGCATATTGACTGCAGCACTTTCACAGCATCATCTTTTAGGATTTGAAATAGCTCAACTGGAATTCCATCACCTCCACTAGCTTTGTTCGTAGTGATGCTTTCTACTTGACTTCACATTCCAGCATGTCTGGCTCTAGGTGAGTGATCACACTATTGTGATTATCTGGGTCATGGAGATCTTTTTTGTACAGTTCTTCTGTGTATTCTTGCCACTCTTAATATCTTCTGCTTCTATTAGGTCCCTACCCTTTCTGTCCTTTATTGAGCCCATTTTTGCATGAAATGTTCCCTTGGTATCTCTAAATTTCTTGAAGAGCGTCTTTCCCATTCTACTGTTTTCCTCTATTTCTTTGTATTGATTGCTGAGGAAGGCTTTCTTATCTCTCCTTGCTATTCTTTGGAACTCTGAATTTAAATGGATATATCTTTCCTTTTCTTCTTTACTTTTCACTTCCTTTCTTCTCACAGCTATCATAAGGCCTCCTCAGACAGCCATTTTGCTTTTTTGCATTTCTTTTTTGGGGCCCCCCCCCAAATAAAGTGCCACTCTTTCCCCNAATTTAAATGGATATATCTTTCCTTTTCTTCTTTACTTTTCACTTCCTTTCTTCTCACAGCTATCATAAGGCCTCCTCAGACAGCCATTTTGCTTTTTTGCATTTCTTTTTTGGGGCCCCCCCCCAAATAAAGTGCCACTCTTTCCCCATCTATTTGCCATGAAGGGATGGGACCAGATGCCATGATCTTAGTTTTCCTAATGTTGAGCTTTAAGCCAAGTTTTTCACTCTTCTCTTTCACTTTCATCAAGAGGCTCTTTAGCTGTCTTCACTTTCTTCCATAGGGTGGTATCATCTGCATATCTGAGGTTACTGATATTTCTCCCTGCAATCTTGATTCCGGCTTGTGCTTCATAAGGAAACAAAATTACAACTTGAAAAACTGCCAAGCCAGAACATTCATTCAATTCAATAATGGAATATTTGAGATAAACTAACAGGGCAAGTCTTCAATAAGTGCAACAACCTACCATTCAAGAATGACTCTCCACTTATCTCCCTTAACAGTAGATAGATTCAGAGCAGTGGCTAAAGTGTATTACTGAGGATATCATAATTGGAGATGGCGCCTGGAATAAACTGTTTTAATATTAACTAAAAAATGATTTCTATATAGTATGCAGGTCAGGAAGCAACAGTTAGAACTGGACATGGAACAACAGACTGGTTCCAAACAGGAAAAGGAGTACATCAAGGCTGTTTATTGTCACCCTGCTTATTTAACTTCTATGCAGAGTACATCATGAGAAACGCTGGACTGGAAGAAACACAAGCTGGAATCAAGATTGCCGGGAGAAATATCAATCACCTCAGATATGCAGATGACATCACCCTTATGGAAGAAAGTGAAGAGGAACTAAAAAGCCTCTTGATGAAAGTGAAAGAGGAGAGTGAAAAAGTTGGCTTAAAGCTCAATATTCAGAAAACGAAGATCATGGCATCTGGTCCCATCACTTCATGGGAAATAGATGGGGAAACAGTGGAAACA